>CM077034.1:180643790-180750994 GCA_039090855.1 Macrothele yani | reverse complement strand
CAGTGAGGAAAATAAATAAAAACGAAAAAAGCGAGACACAAGACCAGCTTGGAACGTGGGGACGCGACTCCCCAACAGCTGGATGAAGCAGCTGTCCCTGCAAACACCAAAATAAAAACAAGCGGTGGCGTGATATCAGATGTTGACCAGTCAGCATAAGGTCAGCCTGGGCCGTGGGGGCGCTGCTCCTCAAATAACTGGAAAACCAGTTATCCCCGTGCGGGGACTGGTCTTATGGCAGATGTGGAGTATTGGGATATACAATGTTACGCTTACTTCTTCTGGTATGGCCCACGATATTCACTGTGCAGAAGTAGCAGGTCGTCACTGTGACTTTTTGGCTCACGCCATACACCATGGGAAATTACACCGAACGGCGTTGATGCCCTTTTTACCACTTTTCCAGTTCCTCAACGCCTCCACACATGCACGGCATATATTGTGAGGAGACCAAACTTTGTCCTGATCTGCTAGTTTAATGCGGATAGTATTGAAAATAAGCATTTTTTCACGAAAGACGTAATATTTTCGTTTCTCTGTTTTTTTCCTGTCGTATAATAGCCACATATGTAGCAAAATATGTCTGGATGATTTACACAACCACGTGAAGCCATTGCAGACGCCACAAAGAAACAAAACTGAACGGGACCAGTCCCTTCCTTGCACTGACTAGTGTAACACGATATGCCCTGAATGGCGCCACATGTAGACCAATAGAAAGAAAGGAGCAGTGGCGTGAGGTAATGAGTCATACCGCCGTCCCAAGATAACATTCTCTCATGTTCCGCCTTTGTGAGTGGCGCTAATCGTGACGCCGCGCAGATAAAACAGTTGCATTTCCATTATCAGCTATATATTTAAAAGTATCTTATTTTTTAAATAGTCATTCTGCCCCCCCCTCCAGAGAACATTTTCACACGTTACAAACGTTGCCAATAACAATGTCATTAAAAATAACGTTTTTTTCAAATTTTCACATTTCCGTCATTTGTGAAAAAAACGACGCGATACGGAATTTTGAAGCTCATTTTCGGAATCTGCGCAAGAAACCCATTTAGATAGCACCTATCTATTCTTCTAAAACAATAAAACCTTGCATATTAGTGTAATAATACACTATTAATTGCTGTTTGCGATGGAAATGAGATACACTGAATTCATCAGGAATGATATCCGGTAGGAATATGTTACACTTCATAGCAACCCTAACATGGAAAAACTGATGTAGAAAAATGTTACATTTCTCTGAGAATGGATCCCGTGTGTGTGGTGGGTATTTTGAAATGCTTAACGTTGAAGGTATAATTTTCGAGTAGACCATCCGTCTGTATGATCATAATTTCTGTATCATTATTAACTAGTTTTGAGCGAAATTTCTGTTTTACAAATCCACTGTTGAGAAAATGAAAAGAGTAATGTAGTTATTAGTTAATGAACATTTCAAATTTTCATGCGGTACAGTGAATTTGAACCTATATTTTGATGGGATGCATATTACATTGTTGGCTGTATTTAAAAAAATTATAGATTCCGCTCACATATACATGTAAAATACATATATTCAGAAAAGAACTTTTCATTACATCTCTGTGGTATGCGTTACTGGAACAGTTAGCAGAACGTTTCAGTAGATGCTTAAAAGGACGAACTTCTACCAAAGACAAAAATTTCACATGTACGATTTTATATATTACGGGATATACAAGCTTTCGGAAACTCTGCATAATATCTTGTGAAGAGTTTACTCACTGTTAGCCCGGGGCTACAGAGAATTCCAAAATGAGTAGATATTGTAAAATTGTCCGTTGCTGTTTCTTTTGATGTGTGTGTAGCATGTTTCTACCGACCTTCAGCAGTAAAATACCGCTTCACTCTCATCCAATTAAGCTGTGAACTTTTGAACCATTCTTGGGTGTACACGGCTAAGGCACCACAATGTTCTGTTTGGAAAAGTAACGCTGCATGTAATTTTCTTCTCATAAATGGGAACCTCGCGCTGATCATATAGATTTTGAACAGGCAAGAAGTTTCAAAAATTATGTAATTTGTTTCTACTTTTATGAAAACATTCTTCGTACTTAAAATTGTTTCTTGTCCTGAATTATGACGTTGTTCAGTGTGAATCTCTTTGCCCACAGACAGTATTGGAACACATCAGCCTGAGTTCAACATGTGGAAGCTTTGCACTAATGATACAGTTTAACGGTAAATTGGAATGTCGGCAGTATTTGTGGCCGCTGGAGAAGGTGCTCCACCATGATACAGCAAACGCCACAGTGCCTTACGTGCAGATTGTTGAAAGCTGTTAAGGACCTTCCCTCCAAAAACTCTGTTAGTACTGCCAGTAGAGGATGATTGATTTTTTTTCTGTTCTTACACTTTGCATTTAGCAAAAAATAAGTTTTCAGCAGTTAATAAAACAGTAGCCTTCCATGGAGCCATGTTACCGTAGATCACTTCCTCCTAAAAATAACATTACATCATCGAAGTGGTTTTTTGCAAAGTAAAATAAGAGTTGACATCGTAATAACTATCTGGCAATCGTTCATACATGTCGGCAAATCATTAGTTAGACAACTTTGTTTTCCTGCCAAAATTAAAAAAACATGCATGCTTCATCTACTGCATTATCTTCACCTCGTCACTTCGGAAACTTACCACTCACACTGGGAAGTTGAAGCTAGATATTGACAACTCTAGGGAGTAAGACTCCCGCTCTACAGAGAGCCTGTAAATCCACAGGTTCTTTATTATGTGTGGCAACGAAGTCTGGAAAGCCATTGGTACCTGTAAAAAGTGAAGAAAATTGCATTCCACCCCTGCAGCTCTGAAACAGTGTGTGTCCTATCCTACCAGTGTTTGGTGCAGGGCTCAAGTATGTAAATTGCTTGCCTTTTTATTTGCTTCTGTGAATTGAATCAAGTGGCAACAACTACCTTATTTATATGCCATGACAATTTTCTTTATTTGGTCATCTTTCTATCTGATAAAAGGACTCCCTGGGAGTCTAGAAATATCTTAATGAGTGTCATTTTCACCTTGTATATAGTTCATTAAATGTAATTTTAAGAAGTACATCTGTCATCTTGAGACTTCTGTTTTCAATCGTGCAATAACACAGCGTTGTTACCTATACTTCATATATCTTTTCAGCTTTCATAAAGTCGATTTGTTCAGACAATATTGAATAAATGATCTTCACCAATACTGAACGCTAAAGGGCCTGTATTCGAGTTTTAAGAATAACTTAGTCCATGAAAGACACGAAGTTCTCTTTTTCAAAGCAAACATTCATCGCTGCATTCAAATCCTTTTAAAAAATCAGAAAAGCTAACGATAATCTTTCAGTGAAGTATGTTAATGCGCATACTTATATATATCCTGAGAAACTTAAAATATATCTTAATATTGTACTTCATAGCATTATGTGAGTATGGCAGATTAAAAATGAAAAAAAAACTGATTTTGAGTCATTAGCATGTCTCATGCATAATTTGTAATAATACAAAGTTTATCAGTGGTGATTTCCATGTGAAAACAACGTGGTACTGAAAGTTAGAGTGCCTCTGCAGAACCATTTTATTTTGTCACGCATGGTATAAAAGCACAGTTTCTACTGTGTGGGCATTCATATGTAATTCTCTTTTGAACTACGAATATCCGGGATCTCGACAATCCTTTTTAAAACTAATTTCGTAGTGTACACATTTCACTTCTCTGAATGGTATGCGAACATTAGTCACCCTTAAATGATGCAGTGTTTTCCCAACTAGGTGTTTCTGGATAAACGTTTCTTAAAACAAGTGCCTTCAAAGCAGCATTAGAGAAATTCCTTTTTTTCCGTGGTGGCATAGGTTTCTGTTAAGATAAGCTTTACTCACGCTATATGCGGTGTAAGCTCGAAATCATTAGACCTTTACTTTCCATGGCATGTAATTTTTCAACAATCACAACTAAGAATTCTAAAGTCAGTCAGAATGCATTCATTTTTATAAAACAAGTATGCCATGGATTTTGGCGAGATATATTTCATGAAATCGTTTGTCCGTACAGCAGCATTAAATAGGACAAATATTTTGGTCTCCATTTCGAATGATGCTCAGCTTTAGTACGGCTAAAGGAATAGAAGGAAAAACATTTCTTCATATTTAGTATTTTAAGTTGGTCGCTTTAAAAATTCTATTTCCTTTATATTAACTTTCCGTGTTCAAACAAAATGTCGTGCACAATTTCTAATTGGGTCCCTCCTATTTAATACGTGAAAAGATTTAAACAAACATTTCTGTTTGACCGATTCTGTAAAAGAAGACATATTAGTTGTGTACCTAATATGTTACAAAAATTAATTTTTGTAACATATTAGGCACACAACTAAAGAAGACCTAACATACAAATGTGTACATTAATCAGTTTCGTATTTTAGCTGAGGAAGAGAGAACTTTATTCTTCCTTAAATCATTTTCTTTTCCATTCTGAAATTTGAATTCTGAATAAATTCTATTCGTGGAAAAAATGCCTTCATATGGCGTGGGCGTGGGCAACCGTGTAATTTCTGTGCCTGATTTTGAATTTTCTGTGCAAAACATTCTTCTTCTTTAATTTGTCTGTTCAGTGTAACAACGGAATCAAGTATTCTCTTGTTGCAACATGAAAAAGTATTAAATAGCATCCATTTTCCAGAATGTGATAGAAAACTATAAGAATTCTGTAGAACTACGTATTAAGAAACAAACTGCACAAAAAAGACTCATCGTCTGACCATAAATTACCATTCTTCTAGTCACCGTCTGTCCAGTTTTTATGCTTCACGATATGAATTTTTCGCACTGTAACGTTAGGTACCAAGTTGCAGCTCTTTTCATCGGATGCTGGCTTTGGTAGAAGTTGAAAATCCTGGTCTTCCAGTTGAATATTCAGGCTATACACTTTGTAATACTTTGACCGGTAATAGGTTTGGTGATATTTCATTATTGTTCTCGACAACCCCATACACCTTCAGTCTTGCTTTCGCCCATTAACTTCTGGTTCATCGATGAAGTCTTTGTCATGCTTTGTGTTCGCAGTCATTCTGGAGACTGTTGCTCCTGGTACAGCAAATAATTTTGAACTTGACGGTCACAGACGCAGTGCTAGCAAAGCAGCTTTCTATGTTTGTTCTATGCTTGAAAGTCTGACAGGTTACCCATTTCAGCGTCCGCTCATACAAATCCCTGCAGATAACAATTTGGCCTACATACTGAGATATTACCTATATAACATATACAAAGAAGCTTAGCCAAGAAAGATAATCGCAAACTTTTTTTTCACTATAACCCATACATGAATAGCTTTGGCCCTTTAATCATGGTGTTTGTATTATTTTTTGGAACACTTTCATTAGTATGCCAAACACTGTAAATTAACATTATTGTCCGCAAACACAACAATGACATTCATTTACCATTTTTATTTGCGTTTGTTTACTACTTTCGAATATTTCCTCTTTTACATACAGCCAAGGAAGCATTTAACTTGGTTGGCTCTCTTCGTGCTATCTTAAGAGTGAGAAAGAACGATTTTACACGTAAAAGCACAAAGAAACGCGCAAATAAATATGTTGCAAGACATATGGCAGAAGGGTAATGACTGATTTTGTTAAACTTTACTTTTTATGTAGGTAGAAAGAACAAGTGAACAAGTTAAAAACTGTCAGGAGACTGATCATGCTTTTTTATTTTTTAATCAATAAAGAGTAGTGAGAGAGATTTTAATTTCATAATTTGTAACCGATTCTGATGGTCTTTGCGATGCCACTTTTTAAATATTTTTGTAACCGCACACGCGATATTTAATGTACAATTTTGACATATTCCTTCTCTTTTTTTTTTGCTTGACTTACGTAGAAATACAGCATGCTCAACTCATTAAAAATAATTGTACACTTTATAAAAATTCCGTGATTCGAAGGCAGCAGCAGAAGAAAGAAAACAAGAGATTATATAATTTTTATGGGTACTGTCTTCCTTTGACATTTTGCTTCTTCCTTTCACATTAGTTACCTAATTTAAGTAAAGGTAAATGACTTTAAACACTGGAGTCAAAAACGTACACAAAGTGCTTCCAAAGAAGAAATGAACAGCAATCGCTTACTTTTCGAACACCAAATCAACTAATATGTAGATAAATTCCTCCCTTTTTTTGGAAAAGTGCAAAAAAAAACCAATTTTATCTACGCAGAAAAATTACAGTTCTCTGATATCTTACAGTCCTGTACCACTTTTATCTTCTGTCATAAAGAAAACTGTTACACCATAATTTCAACTGACTCTCAAGTATTTTTCTTTTGGAAATCTATTCTGTGATACTATTTCGTTAGTCTCTAACATTAGATAAAAACTTAAGGAGCAATTGAAATAGGTTGGTATTACTACAGCTGTTTTATTTATAACTGGATTATTTTTCAGAAACAAAATGAACCATTTTATCAAAAAAACTATCCTTAGGCGCTCGATTGCCTTAAAATCATGCATCCAAGATCTAAGGCATGGCTGAATGAATGCATGACCTTCAACGTAACTACGTGTTTCTCATTGTCTCATATTATCAAAAACCAAGACCGTTCAGTAAGATTTTGCAGTGTTAATTTTACTTGCTGACAACGGGCAAAACATCTTCTGATGCTTTTTTTATTGAAGGTTTGACGACCACCGTGGGCAACGGAATTGGCTATGAGCAGTCGCTCGTCCCTAACGTAGGGCCACTGGTTCCAGGGAAGAGGAGACATCCAGCTTTGTAACACAAACACATGATCCATGCCTTACCAGGATTCGAACCCCGTCCCTTCACGAACGAATGGTCATAAGCCAGGGCTTAGACCACTGCGTCATGTTATGTATACGAAACAGTAACCTTTTTAGTTGAAGTATCGATGGTGATTCTTTAATAAACAATATCAATATTTGTGTCCTGATACCTTCTTCAAAAACTTCAGTGAATTTCTGAATCAGAAAAGTAACTGAAAATAATACGTCACTATCGTTTGGGAAGAAAAAGGTAAGAAAGTATAGTGGTACCTCCAGGGTTTCGAGATATGCATATACAGTAGAAGAGTTACAACTTTGACTTGTGTTATGATTCTTTCCCAGATAATTGCTAAATTTACTCCACAGGAAATGTGAAGTTATGCAAAACACATCTTCGTTCGCGATATATTTAATCCTGTAATACATTTGGAATACGAAAATACTTTTAATTGCCTTTAAAGTCTGTTTAAGAATTTGAAGTTTTACCTCTGTAGTTTTGCGAACTAACACTTTCCATCTTCTTCCATTGCGCAAATAAGGTTCGTTCTCTTTCTTTCTGAAGTCGATTCATTTGTTGTGCATTTGAAACAAATACACATTCTTTTCTAGGAATTTCTCTGAATTCTATGTTATCTAAGGTTACCTTGCAATATGAGTTTTATTTATCAGAAGTATAAACACTGATTCATCTAAATTATCAGAAGTATAAATACTTATTCATCTAAGTTATCAGAAGAATAAATACTGATTCATGAAAGTTATCAGAAGCATAAATACTGACTCATCTAAATTATCAGATGTATAAATACTGATTTATGTAAATATTATATAATATATTAGTACACTTTTCTCTAGATTGATGAAAACATTCTTTTAAACAAAATTTACAGTATTTTATGAATAAGAAATATTATGACACTGAAAACAAAGAGTTGTTATTGTTTTAAATCTGGACTCTAGTTCTCTCAGATGTAAATTAATCTTGTAGGATTAGACGATATGGTAATTTAAAGGTAAAGGTATCATTATTCTTGTCCTACATCGGCAGCGCATTGTTCTCTGATCTCGTACATTCATGCTGACTTGGTGTCAAAATGAAATCCACGTCGCTTCTTTTTCAAAGATGTGACGTAAGAGCTGAATTCAAAATGCGAAAACTGAACAGTTTTTCCTAACTACCTACGGTATTGATGATACCTGAAAAGAATATAAATATTTTGAACTGCACAATTTTTCGGTATACAGAGAACTGACAAACTATCAAAGAATATTGTGCCTACCGTATTGCGAAACGAGTGGTTCCGTAATTATTGTAAATTGTCTACGTTGTTTGGCAAAGTTAAAATGTTTGGCAAAGATTTTGGGTCTTCATCCATCTCCAAATATGAATAAAAAATCTCGTAGAATATAGAACTGGAAACTCAATGGTACAGATATCTAAAGATTGTTAGTAAAGTCACGTCTATGTTCTACACAGAAAGAGTGAGTCCTTTTAAAACGTGGGACCCGTTGAATCTGTGTATTTCTAGAGGAGGTCAGCGCCCCAAGGGCTGAAATCGCAAACTTAGCTTCCGACCTCTAACGTATGACTGAAAGGCCAAAAACATTAATTAGAGTAATCGTTAGCATTTTCGTTTCTTACAAATATGACATACATATTGATGTCTGCATTCGAATTTACGCTGTTCAGTAAAACGGCAATTTTTTTCAAGTGCATTTCTAAGTGGTGCGATATCTTTTGAGTGTTATCTGGTGGTAACAAGGTCGATATAAATAAAAGACGATACACCATGACATTAGATTCAGCTTTTCAGATCCTTTGAAAATGTGACTAAGACCTTCAAGCACATGGAGTTGTATCTGATGAAATTTTTAGAGGAAAATAAATAATAATTAAGAACTGGAGCATTGAATGGCACAGGTGACAGTGAAGCTCTTTTTTAATGCTTTGCAACTACATTCTTCTGTAAAAGAGTCTCCATGACCTTGACCGATACAAAACTCATGATCCTTATTTACCTCCATGCATTTTTGAGGAATTTTGAAATTATCTTCGCTTGCCATTTTTCTAATTTTAATAGACAACACTGTTTTTTCAGTTGAATAGATACATTACATTCCAACTTTCCCTTGTCCTTTTCTCTTCCGTGTTTATGACTGTGGTATAAACAGTGATGTATTTGTTTTCTTGAAATCTGAAAAGCATTTTAACAATCATAATTATATTTAAACTGTATATTTATTGACCTCCCAAATGGGATCTAGATGCTGGGCAACGTCCGTTATGGGCAATCCACCGGAAATTAAACTTCCTACTTTAGGAACGTTAACATCAGTTAGATCCAGGTCACTTGCATCGATCTATTCCGCATCCGTCATATCCACGTCGTATGGCGAAATTGCCATTAGCTCACTCCGTTGGCGCTCAACAACTGGTACAGGATGTTCCTTTAGTTCTTCTTTAGCTTGAACACACTGAGTGGCATGCAACTTTGAGTGAGCCTTCACGTTGCTGTTTGAAGTAAAACACTTTTGTAATCCTTACAAATAGGAAGGATAGTTTGGAAAAGGTAAGCCATGGAGGAGATAGTGTACTCCAGCCTTCCTAAAAAAACTAGGAGAGCCAAACGAACTCGGAGCCGATAAAAGATAGACTGGACCACTTGTCCACATTGAGCTTATTAAAAATTCACCTCTTCTGACCCAGATTAGCCAGTAAGCTTCAAATAAGTCTTAAAAGTTAGAAACTTACGTGCACCACACTGCTGGTTCGGTTAGAAAACGTTATTTCTGAAATGTAATTCGACCCGCAGTTTAACACTAAACAAATATATATATATATAGCATCACAAGATTTTAAACGGAAAGTAACATAGCCACTTTCTCAGCTACAGTAAAAATAAAAATACCCAACACCGACCTAATTAACTATTTGTTCACTTTTGAGCTAATAAAAAAGTTCCAACACCCTCTATATATTAGTCAGTAAAAGCCCACATCAAATAAGAGTTAAAGTGAGAAACCTACGTACGACAGAGTGCAGGCTGGATTAGAAAAAGTGATTATCCACGTATTTCAACACCCTCTATATATTAGTCAGTAAAAGCCCACATCAAATAAGAGTTAAAGTGAGAAACCTACGTACGACAGAGTGTAGGCTGGATTAGAAAAAGTGATTATCCACGTATTTCGACTCGCTACATAATTGCTGCGTGCTGAGACTCGATACAGACCGCCTGTCAGCGGTGCCGGGATCTCGTCACGTGACTTTCGTTTGCTAATCAGGAACCACGTTACCCCGAGACGCTTGTTAAATAATGGTAGTTAAGGTATATTTATAATTCAACTAAAATTTACGTATACAATGCCGAAAGTTATTAATTTTGTAGCATTTTTTAAAATATATTTTATCTACTGAAATATGCGATTTATCAGAAGTAAAATATTTTTACAAGTACTGCAACTTATCTTTCGGTGGACGACTTGTTACTCAATGATGACACAAGTGTTGCGAATGAAATGTAAAATTCGCCACAACAGCTAAACAATAAAGATGATACCAAATTTTCGGTTTTAATGAGCTCGTCATTTGAATCCGTTCTAACGGGAGTTCAAATTTAACGAAGCTATTCAAAGTCAATAGAACGGGTTTGAAAACAAATACCCGGTTTACATAATAGAAAAAACATTGAGAAACATAAACAGCTATTTAGTTCCACAAGGGAATAAAGAATATCACGAAAAATAACAATCGGCGCACAAAAAGTCTCTCATAACTGACGGTAGGTATCAGAGTCGAAGAGAGTTTGAAATCAAACAGGTAAAGGGATAAATATTCGTCGTCCTGTGACGGTTACATTCAAATTAATCGGAAACTTGAGACTTGGTCGTTCTGGGTGGTGTAGTGGTAGCATACCCGGGCGTTTTCGGGGAGACGCGTGTGTGAGTCCCGCTCCAGGACGATGAAAATTTTCAAGTTTTCGGATATTACTGACTTACCATCCTTGTCACATTTACGCCAAAAATCGGATTGTCATCTTCAAAATTTGTATTATTTGGCGTAATCCCGTATTTCTTTCATGGTGTGTACTTATGTTTGTGAAAATTGCATCGCCCTGAAGTATTGCTCCTGCGACTACTTATAGGTCATTGAGTTGCTCACGGTGGTCGTTAAACCTCAATAAAAAAAAACAAAAGTATTGCTCCTGTTAAGCTTGAAACTTACACGATATGTACAACTCCTACGGAGATGTAGATGATTAAAATGTCAACAAAACTAAGCATGCGGTTTTAGGCAGCGCCCTCTGGACTGTGCGCACTATGGTATAAGGAGCTGGCTCCAGCGAGATGTCGCAATCAATGAAGAGTCGAAAGGTTGTTGTTTCACGTGTATCATTACGCCATGTCGCAGAAGATCGCATTCTGAACACATGGTGGACTTCGAGGAAGAAGAATTGTTGAAATGTGAGAAACTGGATTATCCTATTGCTGAATCGCCAGTCGCACGGGACGAAACGTCAGTGCAGTTATGCCAGTCGCACGGGACGAAACGTCAGTGCAGTTATGCCAGTCACACGGGACGAAACGTCAGTGCAGTGATGCCAGTCGCACGAGGCGAAACGTCAGTGCAGTGATGCCAGTCGCACGGGACGAAACCTCATTGCAGGCCTGTCGCACTGGACGAAATGTCAGTGCAGGCCTGTAGCACGGGACGAAACTTCAGTGCAGTGATGCCAGTCGCACGGGACGAAACGTCAGTGCAGTGACCCCAGTCGCACGGTACGAAACGTATGTGCAGTGATGCCAGTCTCACAGGACGAAACGTCAGTGCCGTGACGCTAGTCTAACGGGACGAAACGTCAGTGCAGTGACGCCAGTAGCACGGGACGAAACATCATTGCAGTGATGCCAGTAGCACGGGACGAAACGTTAGTGCAGTGACGCCAGTCGCACGGGACAAAATGTCAGTGCAGTGACACCAGTCGCACGGGACGAAACGTCAGTGCAGTGACGCCAGTCGCACGGGACGAAAACGTCAGTGCAGTGATGCCAGTCGCACGGAACGAAACGTCAGTGCAGTGATGCCAGTCGCACGGAAGGAAACGTCAGTTCAGTGGACGCCAGTCGCAGGGGACGAAACGTTGCAGTGCAGTGACGCCAGTCGCACGGAACGAAACGTCAGTGCAGTGATGCCAGTCGCACGGGACGAAACAGCCCTGCAGTGATGCCAGTCGCACGGGACGAAACAGCCCTGCAGTGATGCCAGTCGCATGGGACGAAACGTCAGTGCAGTGATGCCAGTCGCACGGGACGAAACAGCCCTGCAGTGATGCCAGTCGCACGGGACGAAACGTCTGCAGCGTCCCGTCAGTAGACAGTCGAAGCTTGGACAAATAAGAACTTGGAAATGGACAGCAAAATCACGCGAGTGCATGAGCTGGCACACGTGTTTACAGCATTTGAGTTACCGATGGAACAATGGCATCCACTGTGTTAGCTTAGAAGTGGAGCACTGCCACAAGTTAGGCTTTATACTCCAACAGAGTTCGAAGTCGTCTGCTTAACCGAAGACTGGTCATTTACAGACCATTTCTGCGTATTCCTCTAACCCTAACTATAGAGTGATATGGGGTCTCGAAAACAGACAGTGGCACGCTGATTACCAACAGGTCTTGCTTTCTGATAAGTCACGTTTTAAACTTTAATGAACCATGATGGTGGCATACATGTTCGAAATCATTGCAGTGAACTGCACTTTGAAATGTGTGGTTTAGGGTCATACAAGTCCAACAACAAGCGTCATGGTTTGTTGTGGCATGTGATTCAATCAATGGTCTCGCCTAATATGAACTGAGGGAACTCTCATCAGCAATCGATACATCAGGGATGAATTTGAGCCCTTCCTTCAGAGTTGTCCTGACGCTATATCCAATAGGACAATGCTGTTCCCCATGCGGCACGCATTGTTCGACCTCTTCCATGCATAGAAGATACCGTTTTATCCAAACTTTCGTGTTCGCCGGATATGCACCAGATCCAATAAATCTTGGACGTGACAGCTAAGCGACTGACCAGTTAAGAGCCTCCGTCATTCACCATAGATGGACTATGGTCCCACATACAAGCATTCTGGATGGCAGTTACCCAGAACGATATCAAAAACCTGTTCCATGCTATGTAACGACGTGTAAAGGCTATTATTTTTGCCCGAGACAGCTTTACACACTACTGAATGCTGACGTGAAAATTACTGTATACCTCTACAAATGTAATCTGTTATCTCCTGTAACTTCAGAAATGCGTCATGAAAATTATATTTGAACATCGCGATTCTTTCTTGGTGTTGCAATTTTCTGAATTTGTAGCGTATATGTGATATTAATTCCTTTGCCCAGGAATGGTGGGTGTACGCTGGATTATATCATTACAGCGGAGGGACACGTGTGAAGTTACGAACTACTTGTGAGAGTCTAAACTCAGAAATTGGCGTAATGTTTTGCAATATCATAACAAATTTAAGTAACTTTGCCAATCTTCTATGTTGTATTTTCTGAACAAAATTCGCATTAACTATCAGAAATATCATTGCCGAAGTGTTTATTAACAACCCACACATTTATGTTGGTAAATCTTGAAAAACTGTTGACATCGTTTAAAAATGTCAACGTGCAAAACTCCAGCTTGTTATACACTATCGCAAAAAATGTGGAATACTTCACGATTTTGCGTGTCATCCTTGTCAAGGGGCCATGCTAATCTTCTCTGTTTCGTTCCAATTTTCGTATATATACTGCCGAAGCAGTACAAGTTGGTATTTGTGGTTACATCATATATATAGTATGAAATTTATTTTTTAGTGTAACCTAAACATTTTTAAGTTTAATATAATTATACACAAATTTGTTTCGATCAGTTATGGAAATTATACATTGCATTAAACACTAATATGAAAAAAAAACTTCATACTATTGCGATGTTCTCTAATGTAAATGGGAACAACCATAGGAAGTTTTTGATTGGGATGTTTGGATGGTAGCTGATTAACAAAGTAACTGAACCCGCGCGATCTCTCGGAATAAAAGGGCAGTTTCTGTCATAGTACTACTGCCATAGAGATATATGGCACCTCCAGTTTTTAACAAAAAAAGAAGTGTTTGCTGTGTCTTTATGGTTGCTTAGTATATATGCGACAGGTGCAGTACTGCTGCTTCATCGATAAATTACTTATCCTTAAGGAGCTAAGATTTCTGTTCTTTCATGAAAAAATTCACACTGATTATTTTTCAATATATTGTGTGTGAGAGGTTTTTCATAAAGTGACTTCGAAATTTTTCAAAAAATATTCACATCGCGCTGCATCACTTTAAGTTGCATAGATAGGGTTACCGATGTGTTTGATATGTTGCATGTCATAAGAATTAAGTTATCCATTATGGAAAGGTTTTCATTATTCAATGGGAAACACGTAGTGATACTTATACTTGAAAACTAAAGTTTTCGTTTGGTTTGGCAATTTTGGCAATTATATTGCATATTTGCACGATAACTTCCGTGTTACGAAAATATATTCACTAAAGTCTGGAGATGTATTTGGAGAAAACGGGCACCGAAATTAAAGTTAGCGACAAATGTCAGGATATATCACTGAAAGAGTGAATTCACACTTTTATTCACAAGAATACAGTAACTTTAATGAATGAAATACGGGATTACACCATTGTACAAAACAAATCTGGAAGATGTGAGTCCGTTTATTGGTGTAACTATGACATGTCCAATAACATCCAAAACTTGGAAATTTCGTCAACCTGGAGAGGGAATCGAATCAGCGTCACCCGGATAGCATACTCGGGCGCTAATTTAATGCTGCTGCTCTTGAATATTAGGTTTGATTATTAATTGTTTATTCTTTTTCTTGATTGTTTCCACGTAAAACGGTGTGATCTGAAATTATTAAGCCAAAATGTTTGAACTAAGGAAGCCAAATGGTTTACATGGCGTTCACTGAAAAATCCATGTCATTAAAAGGAATGACACGCTTTGCATTTAAAACAATAGCGCTTTTTGTACAGTGGAAGTGCTGTACGCCAATTTTGTAATTTGATGTTTTTTTTTATTTTATGACACCCATCACATTAAGAGTAATACTGTGCAATGCGCCTACGTAGGTGATAATGAACCCAAAACTGTCTCTTTTAGAAATTAGTTATACTTCAAACCTTACATATTTATTTCTAACAATTTGTGAAATTGTTGTCCTCCCCTTTCGAGTTTTCCTATTGAGCCAAATTTAATCTCCCACCTGAAACGGTTCTTAACAAGAATACTAAAGCATCTTTTTCATTAAAAGAGAATAACAAACTGTTTCTACCTGTCTTTTTTAATAACGGGTCACATACAGTACAGGGTGTTCGGAAAGTAACTGTGCACCTAGGCTACCGTTTTGTTTTCGTAGTTATCAAGTGCAGTATGTGCCACCGGAACGTAATAAAGTGGATTCTCCCAGTCTCAGCCGATCGCGGGAACCCATGGGGCTCACTGCGCATGCGCAGCAAGCTGCTCGAAGCGTCGGTTGCTGCATTGCAGGCAGTTGAGTTCCAGAGGTCAACAGAGACGAGTGGTTCTTACTTTAAGTATCGAAGTTATCGTGTGTGCTGTTGTTAAGTTTTTCGCACTATGGTTCTTTCAATTGCGGAACGTGTGTTTCTGGTTGAATACGTCTTTCGAGAAGGCAATGAATACACCGATTTAGTGCGGCAGCAATTTGCTGCCAAATTCCCAGACACACCTGTACCTCATCGTAATGCAGTTCGTCGACTTATTGAGAAATTTCGTGGGACAGGCTCGGTGTTCGTCGCCGAACGAAGCGGGAGACCAACTAAACTTACCGATGGGAAGTTGATGGACGAAAGAAGACGAAATCACCTATAGCTGGTTTCAACAAGATTGCGCTACTGCGCAACACAGTTCACACCTCTATGAAACTTCTGAATGAGTTTTTCGGCGAACGTGTCATCTCAAAAACCTATGGCCCCCTCGCTCCCCGCAGCTTACTCCACCAAACTTTTTTTCTGTGGGGCGCAGCAAAATCTGCTGTGTATCGTGATCGCCCACGCACGCTTGATCAATTACAAACTGCAATAACTACGTTCATCAGAAAATGTCACAAGCAGAGCTGCGGCAAATGTTTGCAAATAAACTGAAACGGGTTCAGCGCTGTATCGACGCTCGTGGAGATCACTTCGAACAGTTTTTCAAGTGCATAGCTTAGGTGCACAGTGACTTTCCGAACACCCTGTATATAGTTTGAGCCTGATCAAAGGCTGTTGTTTGGAAGGTTACAGGACTAAATGGATGTTCAGATCAGCTTATATGCTTTAATACATGTACATAATTTTAGCAATATTAAAGTGAAATTTCTGATTACCGAAAAACAGGGACATAAGTCCATATTTAAATAAAACCCTTTAGTGATGTTCAATAATTACTTTTAAATTTCGTTGAAGCTATTTTTCAAACGAATACAACGGAATAAACGACTCTAATCTCGGATGAAATTTTGAGGAATGAGCCTTAACTTCCTGTATATCAGTAGTTTTGGAATTAGAAATCGGACATGAAGGCTGACTAGATAATAAAAGTAAAGTCCCTTGTTTCGGAGCATTAAGCGGGCTTTTATACGTTAAATAATAATGCCATTACTTGAAAGTAGTGGCAGCTTTATGTACGTGTAAAGTCGATGGAGATGGGATGACAGCCAGAAATAACGCGGGAAATGTTGCGAATTTGGATATTTTGACATTCGCGCGTTAGTATTATGTATGCAGTATTGGCTGATAGAGAGATACTGATATCAGTATCGATCGTGTGAGGGAACATGAATCATTACTCTAGCATTACTCATTTCGAACTGCAGAGATTTTAAGGAATGTTGTGTCACTATTACCAGAGATTATTCGCTCAATACGCAATTTACGATTTGCTGTTTGAACACCGTCTGAGGAATCTGTGTAGAGATTCAGTAAAACTTAAGTAGGGTTCCCATAAAAGACGTCCCTCTACGTGGACTTTTTACTTCGATATCTGGTGAAGTGATTTCCCCTACTCTGCCATCTGCGGCAGATGATATGGGTGCAAAAGAACATTTCTCAAATAATGGCAAAACATTCGTGACTCTGTTCGCCAATTTTACGCGCATGTAAATTTAACGGCCAATACATAAAAACGGACCGTAAAATCACACAAAATGAAAAAATACAGGTACATCAAAACTCAAGTTATTTTCTCTCACAGTATCTTCCATCAGATGATATGCCACGGTTCCATCGTTCAGCCCACTTTTTAAAGCATGTGGCGGATGCATTTTGTGGTCCTGCTCTAGAGACTTCTGTAAGGCTTGAATAACATCAGTAGCTGAGTTGAATGTTGCGCTACGGAACATCTCCTTCATCGTCGGAAACAAGTAGAAATCGCAAGAGGCGAGGTAAGTACTTTAAACAGGCTGTGGCATGATTTCAATACCGCATTTCGTAAGAAACTGTTGAACAAAAGCAGCCACAATTGGGAGGGCATTATTAAGGTGTAAGTTCCACTTGCCCACCAGTTCTGGTTGCTTAATCGATATGTGCCGTTGCAGAGGCTTCAAGACTAAAATGTCGTACTCACTATTGACCGCAATTTGTGGAGGAACGGCATGCTGGTAGACTGCAACTTAACGATCAAAGAATATTATCACCATCACAGCTGATTTATTTGACGGACTTTATTCGGAGGAGGCGAGCCTGTGTTTCTCTAGACACTTGTTGCGCGCTTCGTGAGGGGGTGGAAACAAGTGGACCTAAATTTCATAGGCATTTATTACTGTGTTTAGGAAGTGTTTCATTTATAATAATTTGTTTCCACACATGAGACACCTGCACTCTGGATAACAAGTATTATCTCTTCAGGTAATGAAGTATCCATCTGGAGCACACACACGATGCAGCTGTAATTTGTAGCGTAGAATGCGGAATGCCAACGTTTTTGAAATATTAGATGACGCTGCTATGTATTCTCACGTCGATTTTCTTGCAGTATTGCCGAAACAGTGTTAACAATACGTTCCGTAACAATACTTTCATTTCGACCAGGCCAAGAAATGAGTTCTGCCCACGAACGCCGTTTTTGGTAATCATGGGTCCATCTAGAAATCGTTGACTCACCAAAACATTTACCTTTGTAAGCTTTTCTCATTAAATCAAATGTTTCTGGAGCCATTTTAACCAAACGATAGCAAAAGCGTATCGCACGATTTATTTCTTTTACTAACTCTGAATCAATCACCTCCATAGCTGTATGGAAACAGGCAGACGCACCTTAAACAATGACACAATAACAAAAACAAAATCTTCTGCCACTCCTAATAGCTCTTGCCATAGGTACTTCCTCAATTCAATTAGTCGCCTGTCTGTTTATTTACGCCTCCGCACTGTTGCTAACTCCAAACAAATGATCTCAGTTTTTATGGAACGGTCTTTGCATGTTTTATTACTTTAATTTTTGTTTCCGTTTTCCACCATCCGTGTTTTGAAATGTCAACCACGTTTCTGAAATAAATAAGGTTCTCCGTAGTAGTATAGGTAGTAATTCCGTACCTTTAATTTCCAAGTGTAGGTGAGCGTAACATCCTCCAACAGAGGAATTCAGTTTCAGCTTTTTGTCACTTATTCGCTCCAAAAAGACAGAGAAAATACAGATTTACCCTCATATATTCTTGCACCACGTGCAGTATATGAGAAATCTGCATGTTTCAAGAGCTGTAGAACTTATTGCAGCTCTTTACTTTACAGCTGAAAACTTCGATTTTCAAAGTTTTTCCCAGTAGCGAGATGCGTCAACGTATAGGCCAATCTGTCATTCACCCGGAAAACTACATCGCATAAGTCTCTGTCCTGTTAAAAAGCGGTTCAGTCATTTGCAGTAATTTATTAAACTCCTCTTCGTGCATGTGGAAATAGTTTAACCGGATCAGCATTCAATGTTCAATCAGTGGGCAGCAGGAGCTTAAAGACTACAACATTCGCCTTTGTAATGGCACCAATTCAGGTTCAGGACATCAGAATTAAACCAAGAATATATCCGTCTTGTAAAATATCTGGCTGATATATAACTTAATAAATATCTTTAAAATTAAACGTTGACAAAAATGAAACAGCATTGCTTTACATAACAAATGGTTTTGAAAACAGCAGAACATACTGTATATCCAGACTAATTCAATGTGGTATCTATGTACACCCACATTGAAACAAATATAATACCGGTTTTATATCATAAAAGTGAGATACAAGACAAGGTGAAGTGAGACTTAGTGCACAATTCTATAGAGTTAATAGCATTATTGAAACGAACTTGCAATACAGAGCTGACATGAACTTGACCAGAGCTGTGGCAACCCCATTAAATGGATACCCGATAACTAAAACAGTGCTATGTTTCTTAGTGATTCCATTACCATTTCGGTAATAAATAAGGCGATGGGCCAAGAGTAAATATCTCAAAAGAAAGCGTAGTAGTTTTACCAACTTTAAATACATATTCTGCGAAAACACGAATGCATGGCGATGATACCTATATTCAACGCATAATTTAAAAGGCCACCGAGAAAACGGAGGTGTTTTCAAATAATTGGAAGATAACGTTCAAACATTTCAAGTTCCCTATATTTGCAGTCAATAATGACTGATTGTTTGAGAGTAGTTGATCTGGCATAAGTATAAATTCTGTTCGTCTTTGTTTTTTGTTATTTTAAACCTGTGCTTTTCATTACCGGAACACATTTCATTTAAAACTTTCCGTGTAATATATAATATTCACAAATTTAGATGATCACAGAAAACGGTGGCCCATAAGCTTTTTTTTCAAATATCGTTTGTTAAACCCCTGGTACGCCGTCCAGGTGCCTCCGCTATAAAATACGAATATATCTAGTTTATAAATATACTGAACATAAATTATTTTATGGGACTTGGATTTACAGTGGATTTATTTTGCGCACGCATGATATTTTCCAATTATTTTCTGTTGGTGAGATATTACATTCTCTTCTTCGTCAAGAAATTGAGCCGTTTTTCTTCTGGAGCTATAGTTTCTCAGTATAAATGTTTTATTTATTTCTGTTACTTTCTGCTGTCTTCCGCAGTTAAAAAGAGCTTTGGAAAGTAAATAGTGTGCTGGAACATCTCTCATTATGGATTAAAAAATTGCCAAAATTGGCTATAAACGTAGAAATGTCGTGAATCATATTGACAGGAAATTTTACAATTGGAATATGTGATTTGAAACACTAAACTAAACTTCACAAACACAGGTTACAAATACGTAAATATCACAAATCATGTTATACTGTACTTACAGATACGAGTTGGGATCCAAAGGTTCCCAGACTGGGTCCTTATGACCGCAGAAAGTCAGAGTTACAAAGCTGAAGCATACATCTTCTTTCAAAATAAGATCATCTTGCAACAAAACGCTTCTGCCGGCGGCTGTACGTTCGTCGAAGCACTTGAGGTAACCATTCTTTGAAATTACTGTAAATTTAACTCGTGCCGATAACTACATACATGAAAACCTACCGAAATGACACGATAACGTGACTACAAGAATTCCGGCAAAACCTCCAACCTACGATACCAGTGTGGCCGTAAAAGACATTGGGTCCACCTGACCATCGTCGGCTGTCAAAAATCGTTTCACGCGATGGACGTGCAAACACTCTCGCAGGTACTATCGGAATTCAATGCGAGAGCCTCAACGAGCATCAGCGTCGCCACTGTGCAACGTACCCTGCTCTATATGGGCTTTGGGAGCTGACGCCCAACTCGAGTCCCCTTGATGGGTGCACGACCAAAGCTATGCGCCTCGCGTGGGCACGGCAACACCGCCACTGGACATTTGATGACTGGAAAGAAGTAGCCTATTCTTTTTTTTATTGGAGGTTTAACGACCACCGTGAGCAACTCAATGGGCTATAAGCAGTCGCCCGTCCCTAATTTAGGGTCACTGGTTCCAGGGAAGGGAGAGAGCCAGTGCCGTAAGACAAACACAACATCCGTGCCTCACCGGGATTCGAACCCGGACCCCGTTCGGACGAATGATCAGAGGCCATCGCTTAGACCATCATGCGCCACCGGGGCGGCTTAGCCTGTTCTGACGAGTCGCGTTTTGAACTGTATCGCGCAGATGGAAGGATTCGTGTGTGGCGCAAACCCCATTAAGCCATGGATCTCGCCTGTCAACACGAAACTGTACCGACTGGTGGGGGTCCGTAATGGTATTGGGTGTATTTAGTTGGACTTCACTGGGACCCCTGGTACGTCTACAAACGTCTGTGACCGGCCAACGCTACGTACGCATCCTTTCTGACGAAGTACACCCGTTCATGTCCTGCATTCATGCTGATGGGTTGGGCCTATTCCAACAGGACAATGCACCTCCACACAAATGTAAGGATGCCACATTATGGTTAGAGGAGCATTCATCTGAGTTTGGGATGTTGCCTTTCCCACCCAAGTACCCAGATCTGAACGTGATAGAACACATTTGGGATGCCATGCTATCGAACACAGGAATCCGAGACCTCGGAATACACCTGAATTGTGGAACGCTCTGTAGGAAGTATGGTGTGCATTGCCTACAGCACATATCCAGAAGTTAGTGGAGTCCATGCCTCGTCGTATGTCTGCAGTCCTGCGCTCCCGTGGGGACCTACCAAGTATTAGGCTGGTGTACCAATTTTTCTGGCTCTTCAGTGTGCATTGCGTTCCATTGAGACGTGTATTACTTAAATTGACATAGTTAGGTTTAGAAAATAATGTCAATGTCGAGCCCTTCAAAAAGGCTTAGAGTTTACCAATGTCCATGTAATTTTTAAGCTATTAATTTTACCAATGTCGAGGTAAACGTTGGCTTAAAGTTTTACTAATGTCGAGGTAAGCTTTTGGCTTAAAGTTTTACCAATGTCGAAGCAAAGTTTGGCTTAAAGTTTACCAAGGCTAATCCCAATGTCAAGCCCTTCAAAAATCTATATCAACTTTAAAATTTTTTGAGAGTTTGTACATTATGAAACATGGGAATACAGCATGTAATAAAAATTTACCAGAATTTATACCTATACCGTGGAAAACATACTTGGGTTTGTCGGGTTAGGTATTGATAAATCAATAGATTCAACCTATTACTTTTATGCTTAACCAGCAACAAATGTTGTCCCAAACTCTCATTGGTTAAGCCCATTTAATACTAGTTACGTAATTACGACCGTATGTCTTATATAAATAACACAGAGTTTGTCACATTCGTTTGGTGAATTTTTAGCAGCATCTGAAGATGGTACCCACTTTGGGTACCGAAAGATTGCATGTGTGTACATATTTTATTATATCATCTTTTTAAATGTATATATTAAATATTTTAACATTGGAGTTGAAATAGTTATCGTGTCATTTCGGTAGTTTTTAATGTATATAGTTATCGGCACGAGTTAAATTCACAAGTTATTATTCACTGTGCATTCGCTGCAACCTTAAAACTACATTCGTTCGGTGTTAGATATTTGAGACTAAATAAATTTCTTTTGTTCAGGTTTAGAGATAACAATATGTGATTATCATTTACTTTCCGCAATATTGAGGGATATCATAGAAAGCGCAGCACGCGTTATTGATTCAACATAATACGTTAATCTTTTTGATATTATTCGCATATAAAGAGAGATAAGAATTAGTTTTCTCTGCGGACATACGCAGTCTCATGTCAATTTAGTCCTTATTTCTGTACAAAAATATAGAGAATTAAAAATTCCTTGTACATTGCTTATATAACCTCAAAATCGTTTCCCACTAAATATACTTAACAAAATTTTTGGAATACACTGGTGCGCAAAAATTAAGGACGAAGAGGAGAAGTTAGCATAACAGCGGAACAAGCAGACAGAACGGACAGAAATACCACTCACGAGATAGACTAAGTTATAGGGTCCGGTACTGTAGGGCATGCGCATATATGCAGCATGAAATGGGGGGGGGAATTAGGATCAGTCGAGGCCCTGTGCACATCCTATGTCTGGGGCCCCCTCGATTAAAATTTCTCAGTCAAATGGTCGAAAAGGATATTTACTGGTAAATATATTTTTGCAAGCAGTTTTTCTACCTGTAAAAACATGAAAACACATCCCACATGTTAGTCAGCTTTATAGCCAAAGTGGCTTGTAATAGACCAGCATTCACACCGCTTGTACCTTCCGCATATCTGTTGAGCTTACAGCTGTAACATTGATTACTCTAGAATTTTTGTTTTGTTTTACAGTATCACTTACGGAATCAAATAACTGTCCCGCCAGAGATACAATTTCAAACACCTAGTTTACCATAAACGTAATGGAACTGATGAACCAATGGTAGTTTAAGCTGTAAGAAGTAATCACTTACAGCTGACCACACACATTGTGCGATAAATTATTGCAACACTCCTTGTAAATTATTACAACACTCTTTAAATAAAGTAAGGCCAATTGAACTTTTTTGTATTTTTATTTATGTAAAAATAAACCCTACATAATTATGAATATTTATTCTCAATTGTTGCTCTCACAAGACTAATATTAATAACAAAAATATATTTTAGTAAATTCTACATGTTTGCTAAAATTCTATTCTTGTATAATATATCATATTGCTCAGATTACAGGCAATTCCCATTACAGTTTGATTGTTACAAATAAGCGTGAGAATAAGATGTTACACTGGGTGATCACAACTCAGCGCAATGCTTGAGCTTTACTATAGGAAATAATAATAATTTGGTTTCCAAAATCTTATCCTATATTTGAAAACCGAAACGTATAATAATTTCGTGCTATAACAGAAAATATATTTTGGTACTGAAAATTTATATCATTATTAAGGTAGTTTACAGGCCCCTCCCAAATTCTGAGGACCTGCACAGGTGCAGAAATCAGGCCGGGGGGGCGCAGTGTCGGAAGGGTTTAAAGAACACGGGCCGTGTACGCTCAGCTATTCGGTGAAAGTTATTGCATGGTGTACATCGGTCGAACGACGTCGAGTTGCTGCCACCGTGTGATATGGCCAACAGGCAATCCTGTAGACGACATCTGGATCACTTTACCAGAGGTCGCGTCATTGGGAAGTTGGAAGAAGATCCAAGTGTGACTAGTGTAGCCGAGGAGTTCGGGATCGCTCACAGCATATTTCACGAGCTTGGAGAGCATTTCAAACGATAGGAACCGCTGTCTGAGATTTTAGCAGTGGTCGTCCACGAGCAACTACAGCGGCGGACGACCGGTATATTGTCCTACAGGTGAGAAGAGACAGACGGTAGACAGCAAGAGAAATCGCAGGGCACATGCAACAGACAACTGGACGTCCGTTATCGCGTTTTATCGTGGCCAGGATGCTGCACAAATATCGTCTATTTGCACGACGACCAGTACGGTGTGTGCCATTAACGCCGGCTTCTGTGGTGCCAGGAGCACAAGAAATGGACACGTCAGCAATGGGGTCGAGTTCTCTTTACGGATAAGAACTGATTTAGTCTGACGAGCGATTCGGAACGTATACACATCTGGAGAGAGCAGGGAACACGCAATCAGACTTCCAACATCACCGAAAGAGAAGGGTTTAGAGGTGGCGGAGTTCTCGTTTGGGGCGATATCATGCTTGGTAGCCGTACTGACCTCGATATCTTCCAAGGAGTTCCCTTCACTGGTGCCCGCTATTGTACCAAGCTTCCCCTGCATCACGTGCGTCTGTTTAGAAGTGCTATGGGTCCTGAGTTCCTCTTCTTGAAGACAATGCTACACCTCATCGTACAGTGGCTGTCGCTGAGCTGTTGGAGAGTAAAGATATTTAACGCATCGATTGACCCGCAAGGTCCCCGGACCTAAATCCAATCGAACACGTGTGGGACCTTCTCTGGAGACGCTTGGCAGCACGTCACAAGCCGTCAGCAATGATTCCGCAGCTGCGATTGGCGCTACAAGAGGAACGGGCCGCGGTGCCTCAACAGCTCCTTGACAACCTCGTCCTCAGCATGGACAGACGTTGTAAATCCTGCAACGCAGTAAGGGGTGATCACGTCCCCTACTAAAGACTGGGTTTTTCTTGGCAGCCACCTGTCAAATGGATGTTTCTGTCTTCTGTCCAGTTGTGCTCGAAGCTACCTTTTCAATAAAGTGCCTTTGTATCCTTTGGATTCTTTGTTTGCACGGTTTTTCTCACTTGTCCCATATTCTTACATCTTGGGGTTCTTATGGTATGATTTGAGTCGATATGGAGCACAACTGCACGACGTTACATTCGGAAACAGTCTCGTCCTTAATTTTTGCACGCCAGTGTATATTGCAAATGTAAAGCTTCCATTTTACACTTTAAAAAATATTTCTGAGTTTTGCTCCACCGGATTTATAAAAATATTGATACAACTTTCAGTTTTAATTTCGTAAAATTATTTATATTTCCCAAAAGAAAAATTATCTGTGATTAAGGAATATATTCGCTGTATTAAGAACTGGTTAGTTGTATTTTTGTCGGGTGACCGAGTGCCACGTTTGCGTGTGAAACGCAAGGGAATTTTTTATCTGTCTCAGTTTCCCTCAGAGTGCTATCACAGTGGGACTAGTTGAGAGAGCTCCAATCTACAGCTATCGCTTGTAAGGATTGTATGTTAGATGAGAAATGTTCACAATAAATTAAATGAAAATAGTTTTCAAATTCTGCAAGTTTCATTCACTGAAAAGCCTATTTTTTAGCGATCTCTTGTTTTTCCATTTCATGAATTAAAAATAAATTTTAAAACAGCAAGACAAGTGAAACAGAATATGAATGCAGAATAGAAGCCAACATTTACGTTTATTAAAACAATCTATCTTCACTTTCTAGTCCGAAAGTAATTACATTTGAAGAAATTCGTCTCAATTATAATATTCTGCTAATTTAAAAGTAATAAAAATTCAATTATATTACTTTTAAAAATTGAAAAAAAAACGAATTACAGCGTATTTTATAGTACGTTAAATTATGTAGATTAGAAAACAAATTACTCCGATCGTTGACCGACTGCAGCCGAACGCGTTAAAAATGATCGTTGGACTTTTCACCTTTTTCCGATGACTTTATTATTTTTACTTTACTTGCAATCGTGACGGCTCTCCTTTTCTTCTATACATCATCATCACTTGCATCACAGTTACGCTCTCGTGCCAGTGATAAGAGGGGAAAACAAAATAAATCTTACACCAAATACAGCAACACACACAAGATACGATTACCAGCAACGTGGTCCGACTGATATGATCACGGGACTACTAGACCAGAACCCGACAAACCGCTGTAATGCGCAATGTTTTTATACGCGTAAAGAAGTAGCACCGGTTCGTAATTACGAACCATTCTATGTATATCGAATTACTGGTTTGTTGGTTCGTAACAACGGGCCGTACGTAAGTCGAACGTTCGTAACCAGGTGACTGACTGTTCATCCTAATTTTATAAAAATATTCTTCAGAAAGGTGTAATTCTTCAAATCGGAGATTTAGAAAAATAGATACTGAGAAAAATATTCAAACTTTTTTTTTACTGTTCTAATCTGAAACAGAGCTTTCAATGTTGTACGTGCTGAGGTATATCTGCAGAGAAAAATAATAGGACATTTTTAGAGTCGTCGCTGCCTTTTGCTCCTTTAGTGGCAAAGTCATAAGAATGGAAACATTGTGAACTGTTTTCGCATTTTTCATAAAATGACATCGGACGTCAAACCATCGTGACAGGATTTTAAGTACTGGGATGTCTAGAAACCGTTATAACGTTTGAAGTTGAACATATGAGCAAAATGTGCTTGAAGGCAGTTGAACCCAAACAAAGAAATCAATCACTTGTGTAATAGGTATTGCTGCAAATATATTGGAAAAGTTATTTTTCTTTTCGAACCATTTGAAAAAAATACGCTTTATTAAAAGTCTAAAATTAATAAGTATGTTGTTTTTTGTTCATACTTTTATTGAACAGCAAAACAGTTTTTTCAAAACTTAACCCCAGAAATCTTTAAAGGAAAAACCTTTCAAATAAGATCTCTACTTAAAATTTATTCGTTATTTGAAGCTAAATATCTGTCTCAAAATCGTGTTCGTGCTAAAAACAAACAAGAAAGATGACACCGAATTTTTCGGGTGTAATAAGCACGTCTTTTGAATCCGTTCTGACGCAAATTAAATTTATCAAAGCTATTCTAAGTCAATGGAACCGGTATGGAAAACAGTAGCATCTGACGGAAGAAAGAAGTTTTTCAATCGGGTTTTTAATCCCTCAGGTATTGCTATAAACTGAATCTTGAGCTTACGCCCTCTGGTTGCAGACTTGTGCGTTAAGAAAAACATGAATTTATGAGAAACATTTCGCACCGGAAACGCTCTCCAACACAGAAAGAAATTTTGAAATCGGACTCTTAGAAACAGAGATATCGACACAAATAAAATATGATTTTACGTCCCATGGTGGGAAAACCATGCATTATTATTTTAAGGAGAAAGTATTCTCAAACGTTTTTTCAATGTGAGCGGTATCTTTCCAAGAAAAAAACAACAACATTTAGTCGAGTTTTCAGGAGCCCAGATTTTGCTACGAATACATCAGAAACAAAATTAACACTTATGCCCCCTATTGGCCGAACCATTCTTTACCAAACATTAGAAATTATGTGAAAAATATTTTCCATCAGGTCGTGTATGCGATACAGGAAGAATTTTTCAAATCGGAGTTTTAGAAGTAGAAATAACGCAGAAAACGCAATTTACCTTTGTGTCCCCTAGCGAAAGTCTATGATTTACTTGAAAATTTTGAATTTATAGGCAAAACATTTCGCAGCGGAAGCACTATTTAACAAAAAAATAATTTTTCAAATCGGACTCCTAGAAGTAGAGATATTGACAAAAATAAGATATACATCTACGCCCCTGGCGTAGAAAGCATGCATTATTTCAAGGAGAAATGTTCCTAAAAGGTTTGTCGACATGAGTAGTATCGGTCAACATACCACTTTTTTCAATCCAGATTTAGAAACTCATATTTTGCTGCAAATACATCAGAAGCGGAAATTAAGAATTACGCCACCTGGTGGCCAAACCATTTTTACAAAAATTAGAAATTATGTGCAAAGGATTTCCCACCAGGAGCTGTATCCGGTACAGAAAGACTTTTTCAAATCGGAGATTAAGAAGCAGAGATATAGAGGGAAAGCAATTTATATTTACGCCCTCTGGCGGAAAGTCTATGAATTAATTGAAATATTTGAAATTATATGAAAAACATGTCACAATGGAAGCACGATCGAAGAAAAGAAGGGATTTTTAAAATCGGACTCTTAGAAGTAGAGATATTGACAAAAATATGATATAAATGTAAGCCCCTGGCGAAGAAACTGTGGAATATTTTAAGAAGAAAATATTCCGAAAATGTTTATCGATGTGAGTGGCATCAGTTCTCGAAAGAATTTTTTCAATCGATATTTTAGAAGCTCACATTTTTTGGGAAATACATAAAAAGCAAAAATTCACACTTACGCCCCCAGGTATCTAAAGTATTATTTACCAAAAATGTGAAATTATATGCAAAAGACTTTCCATCAGCAAATGTATCCGCTGAAAAAAATCAAATTGGAGTTTTAGAAGAAGAGTTATCGGGAAAAATGTGATTTACTATTACGCTCCCTAGCGGAAAATCTATGCGTAATTTGAAAAAGTAACTATATCTAAAATACTCTTCGACATAAATGGAATCGAAAGATAAGAGTGTTTTTTTCAATCGGATGTATAGAAGCAAATATGTGGAATAAAACGTATTTTTTAATTCGACATCATCTACATTTACGCCCTCTACCGGCGAAATTGTACATGGTAACAAAATCGGTATAAAGGATCATCATTCGCATATCTCAAGCATTCACAATGCAAAACGAACTTTTGAAATCGGACCAATAGTTGTAAAAATATCGTGGGTATAGGCGGACGGACGGACGGACGGACGGACAAACGGGTAACATAAGCACGATCTTTTTTTACAAAAGACGTGCTAAATAGGTAACAGGAAATTATTTTCTCTTAGCTAGCTAGTCAAAAGTATATTTTGAATTCCGTAGCATCCGATTACACATCGCGAAAATCACTCAACCGAAGAAGACTATCGAAAAATAACACACAATTTTGCTGAAAACATGAAACATCAAGCTTGATGAAAATCTATTTGATATTTGAATTACACAAAATACTTTCAACAGTTTTTGTTACTTCGAAGTGCAAAATACCTCATGCAACAATCCCAATTTTTTATACACGTAATGGAATCACGTTAATTAGCGCAAAATATCTCACGCGAACAGAATTACGCGTGAATCCGCATACATGCGTTTAAACATGATTGCAGCATTCATTGCCTTGGAACGACCGGAACACAGTGGAAGCGCAGTGGTTGAGGGACACTGGGCCTTGTGTTATCCTAGTGAAAGAGTTTTTGAAAATCTCTTAAATCCAATACTATTAAATCCAATTAACGTGTCTGCAAAAATGATATCATCGGGTAATTCGGGCATTAAGATATGAATTCTTTTTTCAAAAGGCCTATTTAGAGGCAAACAGCAAATGAATGAGTTTGATAGATCCCGGAGTCCGCAATTTTAATACGCAGTTTTAATCCAGTTTTCTGGAATTCTCGCCACACATGCTTAGGAAAGCGTACCGCTTCGGTCAATAGGCGTAAGGGGGCACCTATTTTGCAATTTCTGTTTCTTAAATCCTTACTTCATTTTCATAATTTATTGTTGTCGAACATAAGTGTAACCCAATATGATTACGTGTGTTCGAAACGATGATTTCTCTACCCACGGAAGACAATAATTTCGGAAAATGTTTACCATTGTTTATCTGCAGATAGTGATTTGGAAAACATCTGGGTACTGAAATGTAAACCAAAAGATAATTTTAAAGTAAGAAATGCAAGAAATTGATCTAAACATTTTACTGTTAATAGCTGTATTAGTGACTTAAATTCAGAATAATATGGGTTGCGTGACGAAACGAAATTGAAAGCAGATGCTGTACGTTTAGACAACCTTGTTGGTCAAATTGGACGTATGTGCATTTCAACTCCTAATCTTCATGAAACGTCATCATTCATTCCTAACGATTGTCATGAATTAATGATGAAAGAATCCTAATGCCATTGACAGGGCTTGAAGAATTTGGGACATTTCGTGTGAATTTTTGTTTGAATTAGATCGTTAACAAGTGGATATATATAAATATTATCTTGGATGTTCAACCCTTAACGGAACTGCTTGTTGCGTTTATAATCTAAAGTCTAGCCTTTAAATAGCTCGGATTCAATTTTAATTCGCACTAATATTAAGTTTTGTTTCTTTAGCTTCCTGCGAACTACGAAGTGCAAAATAATGTTTGTTTACAGCAATGACCTAGCATTTCTTTATTCAAAAATTTTAATTTACTTTGTTTTCAAAATTAAATAATTTCTGAACTGAGAAATAAGAGATCGGTGTTTAAAATTACAAGTATTTAAAACATTTCCAATCGCACTATTTATTTCCACTCCTCGTTGGGCAATTTCGTATAAGAGATACTATTGACTGACGAAATATACGTTAGTATTACCGGTATGAGTGATGCCTCTGGCCGCTAGCACCTTTGCCTCCTTTGTGACGTCATTTCGTCAGCCAATAGCAGAGCATATCTGATATTGCCAAATATAAAGAGATATCTAAGAATATTAAATAGTAGTACTCCTCAGATCAAGTCACAAGAAATGTAAGGTTATAATTTGCTATTCAAGCTAACGTTCACAAAGTTTAACACGCCAAAGTGATTTTTTCATCAACATTCTGAAGAGTTTTCGTACAAGCATTAAACCTTTGCTAAATGCCCCGTATTTTTTAACCATGAGTTCAACGAATTACACTTTCAAATTGTTTACCTTCAGTAGTACTGTGACATACTACAGATGTAATGAACGTGTCAAGACGACAAATCTGTTGGGAGAACAAGTTACTCCGGAGTGACAAGGGAGCGTGTTCAATCTTCGTCGTGGACAAATTTATGTTTTCCCATTGACGCCCGAACGTAAAAAAGGATGTACTGGCCGATGGTTTTTTCGAAATATGTGTGATGTTAGCACACATCGTCTAGAATTAATAAAAGTTCGTCCTTCGCGTACCGAAAAAATGAGGTAGACGATGTCACATACTACAGAAGTAAAGCACGTGTGAAGACGACAAATCTGCATCACTACATTCCGTCCGTGTAGCTTAGCTTTGAGAGAAACTTACTCCCGACTGAGGAGGCGCCTTTATCAACCATGGAAAGATAATTCTAAAATATATTCTTCGTGTCTTAGAGGGTTTACCCTCACCAACGAAGACATACAGGAGGGTTTGAAAACTGTTACTAGTCTTGGACTAATAACAGTTTTCAAACCCTCAACAGCAATAGCTTTTGCCATCAATATAAAAGGATCTTAATTCTTGCTAAAACGTCCTTTGTTGGCCACATGACCGGAAAAAAGGGATGTATATTACAAAATAAAAAAAATATTAAAGTCGCGTGCAAGTAATTTTCTAAGTTAAAAATTCACATACTAGTTAAAATATTAATTTTTATTTTTATTTTTCAAAGAATACGGAGTGCTTTGGTAAGTATAAAGGCAGTTTATGATGTTAATGTGGTCAGTATTCGAGCAATTTCATCTTATGGGGCCAATATCTCAAGAAAATGGAATAAAAACAGGTATAGGACGAGAAATTTTCCATTTCTGGAACAAACTCAGAAACAAAAATGTATTAATTAAACAGCACGCAAGAAACATCAAATACAATTTTGGTAGGGCGTTCGAGGGAAATATTTAAATGTAAATTAAGCTTATGGTGATAAGACACGCTATTTAACCTCTTACACATTTTGGCAAAGTGCCGACGATTTAAAATTGACATTTGTAAAACAAATATTTACCTTACAAGGATTGTGCTTCTAAGAGACGAAATTGCGCCAAAAAAGAAAAAAAGACACCGAACAAAATTCTACTGCTAAAGATCGTCGTAGTAGTTTTTAAGCCTTGGAGTTTCCAGAATATGTTCTCTCAGTTTGAGTGACAAACCACAAAATAAGTTTGTTATACCAATATTTTCGTTCTCAGTGTACCAACCGGAATAAGGTGTTTAATAAGTAGCTTCTCTAATTCGTTTGCTAAGAGCGTGTTGGATCGCACAATATTATACTTTCACTAGCACAACACAATGTCTAATATCGACTGAAGCATGTACTAAGTAATGCTAATTAATTACGAGGAAGAATTACAAAATTGGGAAAAGCTATTAAAATCTAACTTTTCAGAGTTGTCATATACTTTACATATATTTAGTTTTTGTGGTATTTTTCGTTTTGGAACACGATATGGGCTTTTAAATTTCGACAAAAAGAGGTAGCATGTTAGAATAAACTCTTAAGAACTAAAAAAGCATTGTTTTTAAAGTGAACTTTTTTGGTATAGAATCGAATTCATATTTATGATATAAATAGTCTGAAATGATAAAACATTAGATTCAGGTTTTTTTCCAATACGTTTACGTTGGTATTGTATATATTATGAACTGGGTCCATAACGTCACACAAAGTTGACGTAACAATATAATAATATCACTATTACTTTCGGAAATCATTCTGAAGATGTTAATCCGTTTATTGGTGTAAATATGACATGGATGGTAAGTCAGATAATATTCGGAAACTTGAAAATTCCGTCGTCCTGGAGAGGGAATCAAACCCGCGTCTCCAGGATAGTTTCCAAGTATGCTTACCACTACACCACCTAGAACGAAGAAGTCTTGCGTTTCCAATTAATTTAAGTATAACCATCACAGGATTCGCTTGTCGAACCAACCTGCACTCATGTTTAGCGACGCTGGAGGTTACCAATTCTATCCCGTGATTCCCGGGAGGAGCAGAAAAATAATGAAATGTCTGAGCAGGCAAACCTAGAATTCTTGACCTCCAGATTCGTAACATGAATGGCGGGTGCTTCGACTAGCGAATCCTGTGATGGTTGTATTGAAATTAATCGGAAACGTGAGACCTGGTTTTTCTGGGTGGTGTAGTGGTTAGCATAATTGGAAGCTATCTAGGAGACGCCGGTTCGATTCCCGCTCCAGGACGATGAATTTTTCAAGGTTTCGGATATTATCTGAATTATCATCCTTGTCATATTTTCACCAATAAACAGATTCACATCTTTAAACTTTGTATTGTATTGTGTAATACCGAGTTCCATTCATGTGGAACTAATTTGTTTTAGTTCACGGTTCGTCGTGCAGAATCTCCACTGAAATCTTGAAAATACCTCGCCCTGAAGCGGGTAACTTAGCAGTTGGAAACGATTTCCTCTCGAACGTATTGCCGTTACACCATGCAGGAAGTGAAATTCCACGTTACTGCAGCTTAGAAATTATAAGTTCGCAATCTGAACAGATTTCAGATCTGCGCAAATTGTAGTATTTGTATGCTTCTGCAAAGCATCCAAAACCCTTTCGAATCCAAGGACGAATATTGGTCTCAAATATCCTACGGTTTCAGATATGAATCACTGAATTTGTGGAAAAATTATTCTGAAATGACAAATATATAGGCTTCAAATTTCATAAGAAAATGTTACGTTATGAACAACGAACTAAAGTACAGTGCTGGCCACCCAAAATGCAACACCAAGAAGGACACGAGATAGCAAAGCCAGATTTACTGGAAACATAACAATAGATACAAAGATAAAACGATTTAGCTTACAGGCCCGTGCGACTAGTGGAACATGCATACATTAATAGTTGGTGTGGCTCCCGTGGCTGGCAATAGCGGCCGCTACACGCCGCGGCATCGAACGAAAGAGGCTTTGAATGGGGGCTTGGGGCATGTCGGTCCAGGCTGCTTACACACGTTGCCACAGTTTATCAGGCGTAGCCACGGGTGGTGCTTGCCGGGCCACTCGGTTGCCAATCAGCGACCGGATGTGTTCGATGGGGGACATATCGGTTGAACAGGTGGGCCACGGCAGCAGTGACACCTGGTGGGCCGTGAAGAATTGTTGCACGATGCGCGTCACGTGCAAGCACGCATTTTCCAGTTGAAACGTGGCCGCTGGCAGGTCCTGCAGGTAAGGGAGGACTAAAGGCTCTAAAACGTCGGAGATGTAGCGGTGGCTGATCAGTGTACCGGCGATGTGTACCAGAGGGGTGCGGGTGTCATGTCCAATTGCGTCCCAAACCATAATGCCAGGAGACGGACCATTACGGCGATGCATAATGCAGGCATCATACAGTTTCTCGCCGCGGTGCCGCCACACGCAGATCCGACCATCGTGGTGTTGCAGGCAGAAGAGGGATTCGTCGGAGAAGACAATGTCGTGCCATTCCGTAGTCCAGGTGCGGCGTTCAATGGCACACTACCGCCGCAATCGCAGGTGGTGCAGCGTAAATGGTAGTCGGAGCAATGGGCGCCGTGCGACAAGTCCACGCTTCTGCAAATTACGTCGAATGTGCTGACACAGGTTGTTGTGCAACACACCCTAATTCCTGCGCTAACGTTCGTCATGAGGCGGTGCAAGCCTTCAATGCCCGCCGCAGAACATGACGGACCTCTCGTTTGGTGGTGTGCCGCGTTTGCGGCAATGCCTCACGTCGCGTCGGTCCGTCCATCCCTCCTTCTCTCACCGAATCCATACTCGCCTCACTGTGGCTGAATGTCGTCCCACACGGGCGCCGATGTCTCGGTACGATAAACCGCTGTTGCAATAAGCCTCTATTCGTCCTCTGTCGAAATCCGAAACGTGCTGGAATGACTGCCGTATTTTGCGACGAGGCATCAGGAAGCTTCCCACTCACAGGTCCGGCAGCACAATACCTTTCCACTACTTACACCCCGCCTTCTGTGCACACTTCTTATAGTGTTTCTCGGTGGCGTGCCGGGCGCACATGGTTTGCATATGCCCTGCAATGCTAATCGTTTGCATGTCCTATCGCGGGCGAGGCATGCTGTGAATATTAGGCCAATCGGATGCTTCCTTCTTGGTGTTGCATTTTGGGTGACCAGCTAATAGATTTCATCAATCATACTGCTGAAAATAATGTTCTTGTGTACCTCCTTGAATTTGTAAAAAAATTAATCATTTTTATGTGAAAATACACCAAATACGTGGCGACAGTTAATAAATAAATACATCGCTCTTTTCACGTTCCAGAAACACACAGCATCCGAGAGAACAATTTTTCGGATGCTGTGTGTTTCTGGAACGTGGAGAGAGCGATGTATTGATTTATTATTATTATGATTCATTTTTATTTTTTTTTATGATTAAGACCGTTTTAATTAGAAAAATTCTTTTTCTTTTTTGCTTGTTGTGGTTTAACGAAATCATGAATAACTCAAGGAAACATATAAACCGCACGTACGAAATTTAAGTTTATTGGATTAAGTAAAGGCAGGCAGCCAATGTAGATGCACAACCCAACGGCCATGCCTCACCTGAATTCCAAACCGGATCCATGTCGCACGAAATGTCGCAAGCAAGACGTAGACCACTGTGCCGCTGGCCCCCTTTCGCCTAATAAAAGCGCAACTCTTTCGAAATTAAAAATTTTCCTGATTTTTGTTAAAAAAAACAGCGGGGAGGTGATTGTATATACAGAACCGCAGGACTTTACGTAGAATTACACTTTACGTAGAATTACATCAGGCTAGAGAAGGGAAAATATTTTAAGTTGTTTAAGAAAATTAAACACTTATTGAAGGTATGTAATAGATTTACAAAGGTTTTACCATACAATATAAATATAATGCACTGATCGTCAAAAAATAGTCGCACCCAGAAGGACGTGACGGATTGAAATGCATTTCAGGAGGAAGATAAAGGTTACCAGGAACAACACATTTTTAAACATTGAGACTGATTTGGGCAATATTTATTGAGCTACACGCCATCACGTTGTATCACTCAGCATGGCGTCGTGCCCCCATGTTGATCACACACTATGCCAGTCGTCTCGGCATGAAATTGAATAGATTCCTAATGGTATCTGCAATGAGCCACCCCATGTAGCTTGAATCTTGTCTCGCTGGTCCTGCAGATTGCGCTGTAGGTGTAGAGTGGGGATAGCGCGTCCAATAACATCCCAAACATTTAAATTCGGCGATGGGTGCGCCGATGCGGCTGACCATGGCAGAGTGTCAGTGCTTTGAAGGAAATCTCTCGAGACAGCAGCAGTATTCGGACGAGCGTTGCCCGGTTGGAAAATCGCACTGGAGTGAGCGTTTAGAACAGGTAGGGCCACTGGTTGCAGGATCTCATCAACGTCACGTTAGGCTGTACTAGTGTCTGTAATGAACACCAAAGGTGATTTGGCATCGTATGCAATTGCACCCAACACCATCACACCAGGCCTTCCGGACGTGTGTCGCTCGACAACAAACCGGTAATCTTGGCGATGACCAAAGTGTCTCTACACACGAATTTGTTGGTCGTCTGTTACGAGACAAAAACAGGACTCGTCACTGAAGATCACCCGCTGCGAAAACGAGTGGCTCCATGACAGTGTGGCACGACAGCATTTCAGTCTTTGGCGACGATGCAGTATTGTTAAGGGCAGTCGTCGTAACGATCTGCGTGGCTAGGTCGTGAAGCTGTTTGCTAATGGTGCTGGCACTAATCCGAAGAGGCGTGGAGGGCACCACTGCTCTCTGAATATTCTCAATCGTGGCTGTTGGGTCACTCCGCGCATGACGGACAACCCGTCGATCCTTCATCTACGTAATTCGTCTAGGTTTTGAAGAACTTTCCTGTCGCTGCTGTGTGCCTTGTTTTATCTATTGCCGACAACAACATGCTATGATGATATCCTCACGACCGGTATGGCGCCCATTACTACGATGAGCCCATTCCGCTTCCCGCAGCCCAACGATTCGGTCGCTGTCAAACCCCTCCACTTGCTGGAATTGCTTCCGAACTTTTCCCCGAGACATATAATGTGCTTTGGACTTTACTGGTATGAAATCCCAATGCTTAATGCACCACGAAACACCTGACGCTTCCTAATGTAATGCTATCGTTGTTACGAACCCTGTTAAGGTGTTCTTAAACATTAATAGCTTGTAAAGCGCCCTTAACTAAATTTTTTCAGTAAATTTCAAGCATATGATCAAATGATCATATGTAGAGGATTTTAGGAAGGAAGTGTCTGACCCCAGGTCTTAAGCAACACTTATAAATAGGAAACTAGGAGATTTGGGCTAGAGCGCCCGATAGGAAAGTGATACGGAAGCGAAGAAGGGGTAGCAAGATACCCTTATCTATTACCGGGGGAGGGGGCAGTACCCGTCGTCCAACGGCTTATCGTACCCATCCGACGCACGGCGGATATTTAGTGTATCACGCGTTCGTACCTGCCTGGGATCGAGCCTGAGGCCCTTTCCGGGGCAGTCACGAACCTTGGCCACTATGCTACCCATGGCCCTTGCCCTTAACTAAAATGATCTCTGAATCAAAAATGTTTCAGTTTTTTTTTCACTATTTACTGAAAGCTATCGATTAAGATCTTGCACAAAAAATCGGTAACATTACAGTTTTACCTTATTATTGTCAATATATTTTAATATTTAAATTAAATACATATTTATCGATGTATATATACATATATACGCTAATGGTCCAACATCTGAAAACCTTAGACACTTCAAACGTAACACTACTGAACACTGGAGAGGCCAACCTCTTTTAGTTATTAAGTAGGACTGGATCTTTCATTACAGTTACCTTTAGAAAGACAGATAATTATATAGAAAGATTCTGATAAATAAGTGTTTCTTTTTTCTAATTTAAATCTAAATACACTGGCGGAAAGTGAAAAAAGGACACCAAGAGGAATTGGCGGACGATCATGAAATTTACATATGTTAATGGGGTCGAGATTACATAGGTGTGATGTTAATTTCGGGACCAGCCGGTGAGCGCTTACGCCAGAGCACGGCATAATATACAAATTATCGTCGGTGGTATTTAAGGAGTAAGGCGAAGTGAATGTAAACAGTCGTCGGCGTTCGGACAAGTGCAAAGTACCTGATGAAGCTGCAATGCCGGGACATGGAAGACGTGTACTATTTCAGCAGTTATCGGACTTTGAGCGTGGTCATCTAGTCGGACTCCGTGAGGCCGGGTGGTCGTATCGTCGTATTGCTGAACGAATTGGACGGGAAGTATCGGTTGTGGTACGATGGTGGCGTAGATGGCCCGTAGAACATTCCCACACGAGAAGACGTGGAACCGGGAGTCACAGACGGACTGATAAGCCGACCAATCGACGCATAAGAAGAGCGGCTTTGTCAAACAGAACATTCACTGCGACGCAAATCCGAGCTGCCGGTGCCCCTGAGGTGACTCTGCGAATAATCCGCAAACGTCTACTGGATGCAGGACTACGTGCACGTGTGCCTCTGTTATGTGTACCTCTGACTCCAGCCCACCTTCAGGAACGGCTGCAGTGGTGTCGCCAACGTCTGCACTGGAAAACGCAATGGCGATCTGTCGTGTTCAGCGATGAAAGCAGATTCTGCTTGGGAGCCTCCGATGGCCGTTTGCGTTTTAAAAGATGCCCAGGTGAGCGTCTCCACCCGTCTTGTATCCTCCAGCGACATGCAGGGCTTACACCTGGTCTCCTGGTGTGGGGAGCGATTAGCTATCACTCTCGCACACAAGTAGTGTTTGTACCGGGTACGTTAAACAGCACCTCCTACATCAACAACATCATTCAGCCCGTTGTTGTGCCATTTATAAGGTCGATCCATCGTAGTGTTTTCCAGCAAGATAACGCACGCCCACACACGGCACGTGCAACGCAACATGCACTTCAGGGAGTGAGGCAATTTCCATGGCCTGCACGTTCAACGGATTTGTCCCCCATTGAGCACTTGTGGGATTTTTTGGGACAACGACTTCTCCGGTATTCACGGCCAGCCACGACCATCCCCTATTTACGTGTCCAGGTTGAGGATGCTTGGAACTCAATACCCCAAACTAACATCCAACATCTGCACGATAGACTCCATGCCAGAATTGCACAGTGTGACGCAGTTAATGGCGGTTCAAGCTCGTACTAACCATGTTACATGGAAATGTTATTTTTCAGTTTACCAGCAAATATAGCTGTATTTTGCCATAATGTTTTGATCACGTTATCCTCTGTATTCCGACATTATGCTGTATAAATTTCGCTGGTATCAGACGTCTCTTTCTTGGTGTTCTTTTTCCACTTTCCGCCAGTGTATGTTTCAATCAACATCTACCTATATCACACAATGTTGTTGCAACTTCTCACTGAATTCTGAAAAGTGAGAACGAGAGAGCTTTAAAAGAGGATGGGAAAATGCAAGCATTCCATTCTTTGCTGCTACTGATAATTCACTGTTCATTCCCGGCAGTATAATCTTCTACCTAAAGGCATTTATTAATTATTATATATCCCTGTTTAATTTTTTGGGACATCACTTCTCGTGAATTGCTTAATTTATCGTTGCATCGCTTTTGAACTGCCTAATGTCTAATGTGCCATCATCATTTTGAAACGTGTTATTCGATGCGTTTCTGCGTCAACCCACATAAATAATCGCCTTATTACCAATTTAGCTGTAAAAATGTGTCTCTTCTGCAGAAGAATAGAATACATCCAGCGTGGCGAAAATTATAAATAATATGTAAAATAACTTTTGGAAAACAGCGTTATAGATTTTTATCAAGCAGAGTGTAAACATTCACTGTTCTCAAATCATTGAAATTGCCGCAAAGAATTTTTGATTTCACTTTGAACTTCGTTCGGAAGTTTTCTATTTATTAAAATTTAATACAATTAATGAAATAATAATGCTGCTTATTTCCGTGTTTGGATATGTCTTACCATACATCCGCTTATATTCAAATATGTTTCTAGAAATATCATTTCTCCTTGTGTAAAATGAAATGCAATCTCTCGATATTTTGATGATTTATCTCTGTTAATGATATTTCTTACTCTCTGACTTCAGTCTATTTAAGATTCTCTAGCAATTATAGCGTAGAGTTATTTAGGTTGAATATACTATTAAAAATGTCATTTCGTGTTTAGTAAATCTATTCATTGCAAATTGATGATAGCACTGATCTTATTAGTCTTGCAAAATATGTTTGGGAAAAATAATTATGGTGTGAATTTTTATTTTCATGTGAACTTGTACAAACTACAGGAAAGTGCATTTTTATGTCAGCGGATAAGGTTATTCCTGAGAACATCATTTCTTGAGATAAACGTATGGTCCTGACAACAGAGTACGGCCATTGATACACTGTTTCTTATGCGATTGAAGTCTTCCAATGACGACTTATTTTTTTGTGGAGCAAAGTTTAGGAAGACAAGTTATAATTCTGCAAATTAGGACTTGCTTTGGTTGCTAATTTTATTATTTGTTAACGATAATAGAAAGGTGTGTTACAGCGATGAAGAAATTAATTTCGACTTTAAGCCTTTTTGAATAAATCGAAAGTTAACACCAGTTACACGATCTCATGATGTATCAATGTGCTATAGTAAACCAAATATCCCGAATATGCAAATTCACCTGAATTTCGGCTTTCTGTTTAGTTTAACTAAAGTGTGTTCCAGAGTACAACTTAGTGTAAACAAATAAAACAGCTTTTAAAATGCAGTACACATAATTGCATATTACTTAGCAAACGTAAACTAATATTCATTCTATTTTCAATCAAATTATTTTTTAAAGTCCAATTCAGAAGGACCCTTCTGTGTTGTGCGGCGAGTGGGATATACTGTTATGTATCTTCTTACATATAGATTCATCTCTTGGGGTCTTCTGTAAATTGTTTGCTTCGATATCGCAATTCCCACAGCAGAAGGATCCTCCGGAAGTTGTCCGGTTGTCGACTCCCTCTGACCTCCATCTGTTAAAGAGAGAACCGGTTGTCTTGACTTGTTGTGTCTCGTGAGCGTCCTTGTCTCGGGTATCTGGTTATTTCTCCGGTTTCCTGTAGCTCTCTCCAGAGATTGGAAAACACTTGACTTAAGACATTCAGCCATTTCGCTACCTCACTGCTTCCCATCTCCCTTTCGCTTTCCATCATAAAGTCTTTTAAGCTGTTGTACGGACCGATTCTTTCCCTAACAGTGCAACACAATCTCAAATTGACAAACCTCGTTCAGTGAAATTTTTATCAAGGTCACATGACTGCCAGCTCGATCACGCAGGTCGTCATTTGCATATCTCTCTATGACGTAGCACGATGTTGCTTAAGTACGTGGAGTTTGCGTTTCGTCGTGCAAATATCTCAGAACATTTTTGTAGTCGATTGTTTCATTTTGGGCATATCCACGAGTTCATTTTTTGACGTTAATTTTGGACACCAGTTTATACGTATATAGCACTAGTTGTTGTAAATTTACTTTTCACTTTTTCGTAATACCCGATGAGGAGCCGAATTGAGAAAGATATTACATTTTCACGGAGAACCTGGAAACAAGACCAAGCCTTTTAATATCGTTTACTACGTACACAGTCGGGTCGCATTATTGTAACCGCTTCCTACTTTTATCGTCAACAGCGCGTAGCCAATAAAGGAAGGCACGTGTCGTGAGCTGACTTGGAGGGTATATACAGTGGTGTGCAAACATTAAGGACCAAGAAGAGAAATTAGCATAACAGCGAAACGAGCAGGCAGAACGGACCGAAATACCACTCGGGAGATGGACTAGGGTCCGGTACGGTAGGACATACGCCTATATGCAGCATGACGTAGAAGGGAGGCGGGTGTTGGAAAGGTATAAAGTAAACTAGCGGTGTACGCTCAGCAATTCGGTGAAAGCTATTGCACCGTGTACATCGGTTTGTACGACGTCGAGTTGCTTCCACCGTGTGATATGGCCAACAGGCAATCCAGTAGACGACATCTGGATGATTTTACCCGAGGTCGCGTCATTTTTCGCAGACCTTTATTTGATAGGCTACCATTGATGAAATAAATGTTTTATTTTCGATAGGTAGAGCGAAAAGCGTGCCCGATATTGGGCAATCTACACGAGTGTATATGTTTGTAACGCTTTATACACGTTTCCTAGAAGAAACACCATTATACAGGAAGCGGGTTACTTTGAGCTAATCTAGAGGAGTGCATATATTTATACGTTGTTTGATGCCATCATGTCGCAACGGTTCCTTCAAGTATCACTGTTTGTCTGCTAAAGAACAAAACACAAACTTTTTGGTCGTATATATTATGTTAGTTTCTGATAAAATAGTGAAACAAATTTAAATACTTGATCTTTTCTAAGAAACTAACCAAAGATTCATTGGGTATTTGATTTCATGCTTATTATTTAAACACTTAATACTTTCTGAAAATAAAATTTCGCGAATTTCTTCGGAATTCAATTGAATTGGCACTCAAATTTTAATTTATATATTCAGTGAACCAGCAAATTATTATGAGCACATTCCCCAATAGCAATCATACACACATCGTTCTCACTTGCGTACACAACTGTGCCGTTGTGATGACTTTATTGCCAGCTTTCTGCGAAGAAGTTACACATTTACAAAGCGAAGATAGCGACAGAACTGTTAGACATACACAAAGCGAAGATGATTGATAACCGAAGGTTCAAAATTTTGAAGCACACACTTCAATAATTTGAAAAACTCCTTCTGGTTACTGGGTCCCTCAAATGATTTAGTCACCAGCATGCTAGCTCTTCGGAGCCCTGGATGACGGGAAAACACGTAACGTTATAGGTCCAACGTCTTGAAAGGAGGAATGAACAGATGTTCAAATAGCAAAGTTCTAAAGTGAAGGCAGTGAGAAATTAGAGGATGAGTATATGCTTTATTTTGGCTGTATGTCAAGTCGGTGAAAAGCTAAATTTCATACTGCGAACTGAATAATTATTTTAGTTTGGTATTGTGTCTGTTTTGTTGTTCGCGGTTGAGGGATGTTCATTATTAATTAGTTTAATTAATTATTCTATTTATTTAAGTAACAAGTGTCATGTGTTTTCTCTTTTAACTGTCATGGCTTTTACCTTGTGGAAGTTACGCTTCAGAGCAGCCTTTTGCAAAGCAAGTAAATCCTTTAATTCGACTGTCGTTGCTTTTGCCTTGGGTAACTTACGCTTCTAGAGCAGCCCTTTGCAAAGAAAGCAAATCTTTTTATTTGACTGTCATTGCTTTTGCCTTCGGTAACTTACGCTTCTAGAGCAGCCCTTTGCAAAGAAAGCAAATCTTTTTATTTGACTGTCATTGCTTTTGCCTTGGGTAACTTACGCTTCTAGAGCAGACCTTTGCAAAGAAAGTAAATCCTGTAATTCGACAGTCATTGCTTTTGTCTTCGGAACTACGCTTCCTCAGCTGCCCTTTGCAAAAAAGGTAAATATTTTTATTTGAATGTCATTGCTTTTGCCTTCGGTAACTTACGCTTCTAGAGCAGACCATTGCAAAGAAAATAAATCCTGTAATTCGACAGTCATTGCCTTTGCCTTCGGAACTACGCTTAATCAGCTGCCCTTTGCAAATCAAGTTGAATCGCGTTATTATCAGCTGAAAAGATGTGTACCAGAAGGGGGCGTTAGAACTGTCAGAATGCTCAGGAAAGTTTAAGGAGATAAGTTACCTTAAAGAAACAAACAGCTTAAAAAGGACTTGTCTTCTTGGACCAACTTATCAGTCAATCAATCGGCGAGAAGAGTGGAGCGTGAACAGAAATTCACATACAATGCTAAAAACCCATTATGCGACTTAGCTCATCCTAAAAGATGGTTCACCATGTATGCCCCCCCCTCCCTTCCTAAAGGAGGATTCCCTGAATTAGTGTAAACAGAGGTTGCAAACATCATGCATTTAGACATTAGACGAGAACACTTGCAGCTTATTCACTAGCTGCTAAAATCCACGTTCGATCAATAGAACATAGACCTGCACCTTGAAGATAGAGGAAGTGATTGTAGAGATGTACTTTAAGAAATTTTGAAAGAGATATAATAGTTGACCCTAGGCGCTCAAATTTAGGCATCTCCGGAAGAGCAATCATTCTCTGCGACATAACATTAGTTGCATGAAGGGCGTTCAATGAGTACAAGCAACGGGAAAGCAGAAAAGGTCATTTTTTGGGTGGAAACGATTGCCCTAAGTTCAACTGCCCCAGCGGCTGAAGAACGTTGTACACAACATAGTTCAAAACATGCTTGATTACATGTGGTATGAATTCAACGATATATTTTACAAGTATATAGTGCTACAGGAATGTAAAGCTAAGCTGATGTGATGGTGGCCGTAAATTGCAGAATATTCGCTGAACGATTATCTGTGCTACGAATAGATCTTTGAATCTCCTCCCACAAGTGATCAATGGTGTTGAGCTATAGGCTCCCGCGGGAATGTTTTATAATTTGAAATAACTTTAGTCTTCCTCGCACCACTGTGTGTCGATCGAGCCTTTTGACACGGCGCATTTTCCTGCTGGAGTTATAATAATATCCCTCCTTGTCTGCACACATGTTAAGATACCAGGTGATACCAAAAAGATGCTCAATGCCCGAAAGAAAAGAAAAAGATTCTCAGACAATTTTACAGCTTGAACCTGCTGATGCTGTTATAGCTAGGAAACCAGGATTTATCAGTTCGCGCTGTTCGCACCCTGTCCAGAAGTTAGCAGAAAAGCGCTGATGTGCAGGACTTTAGGTTGTACCCAAAATGCGTTTGCCTTTTGTGAAAAAGAGAACAACTCCCTGTAAAGGAAACCCTTTGTCTTCTGCACTGGGTGTAATGCAGGCATCAACACAAATCGTCAGAAACCACTATAGCTGATAGCGATAATAAAAAATAAAATATCTTGATATTTTATGCAACATGGTAATGAGAATTTAAAATTAAATATCATTTTCCAAATGAAATTCTGAAAGCTTTTAGCGTTCAATATGAATTCTGTCTGATGAATGTTATTATACCAGGGAAAACACACACATAGAATTTCTTCTCATCCCAGTAGCAGAACTTTTCCAAGAAATAAAACAGAGCAATTTATACGGTTTCAAACTATGAAATTATGGGAATATAAACCGTATGTGATTGTTACTGTATTTTATATCTCAAAATTTTAAAAACATTTATAATGGTAGATACTGACGGTGTAAATATGATAATGTGTTCTTTAACTTTCACGAAAGAATAATGCTGAATTTTATGTATAAATAACTAAATTTAAATTTTATGTGGCATTAGCAGTTATACTAATAATCGTTAGACATATTGCTATATATGATTCTGATTTTGTTGGAATCGACACCCAGGTTCGTCTTCTAGGCATTTCGTAGTCCAAGAATGACGTGTTGCGGTCTTGGAGGAAGAATGCCTTAGAAAGAGGAAACAGAATTTCAAATTAAAAAATGCAGAAGTAGAAGATTGATATTAAGGATCTCTTAGTTTCCTAATTATTTATTTTGATGGGAATGGTTAAACTTCATCGCGAAATAGTTATTCTGAAGCTGAGATTGAAGAAACATTATTATTGTAACTTCTCTTTATATTTCAGCGTCAAAGGAGGAAAACCTCAAACTTTTGCTGTAAAAGAGGAATCATGATTTGTAAACCAGGAAATCAAAGGGTTTTCAAAGAATCATAAACGAAGTTCTTAACTTCTCCTCATGAATTAGAAATATGTCACTTATAGGTATGACGGTATTTATTTCCGAATCATCCTTTGTTTCAATAATTCTCTCAATAAGTGCGCAAGGAGTCACATCATCATTTAATGGTTTAATCTTACATTGGATGAATAAATGAAGATGTATTAAATTCTGTTCTTTAATCAGGGAGGAACCTAATTATTCCTGAATAACCATCTCACTGTTTAGATTTTGAGTGAACTATCTACAGAAGTTTTCGTATACTTTGGTCGCTTAAGAACAAATACAGACATAACTGTATTTTTATTGAAAGGACAAACGAAATGCCAAAAATGTAAATGATAAGTGTTAGAAAACTGTGTTACATTGCTTCAGAATAAAGTGCACAAAGCCTCCGGGATGGCTCACTTGAATTAGTACTGTTTGATGAATATCGGTCAAGATAGATAAAGCCGACTTTGGAAAAACTGTAAATAAATAGGTTTTTTACATTGTTCCATTAAAAGCCATGAATCCGGATGACACCGATCAGATATACAATAGGTGGGATGTACTTTACGATCAGATTAGATAAGATTGTCTGAACATAAATACAATCTAAAAACGAGGTCAATGGCAACTGCTCTTCCCGTTTAGTTAACCAATGAACACACTACCCTATTTGGGAAGACATTACTGTTTTGGCCACGCCGCCCTCCAGATTTTCTAATATATTTGCAGGAAGCACGTTTAAATACAGAAACGCAATACGATGCTGCAATGAGGACTTCCCATCTAAGATTACAACACAATTGGTCATTAGGGGGTGCACTTCTTTATTTCATTGGCGTGTTAGGGTAAAACAAAAGGAAGGGTGTGAGTGGGTGGGTTTGAGGAGGAGTTGATCAAACAGTACGTGATGGTCGCATCTACGTTTATATATATATATATCTTCTTTCCGCACATCGATGGCACTTTTGGCTTCAAAATGAGCTTGGAGCACGTTAGAAAGATCGATCCATTTTACATTCTTCGGCTTTCATCTGTACATATATTTTTAATGTAAATTAACATCGTTTTTAACTACGGCATGTGTGCTAGATGGAAGTTTTTAGTGGATCGTACTGAGACAAAAGTGACGTATTACTTATATTCCAACACTTTGAAAATTGCTAGTATCTAGGACAAATCCGGTGGACACTAACTTATTTACATGACTTATAGTTCTACTAAGAGATGTACCAATTACGACGCAAACTCTAATTACCCATGTATCATGACCTGCGCCATAATTGTCTACACATAAACTATATATTTACTCCTATTAGTACTGTTCCATTAAGTGTATATGCATCTGAAGATGAACCCGAAAAGGAGTTTGAAAGATCTTATGTATTTTTATTCTATGATTTTACGTAAGCCATATTTTAATTATCATAGTTTTAATTCTTATGTCTTTTGGTGCAGAGATGGCGTTTAGTAAGAAGTGTGATTTTTGAGAACAGGAGATCTTTTAGTATACATAAAGCAGTGTTGTTATCTCCATGAGACAAGGATACCTCGTTCGTTTTATGGCCGTAACTCTCCCCATTTCCTAAAACAAACGGTTCAAAATTAGGGATGGTGGACTGTTTCTTTCCTAAGAACTTGCTCTCGGTTTTGCTTAAACATTCCCTGCAAAGTAGAAAAAAAAGTCACATCGTTTTAGCACCAAGTGTTCTGGTAATTTTAGGATACATACTGTTTCCATGCTTGAGGCACTGACGTTTATACAGGTGATTGTAGCTGCACTTCCTTAATTTCGATCCTTTAGGCATCTATTGCGCGTTTAGGGTTAAGGAACCAAAATGCCTGCATTTTAAATTGCATTTCTGAATTCAAAAATCTGATTCATTCATTGACATTGCTGAAAAAGTCTTCTTAATGAATGTATGAGGTACATTCATTGACAAGGCTGATAACAAGACTGCAACGCGAGTCCTTGCGTATTCTGAGAAAAGAGTGTATGTCAGTTTAATTTTTCTCATATTTTCCTGCTAAAAATTTACATAACAGTTTTTCAACTGTCTCAATAGTGAGTTAGTGCTTTCTGAAACATGCGGCTTAGTTGCGAAATTACAGCATTTCTCCTATAACGTGAAGGATAATTGTGGAATAAACATGATTTAAAAATAAATCAATTTATCCACGAAAGTAGGTTAATCATAAATCACTATTATGATTATTCAATCTAAGTCCTATTATATTCCTTTGTATGAATCGGCGATAAAATACTTCAACAAGATTGTAATAACAAAATGGTAATTTCAACAATGAGAGAGCAGTGACACTCAAATTACAGAATTTACTTGTTTTGCAAAGGGCAGCTCAAGAATCGTAAGTTACCCAAGGCAAGAACAATGGCACTTAAAAAACCTACAATATTTATTTCTGAAATAAATAAAGAAAATAAATAATTAAATAAATTAAAAGTTAACATCCCACATTTCATATACAAAAACAGACAAAACACCAAACGAATTATTATTCAGTTCGCAGCGTGAAATTTAGCTTTTTATGAGCTTAGCATAAAGGCAATGCATATACTGTAAATTGTCGTTACCTTTCTTTAAGCTATACAATATGAACGCATGTTCAATCTTCTCTCTTCAGGACGTACGGCGTTACGTCTTCCCTATCTGTCAAGATCCAGTTGGATACATGCGGGCGACTAAACATTTTGAAAGAACCAGAAACCAAATAGAGATTTTCAAAATTAATGAAGTATGTGCTTCAAAGTTTTGAACCTTCTGTTCTTCATACGTTACAAGTAGTATTTGGAATAAGCCTTGGGTCACTCTGTTAGGTCATCTCATTGGACATTGCTGAAATAGCATAGAACTGTTTTCCTTTCAAATGCATGTTGAATGTGTTATGATGAAACATAAATGGAAGATAGTAGTTTCTAAATCTTAAACTAGCACCGTGCTTGAAATAAAAATTTCGTACCATCCTTTAAAGATAACGGATTAATTGAAATTGAAGATTATTCACCTGTGACATGTCGGCCCCAAAATGCTTGCACCCCCAAATTAGTCGATTCCATTATCATCAGTTGCCAAGTTAAAATTAACGCACTATACTTACATTTTCTAACACAAAAAAAAAAAAAAAAAAAAAAAAAATAAAACATACAGAAAAGAGAAGGATAGCTTGTTCGGATTTTCGGCTGTCTACTGTACTTGTTATTATGAAATATGTGCTGTATATTAATATTTTGATGTGTAAATAGTGGAGAGGATGAAATCTGCTCTATGGAAAAATAAGAAGAATAGATCGTATTATATTCCATCAACGTGTAGCCTGCACTAATATGACTTCATATTGTCCTGTTAACACCACTGAAGAAAGCTAAACAATAGTCACATATTTAAGAAAAAATTTTCCATGTGTACGAGGGTGAAAATTTCCTTTATCTGAAAAATTATAATGATATGCATATTATATGTCGAAACAAATTTTATCGGAATAACAAACACTTGTCGAATTTATCAACTGCAGAAACTAAGTCATCAAACGTGAAATTTAGGAATAAAAAGGCAATTACATTAATATTTGAGAAGTAATCCAAAAAGAAATTCCACTAAAAGAACTTTTCTTAAAGAAAGCAGAGTCATATTTAGTTTTCAGTTTGTATTCGCAAAAATGTTATATGTTATCGAAATTTCAGATTTTGATTTAAGTTTAAGAAAAATTGGTTGTGAAACATTTATGGTGCGCTTTAATGAGCGTTATTAAATTAAGAAGTTGGTTACTGTACCATTACGTTGGCGCTATAATGGATTTGGAAAATATTTTGAATTCGTTAATTCTGAAAACCTTTATGATCTTGATGAAAATAAACGTGTCACTTTCCTATAGGAAAGTGACACAGAAGCGAGGTAGAAAGGGGGAGGAAGACGCCTTTATTTATTACAGGGGGATCAGTACCTTGGGTTCGAAAACTTTTTAAAACTTTCAATTGGTTATTTCTTGTAATACATTCTCCGGTTTATTGCTTTCAATACTTTCAACCGATGAATTATTCCCACATTGCATAATATTTGCTCTCAGAGATATTTCTCTTTACTCGCTGCTTCTAATGCTGTAGCATTTCCAAATGACGCATAACAATTGCATATCTGTTTGACCCGATAGCTGCGTTTATGAACTTATGCATGATGTTACAACCCACGTTGTATTATCTTAATATATATATATATAAGTGTCACAAGAACGTAGTCTATGAGATCAAGTATGCGTGATGCTGTTTCACTTCATTTCCTGATGTTGTTTTTGTAAAATTTAGTTCTCTGGCATTCTGCTCCCAAAATTAATCAGATGGAAAAAATTTACATTTCCATAGCAACTACCAGCGATTGAAGAAATACATTTTCACTGTAGCAAACCTTCTACGATTACTGAATCATCTCTGTTCAAGGTTTCACCGAAGACATGTTTGGCATTCTAGTAAAAGAATAGATATTTTTAGCGGATGAGTTTTTTATTCGTTAATACTCGTAGTGAAATTTTTCAATCGACAACCTGATATTCGTACTTCAAGATCCGCGTAAAAAGTGAATACACAACGTTTCTATGAATAAAAATACACCTTTGCAAAACTAATAATTCAGCGCAAATAACATGCATTAAGTAAACAGACTAATTTTAAAAAATTACTCGGTAAAACACATATTTCGGAAAGGCACTGTTTTTTTATGTCATTTTACAACTCTGGAGGGGCAACTTCATATTCATGTGATAAAACTACATCTCGGCAATCCATTCGCTGCGTCATGTGTATGGAGCTAACTGCCTATCTCGTGCGCATTTATTTCGATGGCGTGCACACTTAATGGATGTGCAGGAAGATTTGGAAAAGAACGAAATTCCAGGATGACCTATTTTAGTGCTAATGTGCGTACTCATTGAAAATGTTCGCTAAAGGATAAATTGTGATCGTTGTGTGACCTTGAAGTTCATAGAACGCGATTTCAGGTTTAATGGGGAGACGATTAATCAAATTTTATTACTGGATTTGGGAGGCGGTAACTCTGTGTTCGTTTTGTTCCGCATGCTACGTCAGGGGAACTGAAAAATGTTGGAATACAGTACACAAAAGACGTCCTGTAGACTTCAGAAATAATACAAAATTGTCTCTAAAGCATTATCGCAGGTGACTAGACATGGTGTTTTACTTATACAGTAGTTATGATCACGAAACGAAGCATCTGCTTGCTCGGTTGAAATCGATACAGTCGTCAAAGGAAAGAGAATAAGGTTACAAACGAATAAAATCAAGAAAATCCGGTGAGCTTTTACAACAGCAATAGACTTCAATATTCTGAGTTCATTCCTGAAGGAAAAACTGTCATTGGAATACTTACACATTTGTTTTGGAAATAATGGGAAAAAAGATTGAACGTGTGTTTCTGTACTAAGTACAAAAACGGTAAACAACACACTAATATCGAATGACCCTGTGCGTGAATGTAGAAATATCCTACTACCTATTTACTTACCAAAGAGTAGGTAGACTCCCTAGCAGTAGGGTGACAGCGTTGCGTTGACAAGGTAACAGGTATCCCATAACTTAAGCCATCGCTGTGTAAGTGCGTGATTTGGGCTCTGAAAAAAGAAATTCAATTGGTTTATAGTTTATTCTGATGAAAAAAATATATATACATATATATTGGATAAAAATTAAAAAAAAATTCGTCATTATGTAGTACTTTGAACTGTGCTCTTTAGCATTAAAGAGCACAAGGTTATCCTAAATACACTGCTGGACAAATGCTAAGGACGGATCATAAACGGCTATATAGCGCATAAAAAGGAAGTGTGGTTGGATGCCAAGTGAAATAAAATAATGTCAGAATGCCAGGACATTACAAGAAAGACAATTTATTATGCTCTGAAATCCAGAAGGCTTTGGAACCTGTTCAAGGGACAAACAGGCCATTTTATGCAGAATACGTAAACGTGAAAAAAATGCAATTACCGACCGCAGGCGTTCCGGCGTAAGATGTCAATACGGGATATGGCCACCGTGGAGGGCGAGGCAAGATTCCACACGTCGTGTCATGCTTTGCACAACATTATCAAGCAGCTGTTGGGGTAATTTATAGCATTCCTCTGTCAGTGCACGGATGAGGGTGTCCTTGTTTATTGGAGGGCATTGGCGACCAGCAAGACTCCTCCCAAACCATCACACACATTTTCAATGGGATTCAGATCTGGAGAACGTGCTGGCCATACGAGGCGTTGAATATCCTCGCTTTCAAGACACTCCTGGACAGCGACTGTTCGATGACATGTTGCGTTGTCGTCCATGAAAATGAATCTATCACCGACAGCACCACGGAACATGCAAACATGAGGTAGCAGAACATCATTAATGTATCGTTGGCCAATCATAGTCCCAGTTGGAGGCACATAGAGGGACGTACGGCCATTGATCATGATGCCAGCCCATACCAGGACACTACATGTCGCATATCGGTCCCTTTCCTGCATGTTTGCTGGACAATATGCAGTACCACTATCACGCCAGATCAGTTGTCGTCGACAATCAGATGATAGACTGTATCTACTCTCATCTGAGAAGAGGACAGCAGACCAGTCGTTATCAGTCCAATTTCGATGTTGATGGCACTATTGCAAACGGGCGGTACGGTGACGTCTGGACAATGGGATGCACACAACAGGTCGGCCGGTGTATAGTCCTCCTTCATGCAAACGTCTGGCGACAGTTTTTCGGGAGATCCGCTTGCCAGTAGCAGCCATAAACTGATTTTCTACCTCACTAGATGTGGTGCGCCGGTGTCTTTTTGTTGATAGCACTATGTACCGATCTTCTGAAGGTGTCGTACTGCAAACGCGACCTCCCCTGTGACGTTTGCTACACTCTCCATTTGTTTGAAATGATTTCAAAAGCCTTGAAACAACACTGTGGCTGACGTTGAACTCCCTGGCAACATCTGTTATTTTTCGCCCTTCTTCAATCTTGCCAATAATACGGCCACGCGTAAAATCATCTAGGTGATGTCGGGAAGACATACCGAAAATTGCAAGTTCGTCAATTGATTCTTTCCCTTTCAACTTTGCGTTTGAACAACAACGGTCAATACGCGTCAAATAATTTATATCTCTTATCAGCGCTATGACGTCACGAACAAGTTCGGCAATCCAAAATTTGCATACGCACAACACGTCTTACTATATCCCGCACTTATGCTAATTTCCACATTTTCCTACCTTCCATTTTATGGTTGCTATCGTTGCTATTGTCATCCGTCCTTAGCAATTGTCCGGCAGTGTATTAAGTTAAACGTGTATGCAGTGATTGAATGAGGCATTCTATACGCATGCTCCCCATAAAATTCCTTCACTTCGAGAAGGAAACCATATTTTCAAAATGTGTCTCTTCTAGTGTTATGGAAACTCGGAAGCAGCCATCAACTGACCTCTTGCTCAGGGGCGCCGACTTTCCCAATCTATTTATGGTTGGGAGGTGCGGGGTGAAGACATCAGACGTGGGAGGCGCATGTCTCTTCGATTGTCAGGAGGAACAAAAAAAAAAAAGGAAAGATATAAACTACGATATTCGAGGTATCTTTAAAAAACGCAACTGTAATCTCTCTTCAGTAGAAGAACAAGGAAAGAGAAGTGGTTTTTTGCAGAATATAAATATGTTAAAAAGGAAAACTCAGCCAGTGATTTTATAAAAATATCTAGAGATATTTTTGTTTCGAAACGTTTATTAAAACATGAGAAATTTTTTGGGTTACTTGAAGAATGTACAAGAAGTGCAACAAATTAAATGGACAAATAAAGGCGCTAAATATTATACAAGATATGTTTCTACATTTTTATTTTATTTTATTTCTGATAATTGTTTTTAATTTTTAACACATATCGCGAGAACTTGCAAAATATAATATGGGGCTGACAATCCAATTTTGTATCAAATGAGCAAAGTGGAATATGGAATTTTTTTTTCTATTTTGATATTTATTAATCTTTTGGAAACAAATCCCTTTGGCATCATAATATGGAGCTTGGTCCACCATATATGACGCTAAAGCAATTATTTAATTAAACAGGACAAAACATATCGTTGGGCACTGACCCCCAATAAGATTATTGAAGAGCCAAGGTTAACCTTGAGCCCCAGAATCGGCGCCTATAATAGTCATGCATTGCAGGGATAATAAGAAAAGGCCTTCATCTTGCTTCGAATAAGCAAAGTGAATGGCAAAGGTCTCTCACGGTTCGCGAAGTCAAAAAACAGGAATATTAGCATACAAACGTTTCGCTGAAAGATTCCGTTATACATAAATTTCATTTTACAATGCTCAGTGCGATTTATATGTACATAATTTTTCACCTTTGTAAAGAAGTACACTGAAAATTTCCAAGAATAGAACCCACGTCGATTGTGCCTTATTCTTTTTCAGAATGCACTGTATCAGAAAACATTTTTTTTTCAAGATTATTTTAGCTAACCCGGAAAGATTATTTGCAACATATGGTTCTGATACCCAGTTAATTATCTCGCATTGTAATAAAAATATTGATTCCCCTTGTAACGCACTAGTTAATGAAAGAAATGCAAAGTTCAATGACCTGTGAAAAGTAAGTTAATGATTAAACTTTATTTGCGCAAATGTTTTGGTTCTACTATTGAGAATGAATAAAATATCATTTACCTGATATTTTAAAGTCCTGGTAATTTATTTCCGTTTTTCTGCATTTAAAATTTGGAAAAATATAGGGAACTGGTGGTAAAGCGATAGAATGTAAAAGTATCAAGCCCGGAATCACCGAAACATGATTTCATGGTAATTCAAATGCTTCGAAATATTCGAATGAAAGTAGATGTAATTTAGAGGATCATATTGAAATGATCTGAAGAACGTTTCCAATATGCAGCTAATTTTCTCTCCTTATTAGAATAATACTGATTCCACTTGTAATGCACTATTTAATGAACGAAATGCGAAGTCCAATGACTTGTTAAAAGACAATTAATGATTAAAATTGATTTGCGCGAATTTTTGGATTCTACTACTGAAAATCAATAAAATACAATTTACCCGATTTTTAAAGTTCTCAGTAATTACTCGCTTTGAAAATTGAAGGATAATACTATTTAAAATGTGGTTCCATTATTTTCACAAAACGTTGAAGTACACGATATTTAATTTTTATTTTTTGACGTACACGACATTGTTGTTTCTTCAGATTAAATGCTGAGTCAGGTGGACTCAGTGATTTATAAGGTAGACCGCGAACACATGAAATTTTAGCTGTTGGAGGGAGCCAGTTGTATGGCAAGGGTTAGCGTACCTTATAAGATGGCACATTGGTGCACATAAGCTGAGAATATAATTATCTGCAATGAACTTACAGAACGTATTACAACAGTATTTGCCAACTTACCGAAGAACTCACTTTTGGACACAGTCTCTTTAATTTTCATCACAACTTCTTCATTATGCCGGAACTTCTTCATACCGTCAGTAAAATGTCATCGTTCCTTAGAATCATGCAGAAGGATATATTGGTCTATTCACTTCTTTCATTCGCGGTAAATCGAATACCACTTAAGCTTCTCCATACATCCTCGGAACTGAAGCGAATTTACTATTTGCTCAAACTAGAGCGGAACTACACATATGAAATCGGAATTATGCTTTCGGAAGACGCAAATCATACTGGACTGAATATTGGTTGTACTGTAATTACAGGTAATGAACGTTTCGCTCTTTTATAAACCAATATCATTTTCTGAATATCTGAGACTATGTAACACAGGAATTTAAGGAACTCCGAGAGGCACACTAAGCATCAAATATATTTTTAAAAAACACACATTTTTACAGAAAGGACTTTTGAGAAAATGATACAAAAATGTGAAATTAAATTCTGTTAATTTTGAAGAAAAATATTATAAAAAAAAAACCATGTGAAAACAGAATTTTCAAATGTTTTATTCCGTTTTTTCAAAAAATATTTTAGGAAAATTCTAGGAAAATTAATATTGAAATCTAAAAGCAAAATGGTTATTTCCTCAATAAAATAAAGAAGCCATTATTACAATCATACAAATTAAAAAAATACATGTCATTATTTACCACTGTAACTATCTTACTAGCCAAAGTAATATTATCAGTACAGGTCTATGCCGCTTCAATTTACACCCACTTCACTTTTGTGCGTATCTCATGAATCTTGATTCGATGGGGTGATGAGATATGACTCTACTCGACATCCTAAACACAAGATGGTCTTAATATTGTATTACTGTATTGCAGCTCACATTGTTATAAAAGTATAATACTAAATGATTAAACTATGGCCTATGCCGCCCCGGTGGCGCAGTGGTCTAAGGCGTTGGCCTCTGATCATTCGTCCGTAAGGGGTCCGGGTTCGAATCCCGGTTTGGCATGGATGTTGTGTTTGTCTTACGGCACTGGCTCTCTCCCTTCCCTGGAACCAGTGACCCTGAATTAGGGACGGGCGACTGCTTATAGCCCATTTGAGTTGCTCACGGTGGTCGTTAAACCTCCAATCAAAAAAAAACAAACTATGGCCTAAAATTTTAAAACTTAAAAAATAACGGAATATAACAAATGGTCTAGATGACAAGATTGCTTCTTTCTCACCAAACACATCTTCATTTTACAAACCATTAATAAAGAAGTAAAATCGACCTTTAAGGCTTATAACTTACGGAAAAAACTCAAGGAAATTTCATGTGCCCGATAATGTAAATTACTGAAAGCTAAGGCGTAAGTAAGGTTTTACAGCAGAAGCGGCTGCACCAGAAGCACATCAAGATGGAGCGGAATACTTGCTCTTTCCATGCTGATTAAAATTTAAATCATAACTTTTTCACGAGTGTTTTAGTACATAATGTTTGGGCCATATTTCGTTGTTTGTCCATTTTCAAAATTTGCTTACGTTTTGCAAATTTCGGTAGATTTCACAGCTTAAAATTTGTATTTCTTCCTCAAAATGTTCAAGCGATGTCAGTTGCTCAATTTGAAAATTGAAGGATAAGTACTAGTTAACTGTATGTTGTGAAATTCTCCATGTCGTTCATATTGTTGCAGATTCTCTGGTTCTATGCTATCATTACTGTGACTGTGGGCCACAACTACTGGCTGCATTCGGCCCGTTTAAGGTCTTACGGAAGCTAATTTGCATATGCTATAGAAATCGTCATAATTTGAATACAATTGTTTCTTCGGGAGTATAACGACCACCGTGGGCAACTAAAGTGGGCTATAAGCAGTCATCCGTCCCTCATTCAGTAACACTGGTTCCAGGGAAGGGAGACGGCCAGTGCCTTAGGAAAAACTCTCCAGCCATATATCACCTCGAACTCTTGGTCAGAAAACTGCACTTTTTAGCTCTCAGCATTCTGGACGGTAAACTTTTACTGTGCCTCCAACTTGGAGACACCATTTAGTTATGTCGTTAATGTATTATCGATATTCATCCGTTTATCGCGTAGGTTCGTTTTGGTGTCCCGGATGAGGCACGGGTACATAGCTTGTGTTACCGCAATGTATCTCTCTCTCTCTCTCTCTCACTCATTATCTGTCTCTCTCTGTGTATGTCTGTCTGTCTGTATTTCTCTCTGTATGTCTGTCTCTGTCTCTCTCTGTGTCTGGTTCTCTCTCTCTCTCTCTCTGGGACACTAAAAAAAGACCTACTCATCCGTTCACCGAGTAGTTCCGTTTTGGTGTCCCGGATGAAAGCTTTATGGGTATATTGCTTGAGTTACGGCACTCTATCTCTTTCTATCTGTCTCTGTCTCTCACTCGGTCTCTCTTTCTCTGTCTCTCTGTCTCTCACTCCGTCTCTCTCTCTGTCCCTCTCTCTCTCTCTCTTCCCTGTGACCATGGCCTCTGAATTGGGGACTGGCGACAGCTTATATTCCTTGGAGTTACTCAAACGGCGTTCCTTAAGTTTCCAAAACAAAAACAAAAAAAAATCACATATGTTCGTTATATTTTTGCGGTTTGCCACGGGTGCAGAAATGTTTAGTTACGCCTTTGACTGAAACTCAGAGGACATAAGGAAAGGCATCTAAACCATTTCAGCCGCATAGGGGGATATTCAAAATCATGTATTAATGGAGTCTGACGTAAGCTTTGGCTTGACTGCAATCAAGATTCCCAAGAGTACCACACTACGTTTTATCAGTTACTGAGAATATGACACAACAAAGGAAACAGGACTTCCTAATATAGAAGTTGGAGAGATACGGGACGCCTTGAGTGGCGCGATGAGGCGATTTTAATGGAAGAACTAGAAGAGCTGGGTGAAGAGATGAACAGGAAAGGTAGAGGAAATTAGAATGACTCTGGAATTCTGGTCAGTACACTAACAATAAATTCAGAGCAAGAGGCCGTTGCTCGTATTAAAAAGAGATGTCAGATTTTCTGTACCAACAGAACCAGGAGGCGTCCGAGTGCAACTGTTAAGAGGGAGGAATTGAGGCTTTCCTATCGCTATATCGTATTGCTTATCGAAAGTAAAGGAAACCAGACATACAACTACATATTCTACACTTTTACAGCAGAAAACCTTATTCTTTTTCTTAAAAATTATTATCAAAGACATAATACAAATTTCCTTACGTAAATTTCATAAAGCACAGTTTTCTTTTCAAGCATTTTATGTAGAATACGAGAAATCTTGAAACGGAGCCTTAAGTTCTTACATATGTTCCTATTCTATTTTGGCTTCATGTTACGCCGGAAATCTGAAGAAACTTACCCCAGAATAGAAACAACGCTACCCGTATCTGTTAAGTAGTAAAATGTGAAAAAATGGAAATATGGAAATTATTTGCGTTTAAGAACTTCTAAAATTGGATGCAACTGCATTTCGGACATTCAACAAGGTGTTTACGTCTAAACATTAACATTACTATATCACTTTCTTTGGCCTTTTTTAAAAGATTGTACTTCAAATCTTACTTCTCTAATTGTGTATTGTTTTTAGTATTTTACCCTAAAAATATTTTACATATTAAAATAAAGCCTAATTTGAAAACAATTCCACTAGCGTCTGGGAACGGAAATAGGAATGTCGTAGGAAGATCCTCATTGGTAGGAATAAAACGCAAGCAACCAATTGGCACTAGCGTCTGGGGACAGCAATGGAAATCTCGTAGGAAGATCCTCATTGGTAGGAATAAAACACAATCAACCAATTGGCGTGCGTGATGTGTATCACTAGTGCCAGGTAAGTATGAAATAATTAGCAAACTTTTTATATATTTAATATAATTTTTCGAATTTTTTACTGAAAGCCATTGATAAAATTACCGGGTAAATGTGTAGATTATCGTTCTAAATTATTTCGCGAGAAAAATGTTAGTACCTGGAAAAAGTGCGACGTACGGATTCAGAGTATGGATATTAAAGGCAAATGGTACAGAAATTTCATATTTTAAATGTGTTTTGAAAACATTAATCGGAATATTGACCTGTAAGTTCGATGCTGTGAAGAGACGCTGCGGTTGGCCTAATGCATCTCTACTGCGATGATGTCAACTGTGCTCCGTTAAAAGGAAGGTTCGTTGCTGAACCGAAATGACGGGCGGAAGAGTACGAGAGAAAGCGGTTACTTTTTGGCAGGAGAGCAATAAATTTTGGAGTGTACGCTACAAAAAATAGGTCCAAATTATGCACACTTTATTGGTATCCCATACGTTGTTGGCAGGAAAACCCGGAAAATAAGATCTTTGATTATCCAACGATACGTATCAGTGAGATAGAAATTGACCTGCGACCAAAGTATCAGCACGAGAACCAAAAGTACAGTGGTACAGCAAATCAGCTACGAATGGAAGCCGTTCAAAGTAGAACCAAAGTTATGCTTCCCCAGTTTTCTGCACAACATAGAAAGGAATATTTGCACTTTCTATTTGGAATTAGGGAATGATGTGTGAAAGAACGAAACATTTCTGAACATGTGCTTCAAAAACAATGACAAAACATGAGCGAACTATATTCTGTAACGTATGAGTACATGGTGCTTCGCTCTCCTGGCAAGAGCATATGCAGCTGCAATTGTAGTCATCCGCTCGTGAATCGCCGCAGGGGATCTTTCTTTCAATGGATTAAAGCTTCATATCGTCGTGGTAACGATGCGTTCAGCCTACCGCAGCGTCTCTTCAAAAAATCACACTCACAGGCAAATATTACGATAAAAATCGTTAAAAGGCATTTAAAACATGAAATGGCTACACCATTTGCCATTAATTTTCATATTCTAAAATCTATCTCTTTCCAGGTATTTTTCCGACGAAATAATTTAGGACGCTAATCTACAATTCCTTTCTATGTTGTGCAGAAAACTGGGGAAGCATAACTTCGGTTCTACTTTGAACGGCTTCCATTCGTAGCTGACTTGCTGTACCACTGTACTTTTGGTTCTCGTGTTGATACTTTGTTCGCAGGTCAATTTCTCTCTCACTGATACGTATCGTTTGCTAATCAAAGATCTTATTTTCCGGGTTTTCCTGCCAACAACGTATGGGATACCAATAAAGTGTGCATAATTTTGATCTGTTTTTTGTAGCGTACACTACAAAATTTATTGCTCTCCTGCCAAAAAGTAACCGCTTTCTCTCGTATTCTTCTGCCCGTGGTAAGTTCAGCAACGAACCTTCCTTTTAACGGAGCACATTTGACATCATCGCAGTAGAGATGCATTAGGCCAACCGCAGCGTCTCTTCACAGCATCGAACTTAGAGGTCAATATTCCGATTAAAGTTTTCAAAACACATTTAAAATATGAAATGTCTGTACCATTTGCCTTTAATATCCATACTCTGAATCCGTACGTCACACTTTTTCCAGGTACTAACATTTTTCTCGCGAAATAATTTAGAACGATAATCTACACATTTACCCGGTAATTTTATCAATGGCTTTCAGTAAAAAATTCGAAAAATTCTTATAAATATAGAAAGTTTGCTAATTTTTTCATAGTTACCTGGCACTAGTGATACACATCACGCACGCCAATTGGTTGCTTGCGTTTTTTCCTACCAATGAGGATCTTCCTGCGACATTTCTATTGCCGTTCCCAGACGCTAGTAACTCTTCCTATATTGCGTGCAGCATGTTTAGGGAAACGCTTTAAAAGCGAACATTCGAATAATGAAACTTGAAACTAAATTATCTATTTTGCTCAAGAAACACTTATACTTAATAAATCCGGTTATTCACTATTGAAAACAACCCTGAATTCGCATTAATACCTTTTTCATGACAATGGTAGACAAACGTATGTCTACTATTGCCTTGAAAAAAGCTTGGCGAAACTTTATGCGTATTAACACCAGTGAAAAAATGCATTTATTATGGTACAAATGTTTCAAGAGTGTGAAAGGTTTAGCGTATTTTGAAAATTAAATTATCTAGAATAATGATCGTGCCTTTTCTGAATACCTTCCGTCACTAAATGGTTTCAGAATTATAAATTTCCGGTAGCAAGAAAAATAGGCGAAACAATGGATTTCTTTAAACTTCACATAGGGAGGAAGGATGTTAGTCAACGACGTACTTACCATCCATAAAATGTTGACAAATTTTGAACATTTAAACCCACCGGAATCAGAAGTCATTTTCACCACGATCTGTTTACAGGAGTTTCAGGAAATACTTTAACTTATCCCTAAATTTTCCATAAACTTCTTTATATGCGTAACTTACTGAATAATAACTCACTCTTAAATTGGCTTGTAAAAATTACAAGCCACAAATTACAAAACCTGCCATATCAGATCATGATCTCTCACATTACGTTGCATGGAATGACTTAACCTGGTTATGTCATAAAACTTCATAATATTTTAATAACTCTTGTATACAATACATTGTTTCAAAAGCAAATGTATGTGAGCAACAGATTCCCAGATAGCTACGTAGGATCGCTAAATCATGTGATGCATAAATACAATTTCTGCATTACTTTGTTGAGCATTGCAGGGACAATCTTGTGGTTTAATGCTTAAAATCGGTAAATGCAATAACAAAATTAAAATACTTCTATGGTTTCAACAACTTAATGGAAACCAGGTATTCATTTCCGGCCTGGTAATGGTTCGAATAGCGATCGATACTTTTTAAATATGAATATTTATTTTAGGTTTCTAATAACATACTCTAAAAAAATTATTTGATTCAATTCGGTGGGAGAAAGGTCATTTCGACATTCTGTCATGTTACTCACAGATTTACTAACATTAATCGTAATATAATACAGTTCGCAGTTTTTAAAGAAACAGTTGAAAGCTGTAATCTGCTTCTGGAAGGTATGACCCAGATTTTTCGTCAGTGGGCATTTCTATAATTTGGCTTTTTTTGTGTGAATGTTTACACAGGTGTGAAAGCTGCAATGTAAATAGATCTGCCCGTCAATCATATATAGTCAGGGTTGCCAATTTAGTTGATTTTCAACTAGTATTTTCTGATTTTGCCCAGTAGTTGGTTACTGAATTTATAAATAACTTACATTTACAAATTCTGAATCACTTCCCAGTGATGCTGCAGTTTCTATAGATTTTTAATTGTTTTTTTTTATTACTTTGATTTTTACGATGTTTTTCCTCTTTTTTCTGGAATCGTCCTAATTGTTTTGTCATAAAATATATTTTCTGTCGTTGTTGATAATTACTGCGGTGTTCGATTTGGCGAAGTAATCCCAGGTACAGGTGATTATCAGAGTTAATTTCTGGCAGTTTTGCAATGGAAGATTTTCATTATGCTTTGGTTGCATAAGGTACAAACGAAAGCATACATTTATTAATTCAGTTGATATTTCGTTTTATTTCTTAAGGAGGGAAAGTTTGGTATAGTGACAATTTAGTTAAAAATTTAGTAGGTCCCTTGATCTGCGAAAAACAGCAGCGGAGTACCTGCATCTTGTTTGTTTTTCTTTATATATTTCCTTCATTTTTTAAATGGATGTAACTATAGTTCGATTTCGAACAAAAGATAATAGTTTGGTCTTTTATTTAATCATCCAGAAAAATATTATATTGGGTATGAAAAATTACCAGAATTGAATTTTATTACTGTATAAAGCAACATATAATATTTCTATTGAAGCATGTTACCAATATTTTAATATTTAAAGCTTCTCAGTCTAGTCTGGTGTCAAAACCTGAATACCTAAAAATTCATTATATAAGATGTTTTTCGACGGTTTCTATGCGAACAATGTGTACTCTGCATCTTTTGAGCGTTTTAAATTATGACGTCATGAAATTGGCCTGATTTTTAAATCATTATTTTAATGCTATATTACAATAATTCATGTAGTGCTATCGTGTTTGGTATCAAATTAAAGCTCTATTTTTGCAGAAACTATATATGCATTTATTCTGATAAAATTATTTTTGACAGCCTCAAAATGGCCGCTTTTTAAATTCATTATGTTACTGTTATATTACAATAATTCATTTTAGCGCTATGTGTTTCGTATCAAATTAAAGCTTTATTTACGTAGAAGCTATATATGCGTGTATTTTGATAAAATTTCTTTTATGACGTGATCAAAATGGCCTCCTTCTAAATTACTCATTTTACTGTTTTATTACAACAATTCATGTAGTGCTATCGTGTTTGGAGTCAAATTAAATATCTATTTATGTAGAAATTAAATATGCGTGTATTACTGATAAAATTACTTTTATGACGTTATCAAAATTGCCGCCATATAACAACTTTTAGATATTCACAGAACAGGTACCGCATTGATTATTATATTTTCATCTTTTTCAGAAATCCCAGCGTTCTGCTTGAATTACACAAAGGTGAAACCGTTGGTGTTTAAGACAATAAAAGAAATATCAAGTGCTTCAATGAAACTTTTTGGATATTTTGATCATTCCGATTTTATTAATGATCGAAAAATACAGATAGTGTTTTCAAGTGTGCCATCAGAGACGTCCACCTTATTTGTACTATTATAGAATCGAGTAAAAAACGTGGCGGCAGTCAGTGTACATGTTGAACTTCAAAATAAATTCGGAAGCATAAGAACCTCAAACTAAAATGTCACAAGTGTTGTATGTCCTCGTATACAAATAAATGTCTCTCTGACAGAGAGATAAAGAAACGTTCGAATTGTAGTTCCAAGAGTACAGTGCCAGTTGCTGAACGAATATGTATAGGTCAATCTAGCAGCTTTTCTATTCGAAAATCTTGTGTATTTTGTGCGAAAGACTGCATAATCGAGAAGGACAGCAATAATCCTAACAAATGGTGTCCAGCTAGTGAGTGTCGTACGAAGGACAGTACAGATGATGTAGGTACTAAAACCTTTAAAGATGCTATCTACGAAAATTGCACCGAACGGAGTGATGGAGGGTCAAATGAAGTTAGTCTTCGTCTACAAATCAATTATATGTTTCTTTCAACATCATATATGCTTAAATGTGTTTTGTTGAAGAATGGTTTTTAAAGAAAAGTAAGGTAATATCGGAAGAAATTGAAATTAAGTACCTGCAATATCCAGAAATCTTTCCTTATAAGATAATTCAAAATAATTTAGAAACATAACATCACCAGGCTTTCAGAAAGATACACTACAGAAAAAGAATCTGAAATTTTTTTCCCCAAAAGCTCCCTTTCTCTACAAGAACAGCACGGGATCAGGTAGAGATGCAAAATCCGAATCATCTTTCAGGTCCAAATTTCTTGACTCATTGTGTACACAGTTTTCCAGGGAATATGTTGATTGGTCAGACTTCCATTCCACAAATTTTATTTTCTTCGTGTAAGACATAGTAGCAATCTATGCTGAATGTCAGGGAGCCGACCTCATACGTCAGTTAATACCCAAAATCAGATGAACTCCTTTCTCAAAAGAAAATTGCTTATCAAGGAATAGTTCAATTGTTGATTTAGCTTTTTCAACAATTTGTGTCACCCTACTATTAACACTGAAGTGGTTACATTACTATAACGGACTTCCGTGCCCGTATTATAGTCTTCAAAATAGTTTTTGAATCTCAAATGCGGAGAAACTTGCATTCATTTATTGATCAACGAGTCAACCTTTAAAGTGGCAAAAATGACACGCTACTCGCCGGAGTTGAAAATTTTACACTCCGTGTTCTACAAGCCGAGCTCAACCGAACGCAAGCCCAGAAGAGCCAACATATTATATCAAGATTTTGTTAAGTTCAAAGTAACGTAATGGATACTTTAATAGTACATATAAATAATTTTTCGGGTTTATTACTGAACATAATTTTTTAGTTTTTACAATACATGGTAGTACATTTTTCATCGTGCAATTAAAATAATCTATTAAAGATTCCTTTTCAGTTGTATTTAAAGAAATAAGCATCAGCCAAATTACTATTCGTTACGCCGGAACAAGTTTAAAAAACCGAGGTGCAACTCAGCCTGAAACGGATGAAGATGTGTATTTTAGAATAATACCCTATAACAGAACAGCTTCTTTCAGTACACATTAGAAAGTGATACTTCCACATTTTCCTCACATATCAGGAGTTTTTTTCTAAATATAGATCTTCGTAACTGAAGTCACGTCATCTAGGTTTCTAAAGGACTGAATGCTTTAAGAGATAAGACATACTGACTTTAATCACTAACTCGATACTTTTTGCCCGAGGCCGATAGATCGTAGACCGTCAGACCTCGGTAAATGTGTAGTTTAGCGTCCTGAATTACTTCATCAGAAAACTTGAACGATTTCGAAAAAGTGAGTCGTGCACATTTTAACGTATGCAATTTCATGACAAAATGATGAAAAAGTGGCATCAGTGAAATGCATTTTTAAAGATTTTTACCGTAAAACTCACCTCCAAGTACGACGACGTGAGCACCGCTGCTGCAGGCCTAACGCAACCCTGCGGCTATCACTGGAGGCTTATCTCCGCTGAAACGAAGGTCTCGGTCAGTCGGTCATTTAGCTGGCGAAAGAGTACAAGAGAAGCGGGGAACGTTTTTGCGAGCAAATCATTCCAATTTGTAATCCTATGCTAAAGAAAGTAATTCTTTATTTATGATGCAATTTTTCGAAATACATGGTGACAGTTACTTTGATGTTACGCATATCATTCGTTGGTGCGATATAGAAAGTATGCAAATGCATTCATTTCATCTACAAAAGAGTAAAGTAGTGGCCACTTTCTTTTCATCGGAACTTACGTGTCATCGGAATTTCAACGTTTTTTTCCCCCTTTGCACGTTGTTCGCTATTCCCTCAAATCAGATTCCAAAAAAGAAAAGAAAAACTCTGGAAGAAGTAAGTTCGTACATTGCACGTCCAAGAATCATACGCAAAAAATACAAGAAAAATATCAGATTGTCATGTCAAAAACTGAAACAGAACTGATCTATTTCCTGTAACGCAGCAATACAATACAAAGTGAAAAGCTTTCCTGACAAGGCCGTTCACCTTTTCGCCTGTACACTTCCGCCAGTAAAATGGCCGCCGGAACGAGACCATCATATCAGCGAAGAAAAGCTTGATGTCGTCGACGGAGCGTTCTATTAGGCCTGCCGCAGATTCTGTTCACAGTGTCATAGATGCAGATAAATGATACGGTAAAAAAGCTTTAAAATGCACCATAATGATGCAATTTTTTCACCATTTTCCGTAAAATTGCATACATCAAAATCTGTACGTCTCAATTTTTCGAAATCCTACAACTTTTCCGACGAAAACATTTAGGACGCTTGACTATACATTTACCCGAAACTTTGTCTAGCACAATTCTACCCGTTGCGGAAGTGACTTAAAGAGACTAGGAAACTACAAGGCCGTGAAAGGTAGCTGGGATCTGATATTCGTTTCCACGGGTTGTCGGGAAATGGTTCGTAGGAGCACAGGAGCCGCTACACCGGCCTGTATAGTGGACGGGGTTCCAATGGGATCCCTTCGTGCCAGGCGCACGATCCGTCGATCTTCTCTGCCGGTTGTCCTTCTGGATCGTCTAGAGCTGCTCTGCCGGTGATCCTCCTGGTTCGTCTAGAGCCGCTCTGCCGTGTCAGCAGTGCCGTCACGTGTCTACTCCCAACATAGTCGGACGGTATGTTCACAAGGATCCACGTGGAGAAATGTACGGCGCGCCGACCACCCTGCGGTTTTCAGCCTGATGTTCAGGCCTCTCTCAAAGTCCGTAAGTTGCGTAAGTTCTTGTCTCTGGCATCTATCTGGCTTATTTTTCACTCTGCGCTCTTGCTTGCGTCGGCCCGTGCTTTTCGTATTCATGAGGCATCGACTACACCCCAGTTTAGGAGGCTGCCGGCTCGTGCTTACAGCTCAACCACAAGGTGTGCGGTCATGGTTACTGACACCAAACGCGGATCATTTGCACACCAGCACGACCTCTAGCTATTTGCAAAATTTCGAGTTTGTAGCATGTTTTCCCCTAGGTGCGCAAATTTCATTGTCCGTGAATGTATAAGTCTACTGTATTTGTTTCTAGACTGGAACATTTTATTTCAAAGTATTTTTGTTCTTGCTTTGATTTCAGTTTTCTAAGAAAGCAGCAGTGAATCCTACATTTCAACGAGGACAGTTAATTTCACCTAATCACTCATTAACGGGGAATCGTATTTTCTAAGCGAATTGTTACAGTTGGATATTGTGAAATTCCCATCAGCTCCCAGAATCGCAGTTAATATAACGCATTGTGTAGGTAAAGACGAGAAAAAAATTGTGTCTCCGTTTGCGTGCATGAAACATTCAATTAGTGTAAATAGAAAAGCGCTATTTAATTTTAGTTTCAGATATTCTTTTCTGACACAAAAATATTGAGAGCCTTCAGGTGATGAAAATTATTAGTTACTCCTCAAAAAAATGAAGAAAAATGCGATCACACACCAGACTTTAAGGGAAAATTACCGACATAATCAAAGTTCACAAGAAGAGTACTCACAGTTAGTAAACAAATAGAGTACCTACATTGGGTGTGCGAAGCATTTAGGTTTTGTTCGGTTACATCGGAAAACTGAGCATCAAAGTCCACGTAGGTTAAGAAAAATACCAATGACAACGACACCTCCAGGAAGAAAGTTGTCCTCCTATATGGTGATCTGCGGGCACCAGATCCTTTGTTTCTATCTGGTGCGCTCAGATCAACATATACGGTATTTCCTACTAAGAAGGATTGCTTGAGATAATGTGCAATGCATTGGTACTACTTCAACACAGAGGGTTGTACCTCCTTTTACGATTTCTATGTTCCATATCACCAGCTCGTGGAGGAATGGACCGACGAATAACATAGTGGTGGCAGACATTATGAATTGAAGGTAACTCTCCTGATCTCCACACAACTGAACACTTGTGGGATGTATTGGAATGCATGGTGAAACAGTTACTCACACCTCTCCGATTGATATCGAACTTTTAACCATAGTTCACGGCAGAACTGTGATAACATGAGAAGTCGATACCACACCCAGTTGTTGCTGTTGTGTAGGTGAAAAAACGATCAGGAAATTTTAGACAGAAGGAAATAATTTAGTGAGCTAAGAGCGTATAAAAATGCGATCGGTAGAATTTCTTCTTAAGTATTTAAATATTTATTTATAGAATGGTCATGTAATCAAAATATCACAAAATCGATTTACGATAAATGAGTGTCTTAATGTGACATCGTTTTTGATGCAAATATAGAAAAACCAAATTATGTGATGTCTTAGCAAAATCAATGGGAAACTAATTTGCACCTAGTAACGATGGGTAAAAATTATTGCAAAAGCTAAAGTTACTTTCTAATACAGATCCCAGATTCTAATTGTCATAAGTTTTTTACATGGACGTAATTTAAAATTTCTGTAGTGTTTATGCCTTTTAACAATGTAGTTATTCTATGAAATCTAATATATCTCAGCGACTTTAGTATATGGCCTGAGAGTTTTAATGGATGATTTCCCTGAACAGATTTCCAAAAGCAAAGTGCATATAAATTATGAGCAGGGAATTTTCAGCAAGGGAAAGTACAAGTTATATAAATCGAAATCAGATAAATCTGGAAAAGAAACAGAAAGATTAAACTTTTTTAAAACTGAAAAAATCTGTTCTTTTCAAAAGTGATGCCCAGATAAATCTATCAGAGAAAAACGGGGGAAAAGTCGTTCACATAATGAAAACTTTTTCTCAGATAAAACCATCAGAGAAAAATATTTTTTTTTTTATGTGAAACCAACTTGACATGTCCCAAAGGCATCCAAGTTGAACAATATGTTCATCTAGATTAATATTACTTGTAATTATGACAGGAAGTGATGTGATTTAAACATGTAAAAATGTTTAATATGTTTCTGCATTCAAATACTCAAGGGACTTATACGATTTTAATGTTTTGGTAGAAACTGAATCAAATGCTTCATAACATAAGCCTATTTAATAGCTATAATAATGCAATGTCCCTAGCCATCAAAACATATTACTGAAAACCGAGTGTATTTAAAAGAATTCGTGTAATGTTTTTGAATTTTTTGCTGCACCATTCTGTCAAAGATTTTAGTCTGACTTGAACATGGTCCGCAAAAAACAAAACAGTGCCAACAAGATTACATGATTGCGATCGTTTTGTTGCACGGAAAACTCTTGTCTTGGAACTTTCACTGAAGTTGATGTATCATGACAATTATAAAGTTTTTCACTTCCCTCAACTTCCAGTCTGGCATTGTTGTCCCTCATTTAGAGAAGAGGTGCTGCGGCGATTGAGTATCAGGACTGCAAATATAATACATACATACCATATTATTGCATCTTTACTCGTCAGCCTCGGAATGACAAGACAATTTACATATAGTTGTTTTGGACGGACAGATTTAAGACTGAGGAAGAATGAAAATTTTCAAACGCAGCCGTTTTCAGTTCAAAAAGAAATATTTCAAAGTATGCTTTCTCAGTTCTATGTAAAATTTCAAATTAAAATAATATTTTTCAGTTTTTTATGCATTTTCTGGTTGAAATATTTAATTTTCAGTTGTGTAAAAGGTTTCCAATTACAAAAGAAGGATTTTCAAATGATTCTTTTTCAATTCAGTTCTCTATATGCTTCTTCACTACTCTGTTGCTGTTTGTTTTAGGGGAGGGCGTTTCAATTTTGCATGCATTTTTACACTCATTATTTTGAACTTTTTTCCCCCAGTGGCCGTCGCATTCACATTTCACTATCAGTTATTCACAAACATTTTACCATCAGTTATGCACATTAGTTATTCCACAAACCTTTTCTTTTTGCTTAAAGTTTTTAAGAGTCCATAACTGCTTTTTAGGACAATATGGAAGATGTGTAAATGATATTGGAAAACGTGTGAGTAGCACCGCGGAGAAGTGGCTCAAGACAGACAGTCATGGAAGAAATTTGGAGAGACATTCGTCCAGCAGTGGAGGGATAACTCTTAAATAATGGTGAATGAATAATGGTGAATGATCATGTCTGTGCAGCTAATCAGCGACAAGTGATTCTGAATGGCTGCACTCAAGCTTATTTTTATAACGCACATGTTGTTTTAATGTTTCCTTGGTTGCTTGGTGTAGGTAACAATAATATCGGGAAAAGAGAGGAATAGGCGTTATGACAGCAAGATCAACACTTATACAGAATATGAGACTAAGCCATGTTTTCGAGATTTTTTTTCCATAATTGTTCAGGTTACGATAAGGCAAATATATAATTGAAAATTCTATTGTAATGTAAGAATTCTAAAAATCTGATATTTAAGGAATTTCATTTATTGAATTTGATCAATTAGTGTAAAAATAAGTACCGTTAAGTCGGACATCCGTTTTAACCTTTCTTCGTATTGTGTACCACAGAAAGGAACGATGTTTTGACTCCCGCTGTGTTGACAAAAGTACTGTACTGAACCACCCTTGTTAAAACAGAACAGAATATTACGTCAAATATGAAATGCATTTTATACCCATGATGATGTAATGCGCTCGTTCAAATTCTTGTTTTGGAGATATCTCATAAAGGGAATTTTTCAGATTTAATTTTAATTATAATGTTGTATGGTATCCCATTATAAACACTTCTTAAAAGTTTTCAGTTAAGTACCAGTTAAATAAATTTATAATATGCTCATTCTGCATAAAACCTTGGCTATCGGTTGTAGAATTTCTTATGGTTAACCTTTAATAAGGTTCACTTTAAAAATAAGATGCCGAGTGTCATCAAATTTTCACGGGAAGTGAAAAATCTTTAATTTTCAAAGAAAATAAACAACAGTGACTGTGAGTCTTTACATTTGCAAATGGTGTGTGTTTTGCATATTCCGTGTGTGCTACAAAAGTGGTCACAGGAATTGTGCTTTGCTGATGCGCTTTAATAATAACCCTCGGCTCTTAAAAGCCCTACTGATGCTTTGTAAGTTCCGTTCAATAGTGATTCAAGAAAGGCAAGTGAATATACGGCAGTGCTTAAAGATCATAGTGTTTTTTCAAAAGAGTGCCTTGTGGATTACTTTCTCAATCTGATGAAATTCGCTAAGTCATTTTGAAGGGAAAACTATAACACTATGCAGAGACCGAGAAGTTTTGAAGTGGTCCATCCACAGGGGATGGGATCAAAATTGTTCATACCTTCCGGTAGAACAATTTTGCAGGTTCTTGATAAACCCAAGGGGATTTGGTTTCCGCCGTCCAGGTAATTACCAAAAGAAAAACTGATTTTCGGTTTATAGAAAAATGCAAGTGTTTAATTGTTAGTTTTAGAAAATGAAATTTTTCTGCACAAAGACAAGAACTTAACAGTAGCTAAAGCAGGTAGCAGTGAATAAGAACATTACAATAGCTAAAGCATCTGCCGTAACATTGAACCCCCTCTTCAGCATGGATTACAGCCGAACACATCAAACAAAATTTTGTGTCATATCCATAAGTTAATAGTCAATGAGCTCTCAAATATGATATACACCCATGGCAGCAAGCGATGTAGTTGAAAATGTACCTTACCAGTCGTCACTGATACATGAAACGATCACGATTCCGCTCAGTACAGCTGGTATCGTCATCATCATCGGAATAGGATCTATCAAAAGTGTTGTTCACCATGTAAATATCATAAGACACATTAACACATCTATAACTGTAACAGCAACTTATATTGCTCAACATCGATGAAGCACCACTTCATGGACCCAAAGTAAAAAACGAGACCCGTACTAGCTTAGAATATTGCTTTATAACAATCACAAATGTCACCTTCAAAGTACCTGAATGTTTCGATCATGACTTGACTTGGCATTTTTCCAAATTCCTTTAAAGCTATTAGCAGTACTATTTCCTTTTTGTAATTATTAGATTCGGTCGGCCTGAAACGACAACCAAGGAAAACAGAATTGAGGGCAGGACCACCGATCCTCTTAATCGAGAACTAGGTATATCAGTTTAAATCTAAACTTCAGTTCCTGAATTTCACAGTAAACTGCAATTCTCCGATAAACATTTATGTATCACTGAAAAATAATTTTTAATTGCAAGTTTTCCATTATAAAGTTTATGGCAGTACATCCCTAAATTAATTGAAAAACTATAATTTTATTATTTTAAATTAAATTCCTAAATTTAATTACAATAATATTACAGGGTATATGAACTAAGAAGTAGGAGATTCACATGATTTTTTACCGCTTTTTTTAATTAAAACACTACCGTCCATTCACGAACTTCATGTTCACAACATTAATAATTTTTTTGCAATTATGACACGCATTCATTTTATGAGCAAAGTATTAAATGGATCATTTCTTGTTGTTATGATTTATTTTATTAGGCATTTTTATTTCAAGATTAAGATTAATAGCTGTAAAAATTATTTTAAAGGCAATTCATATTGATAGATAATGCTATAGTTTAGACATAAAATTGAACTCCAATGAAAATTTAAATTATTTTGTGATCCAGTGATTATTTTTTCTCCAGCTCATCCATCTTGATTAAATTGCTGCTCAGGCAGCTTTCTCCTCTCTATTTGAACTCTGTTATATATCATTCTCTTTACGTTCCACATCACTTGCAACGTACTTTCCATTCTTTTTTCACTGTGAGTTACTTTATTTCGCTTCGTCCATATTTGATAGTTTGTTTCCGCGACAATTATCTGGAATACAATGTTCTTTTTTGGGAACGGCCGTAATTTTATTATTTGAGATACTGTTGGGAGGGAGAACCCTGCCCACAGTTCGCTTCCTTTCCATACTCTCTGCGCAAACTGACATTTTTCTAATAAATGTAGTCTGTCCTTTATGTAGTTGTAATGCCAGCAGCTCTATTTTTGTCATCCATCCCAAAAGATTTGTTCTTTGTCGAGTCGGTAAAACATTGTGGGCAAGATTGAAGATGAAGTCTCTCCATGATGGGTATAGATAACGTGACGCTATGTTCTTCCAAGCTTTTTCATTATTGTATACCCGCAGCAAGTGGAACTCATGAGTCTCCAGCTTCAGCTTAGGAATATTCTCAAAATATCTCTCTCTGGCTGTGATGTCTTGATTAGAACTGTATTTAATTCCAAACGTTTGTTGATCTTGGTTCAATTTCTGTATCATATGTCTTTTGGTCCTTTCCAGATTATTTCTCGACTTGTATATTTCTCAGTTTCAAATCCCAGCAAGTACTTAAAAAGGTTACTATTTGGAAATGTGTTCTCGTTTAACCATTTTTTGATGTACAGGCATCGTATTGTATGAAACCAAATGGCAAGATTTTTAATTCCCAGTCCACAATTGTTCTCTGGTATAAAACAATTCTTCCAATATCTTCTTTCAACTTACCGTTCCACAGAAATCTGAACAAACATCGAGCGATTTTAAACAAGGTTAACCTTGGAGGGTCTTGCAGAACTCCCGCATATGCACATTTTGTTGCTAGAATTGTAATGACTAATTTCGTTCTACTAGGTAACGAAATTTTATGGATTTTTCACTCTTCCATCTAACACTGTAGTTCCTGTATGATCTTTTCCCATGTAGTATTGCTGATTCCGTAATGTATATAATAAAGACCCAAAATTTTAATTTCAGGATAGCTTGGGATACCAGCCTGTACTGTCCATTTGTTCCAAATGATAGCTTTTGATTTCTTTATGTTAAGTTTCGCTCCCGTAATTTGTCCATATCTTGTGAAAATTCACATTGCTTCTATAATAGATTTCTCGTTTTGCATGTACAAACCAACGCCATCCTCATAGGCTGTGTAATTTATAAATTCATTGTTTTTCCCTGGAATAGGGAAACCTTGCATCTCTTGATGTTCTAGAATGTTTCTTAAAAACAGCTCGATTGTCCATGTGAAGAGTAATGTTGACAAAGGGGTACCCTGTTTTATCCCACTTTCGACTAATATTTCATCCGCTTGTTCTCCATTTTTGATAACATTTGTGTTTGATTCTGTATGCATCAATCGGATATATTTGGCAATATTATCCGACATTTCGTACGTTTGTAGAATCTTTAGTAATGCTTCTTGATTTACTGCATCAAAAGCTATCGTCTGATCTAATGAAAAGATTCCAAATTTAAGTTTCCTTTCATTGACCAGAAATATTATATCGCTGGTTAGGAACATGTTCTAAAATATATTTCTCTTTGGCACTGCACACAATATTAATGGATCGATAAGTCTGTTCATGACTGTTTTCAATCTGTTATTTAAAACGGTAGCCATTATTTTATAGTCCACGTTTAGTAGTGTAATTTGTCTGATTTTCTCAAATACTACTGAATCCATTTCAGATTTTTTAATGAGTTTGATAAACGACTCTTTAAGTGCTGTTGGTATTTTCGGATGAAACATTTTATTACGCATTTCAGCTAAAAATTTCTCTAGTTTGTTTTTGTGTTGTTTTTGTAGAGTTCTACAATGACACCATCAGGGCCTGGGGACCGTTGGCTCCTCTGTTTAAGAATAAGATTTTCCACCTCTTCTTTTGTTGCTTCGGGACTCAGAATTTCTTTGTCCAGCTTGTTCACTTGGGGAAGCTGTACAAATTGTGCTATGTCGTAAGAACACACGTCTTGTCTTTTGTACAATGCTCTGTAATATTCAAATACTTTCTGTATCGTGTCACACAATTGGTTTTGTGAGTCTGAATATACCAGAGGCAACGACATTGCCCGGTATTCTTTTTTGTTCTTTTGATAAATATTGACAAACTTTTCTTTTATAAGTACTTCTTTGACTGCAATTTGTTCCCTATTTCTCACCCCTCTTTCCATTATTAGATCCTTAATTTATCTCTTAACTTATATTAATTGAAAACACTAATGAAAAGAGAAATAAATTTATTTCTCTTTCATTAGTGTTTTGAACATTGCCCTAATTAATGCTCTTAGCATACTTGTGAGCAATCTGTATTGTTTTCTTTTTTCTGCTAGTTCTCTTCCCTCTTTCTGTAAATACTCCTTTATGTTATTTTTAAAATTTAACCAGGAAATAAATTTTGAATCCGAATGAACATTTAAACTTTCAATTATACTTTCTAGTTCTGACTTAATATGTTCTATGTTCAGCAGAAAGAGAGTCAGCCTCCAAGGCATGAGAGGGATCCTCCTTGTGTTAGGTACCTGAATATTACACATAAGCAATCTGTGATCTGAGATGGGAGAGTCTTCAATATTGGGATCAATTCCTATGCTTCGGACTGAAGATACCTCTTGTGTGAAATAATAGTCTATTTTTGAGGCACTGCCTCTAGCCTGCATGTAAATCCTGGGATATTACCGTGGGAAGTCCTCCAAACGTCACACAGGTCCTTTGCCATCACCCAGTTATTAAAATGATTCCTGTTACCATCTGTGTAAATCATGTTATTAAGTCTATCCAAATGAGCGTCCGAAACAGTGTTAAAGTCACCTGTTATCAAACACAAATTAAAATTCCCAGATATGAAATATGGAAAGGAGTCGAAAATTATCTGCGATCCGTAGATGTATAGGGAACATAATCACATATGGTGTTTACGAGACAATTATTTACTTCGAAAATTGCGGAGACAACACCGCATCTGATTGAATGCCTATTGGAATGCCAGTTTTATACAATATCAAAAGACCTGCATAACCTGAGTTTGCCAATAAAAATATACACTTATATTACGCGAGTACTTTAAATTGTGATATGTCTTTGAAAGACTCAAAATGTGATTCTAGTATACAGCAGAAATCAGTTTGGTTCAGCGACAAGACACCTTTTAACCAAGTTATTTTGTCACCTTTTTTCAATCCCGCATTGTTGAATGATACAATTTTTGAAGTGGATTTTGTAATGGATTATATCACAATCTATTCCTCATACTTAGTTGAATTAATTCCATTTTTAAACTTTCCCAAATTTATGGAATACAACTTAATGGTACACAGTTACTTTCAGACTATTTCATTCGTCATCTGAGGACCACATGTAATTAATTGACTTCTCCGAGCATTTGGAGTGACTCGAAGATGAATCTGATACAATTATAGTTGCTCCATAAGTTTCATGTATTCCCTTTCCTTGGAAATCTTCCACTGAATAGCTGAAATATTTTTGTTCTGTTTCATATTTCTCCTTTTTCTTTCGTGTCGATTCTTTCTCCTGTTTCCCTCTTTTTTTGTCACAAATACTCATTCCTCTTTTGTTTACTTATTCCTTTTTCACTACTTAACTGTTGAGAGTCAATTCTTCTATTCTTTCTCCCTGTTATTTTTGTGACTATTTCTATCTGTTTTACTTGTTGTGAAATAAGCGTTTTAGCTCTTGTAATAATTTGTCTGTCATATTCTACTCTCTCTTTCTCTGTATGTTTTTTACTAGAACTGTATATTTCCCTATGAGGCAGGGAATCAAATACCTAGTTACGTCGGAGTTTACAAGACTTCTCATGAACTGACGACCCAGACTCCTCTAAAACAGCTTGCGTGTGCATGTGTACCACTGCTACTGTTTGAATTTCAGTTAGTTTATCATTAACTTCTTCCAAAATTAGTTTATCATTATCTTGTTCAACAGTGTTCTCCTTTGTTGCAAACTCTGCTTCCAACTCCTACTCGTATTTCGACCACTGGTGTTCGTTCATTAGTGTATCCTCTGTGTTATTAGTGGCAGTTGTCATTGCAAATATATATATCATATATGTCCAATGGTTACTGCCTCTAATAACATAGAGAATATAATAACAGAGAGGATACACTAATAAATGAAAGAAGATAACACAAAGGATACAATATAAATATAACATGTCCATGGTAACTACTCTCGTACCTGAACTAGCATTCTTCATGAATTCGTCCCTTTTATGGGGCCTTAATATCTCTTTAAAGATATCAAGAACTGTGCCATACCGTTTCCAGGCATTGGTGATCTCTCTATCAGGAAACCCTGGGGAAAGAAGTTTAACAAAGACACTTTTGGCATTATTCCCTGACTTTGAGACAGTGAAAAAATCATCTTTAATCTGGGATCTCTCTTGCTTTAATACTTTATCTTTAAACTGTTTAAATCTCTCAGTAGACTGGAGGTCAAATTTCCTGTTTGTAATCACTTGAACTGTTGAAAACAGATCTCCCTAGGGTTTCCCCCAAAACTCCCAGATAACGCTTCACACTTCTCTGGGTTTCACTCCCTGAGGGTGAACCACGAGTATGCTGTTAGGTATTGCATGATTAGCAGTTGGCCCCTCTAATATGCGATGGGTTAAAATAGTACTTACCCCATCTCATCCTGGCAATCAAAAGGCACTATTTCTTTCACAAATATGCACACAACCACCTTATGTTTAAGAAACAGAAATCACACACTGGCTGAATTGCACTAAGAAGCACTTTCACTTTGAACACCAATTAATGACACTCACTAACGTCGAAACTACAATCACGTCGTAAACTGACGGCAAAGCAGATGTCGTTTCACCACACTTTAACGGCACACACTGGACTATCCCAGGAACAAGGTTCGGAAGCTGTCACCAAAAGGTACTCGGAGCTTGAATTGTAAATTTTAGAATTGTTATAGCACCACAAAGATCGTGAAGTGCTGTTAAAAATAAATTATATCTCTTTCTTCAACTTTTGGTTTTGGTTGTACAACATAAATTCTTTTTCGGCGTTTAAAAGCCCTGAAAGCATAATCTTTTAACCCTTTATAAGCATTGCTCACCCCCCCCTTTTTTTTATAGGCCTTTTGAAATTGTAGTATTTCAAGTTCCAATACTTGATGTTAGCTATTGTATTTTTTAACTGTGTCAAAATTAAATTCAGAAAAAAATTTAGTAGAATTATGAATTTACTGTTATTGTACTATTATTAGTTTACGATGAGGTTTAACCCTCGTAACTACAACAAAGGTTGATCTAGAACTAATTCATGACTCATTTAATGTTTTTTATTATATATAGTGTATTTTCGAATTTAATACTGAAAAATATAAGAAACATTTAGGTATACAACTTGAGTTTGTTTAGAAGGTATTTGAACTGATATTTTCTATTTTACAAAAGTCTAACTACTGCATTTGTTCCTTTAGAGTTCATAGGCACAAGATAAATGTTACAATGAACTCTTAAAATGTTGTGCATGCGAAACGCTTCCACGATAAAACATATACGTACATATACACTGAAGAGCAATTGAATTAGACATACCCGTCTAGAAACGTGTAGCACCACCTTTTGCCCTGATGACGGCAGTGATTCGTCTCGGCATGGACTCGACAAGACACCAGAAGCGTTGCGAAGCTATACGGATCCACGACCCCTGAACAAACTCCCACAGTTCACGAAGATTTGATGGAGGGTCAGAACCTCGAACATCTCTCTCGATGACATCCCAGATGTGCTCGATGGGATTGAGGTCAGGTAACTTAGCTGACCAAGGAAGAGAGGTCACGTCCATGGAGTGTTCATCCAACCATTCGGATGCAATTCGGGAGCGATGGCACGGTGCATTGTCTTATTGCAGGATGAGGTCCCAAGTGGTATGTTGAAGATGCACAAAGGGGAGCAAATGGTCGTCCAGGGTATCCCGGTAACGTTGACCTGTGAGGGACGATGTCACACGAACCGGGGTTCCCATTTCATTCAAGTAAGCAGTCCCCAGACGAGAATGCCACCCCACCAGCTTGAAGAGTATCCTGCTGGCAAGAAGAATCCATCGCTTCTTGTGGTTTGCGCCGTACTCGTATCCTGCCATCCGCATGTACCAACGTGAATCTCGACTCATCAGTCCAGGCAACATTTTCCCTCATGTCTAGGGTCCAGTGGTGATGTTCCCGCGTCCATGCTAATCTTTGCACCCTGTGATGTGCGGTCAGCAGCGGTACCCTCGTGGGACGATGGCTTCTGTACCACATAGCGAGGAGATGGTTCTGGATGGTGTGGCTGCTTAAACGTTTTTGTGCACCAGCGTTAATTTTCCGAGACACTGCTTGCACTGTGGCCCGTCTATCTCCTGTTACGTTGTGAGCTAGCCGACGGTGACCCCGCTCATACACTCGCCTGTCCACGGTAGTTGGCCCTTGCAGGAGGGTTTTACCGGATTCAATGTTCTCAAAGTGCACCCGTGACACAGTGGCTCGTGAAAATCCCAGTGCTAGCATGACTTCCGAGATGAAGTGACCCATTCATCGGGCCACAATAATTTGACCACGATCTAATGCGCTTAGATCCATCGTCTTACCCATACTTGATTGTAACTTTTCAAAACATATCTGGAACTGGTTACATCAATATTTAAATTATAAAGATACATTTTCGACTCACCAAACATTATATCATCTTCCTCTTTCCTGCTCTGTCCAAAAATTTAATAATAAATTATAGAAAAAAATGTTTTTGCAAACAATTTTTGCATTTTTGCATTATAGAAAAAAATGTTTTTGCAAACAAAACTACAGAATTTTCTTCTTTAGCTTTTGTGAAGCGAAGCATAAGAAAATAATGTAATACAAACAGAAAATAAGAATTAAGGAGCCACGTATTACCTCGTTCTTCAGGCACAATATTTGTTTCGTGACTTCTGCTAACTCACTTTGGGAGGATATCGTCAAGACGTAGATTTCCGCCCATGTTGTGCAAAGGTCTAAGGGCTGATTTCCGACCATTCGTTCGAGATGGGTCCGGATTCGAATCCTGTGAGTAATAGATATTGTGGTTGTATTTGTCTTACAGCACTGGCTTCTTTACCCCTTCCCTGAAACCAGTGGAACTAAATCAGGGACGGACAAATACTCATCGAATTGCTCACGGTGGTGGTTAAACTAAAAGCAAAAAAAAGGGGGGGAAGAAGAAAAGAAAGAGAACAGTTTAGTTTCAAGGCTTATCAGAGCTTAGCTTTTTGACAATATGGAAAAGTAAGAAAAATTTTGTTTCTTTAATTTATACCTCATGTCCGGCTCTTACTAAAGGGCGACGCATGAAAGGCTGTTAAAGAATTGTTTAGGAATCTATTAATATTTTACCTAATTTTTCCATTTAGACACACATTCATACATCCTTTTAGTAAATTAAGACATTTAGTGGATACTTTTATTATCATTATTATTATTATTAGAGGATCCTTTTTTAATTGTCATTTTCTCTTACTTCCAGACAGAGCAGGCAACCAGCTGAGAAAGTGAGCGCCTGCACAAGAATTTCCGCTTGTTGCCGTAAGTATACAATTTATTTAGGAATCACGTTTTTGAACACTCCACATGTACTTAGTAAGAGGTTTTGTTCAAGGCATTTCAGATAAAAAAATGGCAAAAAAATTGGAGTAAACAAATAACATTTTTTTTAATCCAGTTTTTCTTTAATTAAATTATTACAAATTAATTATTTTCTGTATGATTTGCCATAATAGTTAGATATTTGTCTGAATATATATTATAGTCATCATCATCATTGTCAACCATTATCAATGCACTGCTGGACGAAGGTTTCCTCCACAACGGTCTGTCTTGTGCCAGTCTCCTCCATGTCACTCCCGCATACTTACGAATTTCATCCACCCATCTTCCATGTGGTCTTCTTCTGGGTCTTTTGCTGTCCCTTGGAATCCAATTTAGTAGAAATGACTACTACATTGTTAAAATACTAATGATATGGTCAAAATTGATTTTATTATTATATTTTTATTTTTCTAACAAAATACTGACAGTATATCGGGGACAAAATTAAATGTGTTTAAGAGTTTAATTTGTACTATTCAGTTTTATTATATTTAACATTTTTGCTAATAATATTTTAATTTTAAATGCTTCATTCTATTATTTTGTTTAGTATTTTTGTTCCTTTTTTTATATATAATTGGTGCTAATACTTTCCATTTTTTAAAAAGTTTTTTGAGCTCCAAACGTTCTAGTTTCAAACTCAGTATTCTTCTGAGATCACATTTAATAGTTATTTTAATCTCCTCCGTATTTTTTTTATTTTTATTTGGTAAGATACGGCATTTCGATTTTTCCATACATTATATTTTATTATTGTTATTAAATAATCAATTGTTAGATTATTAGATTCAGAGCAGTCTAGAGGTACATGGTACAAAATTTGGTCTGCAGTAAATTTACGTCTATAATTTAGGTATTGTTGTTACCAATCCCAGATATACATTGCAAAATTGCAATCTACAAATAAATGTTGAAGAGTGTCCTCTGAACCACAGTAGTTACAGTTAGGATTAGGTATTAGTTTAATTATATACAACCATTTTCTTGTCGGGATAATATTGTGCGAAATTTTAAAAAGTAGATCTCTAATATGAGTGCTTAATTTTCTTTTTGATTGAAGTGTCCAAATACTATGTACCATATTGGATTGCAGTGTATCTTCTAATTTTGTTGGATGTCTTTCGTTTAATGCTAAATATATTTTACAACATTTCTCATATTCTTGTCAGAAATAATTTTTCATTCCGGAAAATAAATTTTCTCCCTAGAAACTGTGCCAACAAAGAATCGATAATTATTGATTGTTATTTTTTGACTATCGAAAACTGTCGATAATCATAACTATCGAGTTCTCCACCTCTATGTGAGGGTCCCTTAGTAGCATGAATTCATTTCCGTGCAAATCGGTTGTTTCTCGGTGGGGTTGAGGCTTTTTTGTTTTGTTGGGACGGACGGACAGACACGCTGACGACGGTTGGAACGTAATTTTGTATCGTACCTGATAGGTGATAGACGTCCGTGAGTAGAAAGAAATAATTTCCGTTCAAATCGGTTGTTTCTCATTGAGGTTACGTGCTTTTATACTCCCGGATGAATACACAGAGAGACAGACGGCGGACAGTTGAAACGTAATTTTCTCTCGTATCTAATAGGTGTGGGGCGTCCCTGAGTAGAATGAATTCATTGCCGTGCAAATAGGTTGTTTTTCGGCCGAGTTACGTTATTTTATACTTCAGGACGGACGGACAGACAGACTTCGGACGAATGGAACTTATTTTCTATCATATCTGATAGGTGTGAAGCCTCCGTGAGTAGAAAGGAGTCATTTCCGTGCTAAATGGTTGTTTCTCGGTGGGATTACGTGCTTTTATACTTCCGGACGGACAGACGGACAAACAGACGACGGTCGGATAGAATGAAATTTTCTATCATATCTGATAGGTGTGAGGCGTCCTTGAGTAGAAAGGAATCATTTCGGTGCAAATCGGTTATTTCTCTTTAGGGTTTAGTGCATTTATACTTCCGGACCGACGGAATGTATTTTTGTAACGTACCTGACAGTGGGATGTGTCCCCTAGGAGAAAGATATAATTTCCGTACAAATCAGTTGTTTCTCGCTAACGTTACGCGCTTTTATACTTCGGGACAATAGGACAGATCGACGGCGGACGGATGGAACGTTATTTTTTAACACAACTGATTGGTGTGAGGCGTACCTGAGTAGAACGAATTATTTTCTCTGCAAATCGGATGTTTCTCGGTCGAATTATGTGTTTTTATGCTTCCGGACGGACGGACGGACGGACGGACGGACGGACGGAAAGAAAGACTTGGGACGGATGGAACGTAATTTTGTATTTTATCTGATAGGTGTGAGGCGTCCCTGAGTCGAAAGAAATAATTTCCGTGCAAATCGGTTGTTTCTCGGCGGAGATATTTTTTATTCTTCTGGACAGACAGACAGACAGCGGACGGATGGAACGTAATTCTGTATCGTATCTCATGGGTAATTCGTTCCCAGTAGAAAGAGACCATTTCCGTGCAAATCGGTTGTTTCTCGTTTGAGTTATGTGTTTTTATGTTTCCGGACGGATGGAGGGACGGACGGAAAGACAGACTTGGTACGGATGGAACGTATTTTTGTATTGTATCTTATTGTTGTGAGGCGTCCCTGAGTCGAAAGAAATAATTTCCTTGCAAATTGGTTGTTTCGTGTCGGAGATATTTTTCTTATTCTTCTGGACGGACGGACAGACGGCGGACGGATGGAACGTAATTTTGTATCGTATCTCATGGGTTATTCGTTCTTGAGTGGAAGGAGACCATTTACTTGCAAATTGGTTACTTGTTATGAAACATGGTTTTACCTGTGGCCGTAATAAGTCAATTGTATACGGACGGACAGACGGCGGACGGAAGGAACGTCATTCTGTATCGTATCTCATGAGTAATTCGTTTCTGAGTAGAAAGATACCATTTGCTTGGAAATCGGTTTCTTACTTGTTAAGAAACATGGTTTTTCGTGTTGCCGTAATCAGTCACATTTCATTTTGTTGATGGTCCCTTAAGAGAACCTATCTTCGTTTCTTAAAATGATATTTTTACATTCGCAATTTTGTGTACGATCCCTTAAGGCTACGAGAATGGACAGTCGTTCCTTCCGTGACACGCCGTCCTCCCCTATCAATTCAGGCCGCGAAGCTCAACTGGACCTGCCAGTGAATTACGGCTTGTGAAAGCGGAGCCACACTGTACTGCTGCATGTGTCCGAGTATCCTTCCTCGCTCACCAGTTAGCCAAGCTGGAGGTCGCGCTGCACGACTAGGCCTAACCTGTTTTGCCGGGATGCTTCCGCCTGAGACCACGGGCAGCCATGGCAGATGCTTTAGCGGCTGTCACAGCGTCATCGTCGCCGCTGACTGGATTTTGGCGTACCGCATAGAGAGGTAAATTTTACGTAAATCTTTTTCAAAAATAAGTCTATCAATAAACTTTTTTTTATTTTACATCGTTTTTGATTTAAAATAAGATGTACGTCACAGTTTTTTGAAATTTTTCTTCCCTGAATTTTGCACCATAATCTACACGTTAACCGAAATAAGTTTTTCAATAGGGTCTTTAATCCCTCAGATTTTGCAGTAAACGGAATGGTGAGCTTACAAACTCTTAGAAACAGAGTTATCGACAAAAATAGGATGTGACTTTACGTTCCTTGGTGGGAAAATCATGCATTATTTTAGAAAGAAAGTATTCACAAAAGTTTATCCATATGAGCGGTATCGGTCCAAGAAAAATAATTTTATTCGAGTTTTCAGGAGCCCAGATTTTGCTACAAATACATCAGAAGTAGAAATTAACACTTACGACCCCTGGTGCAACCATTCTAAACCAAACATTAGAAATTACTTGAAAAAAAAAAATTCCGTCTGGTCTTGTATGCGATACATGAATAATTTTTCAAATCGGAGTTTTAGGAGCAGAAAACGCAATTTACCGTGCGCCCTAGCGGAAAGTCTATGATTTACTTGAAAATTTCGAATTTAAAGAAAAAACATTTCGCATCGGAAACACTATCCAACAAAGAAGATATTCTTCAAATCAGACTTTTAGAAGTAAAGATATTGAAAAAAAATAAGATATACATCTACGCCCCTGGCGTACAAACCATGCATTATTTTAAGACAAAAATGTTCCTAAAATGTTTGTCGACATGAGTAAAAAAAATACTTTTTTCTACTCCACAAAAGACTTTTCTTCAATCGAGATTTTAGAAGATCATATTTTGCGGCAAATATATCAGAAGCGGAAATTAAGACTTACGCCACCTGGTGGCCAAACAATATTTTATAAAAATTTGAAATTACGTGCAAACGATTTCCCATCAGGAGCTGTATCCGGTGCAGAAAGAATTTTTCAGATCGGAGATTTAGAAGCAGAGATATGGAGGAAAACGCAATTTACATTTACGCCCCCTAGCGGAATGTCTATGATTTACTTGAAAATTTTGAATTTATAGGAAAAACATGTCACACAGGAAACACTATCCAACAAAGAAGGAGTTTTTTAAATCGGACTCTTAGAAGTCGAGATATTGACAAAAATAAGATATACATCTTCGTCCCCTGGCGTAGAAACCGTGCACTATTATAAGAAGAATATATTTCTAAAAGGTTTGTCGACATGAGTAGTATCAGTCTACAAACGATGTCATTTCAATCGAGAATTGAGAACCTCACATTTTGCTGAAAATACATCAGAAGCGGAAATTAAGGTTTACGCCCCCTGGTGACCAAACCATTTTTTTACGAAAATGAGAAATTATGTGCAAACGATTTCCCATCAGGAGCTGTATCCGGTGCAGAAATAATTTTTTAGATCGGAGATTTAAAAGCAGAGATATAGTAGAAAAATGTAATTTAATTCTACGCCCCCTAGCGGAAAGTCTATGAATTACGTGAAAATTTTTAATTTATATGAAAAAAAATGCGATACGGAAATCACTATCGAACAAAGAAGGAATTTTTTAAATCGGACTCCTAGAAGTCGAGATATTGACAAAAATAAGATATACATCGACGCCCCCTGGCGTGGAAACCGTGCACTATTATAAGAAGAAAATGTTTCTAAAAAGTTTGTCGACATGAATAGTATCAGTGTACAAACGATGTTATTTTCAATCGAGAATTGAGAAGCTCACATTTTGCTGCATATACATCAGAAGCGTAAATTAAGATTTACGTCCCCTGGTGGCCAAACCATTTTTTTTACAAAAATTAGAAATTATGTGCAAACGATTTTTCCATCAGGAGCTGTATTCGGTGCAGAAATAATTTTTCAGATCAGAGATTTAGAAGCAGAGATATAGGTGAACACGCAATTTATCAATACGCCCTCTAACGGAAAGTCTATGAATTACTTGAAAATTTTGAAATTATATGAAAAACATGTCACACGGAAAAACACTATCCAACAAAGAAGGGATTTTCAAATCGGACTCCTAGAAGTCGAGATATTGACAAAAATAAGATATGCATCATCGCCCCCTGGCGAGAAACTGTGGAATATTTTAGGAAGAAAATATTCCAAAAAGGTTTATCGATGTGAGTGGCATCAGTCCACGAAAGAATTTTTTTCAATCGATATTTTAGAAGCTGAGATTTTATTGCAAATGCGTCAGAAGCGAAAATTAACTCTTTCGCCCCCTGGTGGCCAAAGTATTCTTCACCGAAAATTCGAAATTGTATGCGAAAGATTGCGCATCAGGAGATGTATCCGCTGAAAAAAAAATTCAAATCGGAGTTTTAGAAGAAGGGTTTTCGGAAAAAAATGCAATTTACTTTTACGCCCCCTAGCGGAAAATCTATGCGTAATTTGAAAAAGAAACTATATCCAAAATACTCTTCGACATAAATGGAATAGAAAGATAAAATATTTTTTCAATCAGATGTTCAGAAGCAAATATGTGGAATAAAACGTTTCTTTGAATTTGACAGCATCTGCCTTTACGCCCTCTAGCGGCGAAATTGTACATCGTAAAAAAAAGAAATGAAGGATCATCATTTCGCATATTTCAAGCTTTCGAATGTAAAAATAATTTTTCAAAGCGTACAAATAGTTGCAGAGATACCGTGGGTACAGACGGACGGACAAACCGATAACATAAGCACGATCTTTTTTTACAAAAGACGTGCTAAAAAAACCTTTAGTTCTGTTTAGGCAGGATTCTTGGGGTTAAAATCAAAATTTCCATCTTTATCCGATTTTCACGTTACATGTACGTAACAATGAAATTATTATTTTTACTAAATGCGCGAAAAGGCAAAAACTATTTTCACTAAACTATAATGAAGTTTATTTCTCTAAAAACCATGATTTCCCAATTTCAGTTTGTTTTTCGCGTCGCAGGCATGATATGGTTTCTTACAGATCTTTAAATATATATATATGTTCTGCACGTCCTGGTGTTGCAGTTCTGATTTTGGATGATAAAAAGTATATGGCTACGAAATTAAGAACAGGCTCTGAGATATTGTTTAAGTGCCGAAATGTAAATTGTTTAGGATTACTGTGTCCTGTCATTCATCAGCAGCGTCAAAGTCAATGAGCATAGCTCCATCAGTTAGTGAGGTAACTTAGATTTGTGTATTGACGGCACAAATGGAATTATTACGGCCGCATGTATCGATTCTTGAATTCTTTTTCAGCACAATGAACATTAAAAGATTTTGTTAATATTTCACACATAATTAGAGTAGTATCTATGTATTACATGCAGTGATTGTTTAGAGTTTTTAGTTTATTATTTTAAAAATTTTTAATATAAAATTTCATGTAACGAAATTTTGTTGGTGTCTGTTATGTATTAATTTTACGATCGCTCCCCGATGGGCCGTATATGATAGATACAAAAACTCGTATTTCAGTTTTTTGATGTAATGAAAAATGATTATTCCCAAATACTTGTTTTTTTATTTTGAGATCTACTGTGTTATGCTGATCAAACAGATCGGCATAAAAAATTCAGTTGTGAATAAGTTTCATTTGCAAAACATCGCAAGGATTGTAGTCGGAGAATAAAATGTTAGTTTCATTATAAGCGTATCGCATGACCATTCTGTACATGGCTGGAACGAAATTTCCCCTGAAGGGTGAAGCGAAAGCATGGCGTAATCCTGAAAAATTTGATGTTTTTGTGATGGTCTTTTCAAAGATCATATGGAACTAATACCTCGTCATGCGGCCATACGTTGTCTTTGGTACATTGGTACGTTGTCATTTATTATATTACACTTCCTGTAATTGTGTCCATTAAGAGAAATCTTTGTAAGAATAATGTTACGTAGGTCTCTGTCTTTACGATAAGCAGTGAAAAATTAATGCTGTTGAATTCGATATATATTTATATTGAAACTTGCTAAACATTTCCGATTTGAAGGAATCGCAGTCTCTCACTTCTAAGTTTTCAAAATCAAATATTTGAACAATTTCAACTGTGAGCAGTACATTGCATGTGTGCACTGAAAACAAAAATATGCTTTCTCTATTAGAATCTCTGATTATAAAAATTCGATTTAAATTTTCTTTTCTAGTGTATTACTTTCACTTGGTCAAATTTTGTCATGGCCTTTCTATTTGTTTACCAGTACAAATATTTTGATTCCTTCAGGTGAAACATATTTTTCAATGTCCAAAAGCTGACATATCATGAGAATATTTTTTTCTTTTGCCACATGCGAAACAAATTTCGAAAACTGTTAGTCAACGAAAACGTAATACCTGGCTCCTTCATAGGAATCGCATACAGGGCACTACACATTTGCGCGTTTGCTTGCTAGTAACACTCAATATTAATAATATTTCCCGTGCCTTTTTTTCCGTACAGAATAAATATTGTTACGACCAGGGCTCCGTACTGAGTACACTCTGGGTTCTTTTATTGATAATACAGGTTAGAGGACTGAATAAATGACTTAGGCCAGTCTAAAGAAAATTGGTGGTTCCGGGAAGCATACAAATGTATCAGAACAGTGCTTTTCTGAATATATGTATTTTACATGTATATGTGTCGAAATCTATAATTTTTTATAAATACAGTAAAACAATGGGATGCATATCCCATCAAAATATAGGTTCAAATTCACTGTACCGCAGAAAATTTGAGATATTCATACTTTAATATTTACATTGCTCTTTCATTTTCTCAACAGTGGATTGTAAACCAGAAATTTTAAAACTAGTTAATTAATGACACAGAATTTATGATCATACAGACGGATGGTCTACTCGAAAAATATATCTTTAAAGTTAAGCATTTTTAAAATACCTCACACAAACAGGATCCAATCTCAGAGCAATGTAACATTTTTCACATCAATTTTCCATGTTAGGGCGTTATGAAGAGTAACATATTCTACAGGATATTATTCCTCATGAATTCAGTGTATCTCATTTCCATAAGAAACAGCAATTAATAGTGTATTATTATCTATGTACCTCTTCGTGACAAAATGATACAGGATAAATATTGTGGCATACAAATCTTTGCCCGTAGCTTTGAGGAATAAGAAAACCAGATTCCACGCAATTTCTCATGATGTAGTTTATTCGCGTAAGAACGAAAATCTGCTTTTCTGAACGCTTTATGAGAAACATTGCATCGAAGTGATAAAGAGGGTAATGACCAGCACGAGTTTTAGAGTACCGAGTAAACTGCATGTAAGCGAGGTGCGTGTGAAAATCATGAAACGGCATACATATAATCGTAACAGAGCATTGTTAATCAGTTTTAGTTTCGCTATTCAGATGGGAAAGGTAGCGGACTTAATCGAGTTTAACAATGGCTAAAATATAAAGGTCAGATGACTTGGTAAGTGCATTTCCGAAACAGCAAAGCTTGTGGGAATCGCTGAATCAGACGTGGTTAGTACTTTGAAAAAAAGTTCCGATAACTAAAAATCCACGACCGCCGACAAGGTGTTTCTTGAACACGGATATTCTATGTTAGAGATGAGCAAAGGCTAACACTTGTGCTACTACCCAAAACAAGAGATACTGCAGCGGAACTCGCGTTTAAATGTTGTTGAAGGGAGTATATTGAACCCACACAGAATAGGGCAATGCAGCTCTACACAGCTTCGAGTGCCCATGTTCACCAGAGTTCAGCGCAAAAGCACCTGCTGTGGAAGAGCGAGTTCCAAAATTCTATCTTCAATGACTGGAAGAAGGTCGTCGTGTCAGTTTAATCATGTGTCTTACCGTTCCATGAGGTTGGCTTTGTTCGTGGTCGTTTAGCTGGGGATGTGCACCGTTGGATGAAAATAAGCCAGTAAAGAAGTGTAATGCTTTTTGCCATGCTTCGATAGTAAACTTTGAGTCCAGGCATTCGTGCGCAGGAATGTATTCCGTCTTCCTACAGCCTGAACATCAGTGCAGACTAGCTATACGCTTTGATGGCAACGGCCCTCTGCTTTAGTAGCTCATGCATTCAGCAGGATAATGCACATAACCACAATGTCCGGATTGTTCAAGTATGGTTAGTGAAACATAAGGAATATTTCCATGTTTTGTCCTGGCCTTCCAATTCCCAGATATCTAATCAATCGAGCATTTGTGGTTTGTATTAGGATACGAAATCGGATATGATTCTGTTCAGCAACACAACTTGCTAGATGTAAAAATCTTTAAACGTGTTAATACCAGATACAAAAAAGCACACATATGAAATCTTGTAGCTTAATGTCTGACTAGGTAAGAGCTGTTTTGGCGCCACGTGAGGACCAATATCATATTAAGTAGGTTTTTGTAATATTTGTGTGCCTACGTTTGCCCGTATTTTTTATTGCCCGTAACCTTATACGCATGCTCGTATCTATTAATCACAGAGTAAATTTCTTCGCAAGCCAATCGTAGCAGAAACACAATTTCTGTGGATAGACAAACACGGAAACTGAAGAGGGAATGACTGACGGAATGAAACCCAAAATCCAAGATATAACTTTCGGTCCATGAGGGAAAATCAGCAAATTGATATTTTGAATGTTAAGAAACTTCAAGAAGAGATACAGACCAAGCCTGAATTTTGTTTCTTTTAAAAGTAGGAAAACTTGCTAACTAACAAATTGCATTATCTTCTAGCAGAAGTTTAATAACATTATGCAAAATAAACTTTAACATATCCCCCTCCATACACCGCCACTTGACACTTGATCACTGGAAACAAGTAACCTGGTCTGACGAATCGCTTTTCCAACTGTATCAGGCAGATGGAAAGATTCGTGTGTGGCGCAAACCCCACGAAGCTATGGATCGCGCCTATCAACAAGGAACAGTACCATCTGGAGGTGGGTCCATAATGGTATGGGGTGTGCTTAGCTGGACTTCACTGGCACCACTGGTACGTCTACAAACGCCTGTGACCGGCCAACGCTATGTACGCTTCCTTTCTGACGAGGTACACCCTTTCAGGTCCTGCATTAATGCTGATGGGTTGGGCCTGTTCCAACAGCACAATGCATCTCCACACAAGTGTCGGGACGCCACATCATTGTTAGAGGAGCATTCATCTGAGTTTGGAGTGTTGCCATTCTTACCCAAGTCCTGAGATCTGAACGTGATAGAACACATTTTGGATGCCATGCAACGCGCTAACGAACACAGGAATCCGAGACCTCGGAATACACCCAGTATGGTGTGCATTGCCTACAGCATATTTCCAGAAGCTAGTGGAGTCCATGCCCCGTCGTATTTCTGCAGCCCTGCGCTGCCGTGGGGACCTACCATGTATTAGACTGATGCACCGGTTTTTCTGGCACTTCCAGTATATGTGTCTTATGATAAAGTATGTATGGGATAAATAAGCAACGTTTTTTGTTATACAAGTCCAATAATTTTTTTTATCCATGTTTTTCTGAAAGATGATATCTAAGTCATTTGACACCATGTTAATGGTTAATAAGGTTTAACTGAGGCGAGACCTCAAGGAATGCGTGAGGAGCGATTAATGCAAATGAGAGATTGCTTTAGCTTGCAGATAAGGCTGTCTTACACCCAGATAATTTTGTTTGTTTGTTTAAAGGTTGACCTAATTTGTTCCTCGTTTCTGTCCTCTCTCAGCTATTCTGGGTCCTTGTGCAACCGGTATACAATACCAAACACGAAATACGTATACTTTCCATAGCAGGAAATAATACATCATACTTCTAGAGTTCTTCCACCTAAGTGCCTGAAATTAGAAAAGAAAAAATAAGAGTCGTGGCATATTATTATATTCACACCGTTCTCTGATCATTAAGATTCAAGCGCCTGGACGTTTTTCGACATGTGTAAATACACTAATTTTTGGATCCTTGTTTTTGGAGGAAATTGATTCTGATTATTCTCGATGACGCGTGAGAAATCTGAATTCATTACGAAACAGAATCAATGTATAAAAATACTTTTGACTTCGTGAAATATTTCAGACTCCTCCTAAATATGCGGTCGCATAATTCGGGATACGTTTCGCAATTAATAACAATTTGCGAATTTTTAACTAATTTTTATATTTGGAATCAATATGTATTTAAAAATATAAATATAAAAGTTTTTACAGCGTCTTTAATATGAATCAACTCTAAAATATATTTGCGATTACACTAAACATATCGTAGATTTGGAACCACATGGAAATATCTTCAAGTGTATGAATCAAGATATTTTCTGTTTATTATTCCAACTGGCGTTTCTAGTATATAACTTAGGGCAGGTGGTTTGAAGCATATTTTCAGGAAATAAGCATTTTAAACATTTAGAAAGAAAATTTAACATCTAGAAATGTTCAAACTTTTTCTTCTAAACAATCATCAAAATTAAATGCCAGGGACGTAGCATTTTAGCATGTAAAAACTCCACGACAGCAGATTAATGTGTCGGAAAAAAACAATCCACAAAGCCAAAATTTACGGAGTGTTACGCTGTTACAAGAATCAAAGGAAGAATATCAAATTTACCTATGTTTAGAATCTAAACCACAGTGGACACGTACAGAAGATAAGTGTGTTTAGAACTTTTACCATATTTATGAATTTTTTTCTTTGCTTTGGTTTTATACCTTAACTGAATTTGCAGAAACAATTTTTAGAATGTCCAGAAGTATTTCAATTTTTTTCGTCAAAAAATTTGAAAAAATGTATTTACAATGGAAATGTAAGTAGGTTGTTTCATAGCTAATTTTTAATTTCGTATTTAATTTCACTGTTAACGCCGAGAGCGAACAGCATGATTTTAAATCAAAATCAACAGAACTTGTGAAATGACGTACTGCCAAGTATTTCTGATCAGCGTCTCATAGCAGGAATGGGTACACTCCAATGTGTAACATCGTCAGAGAGAACCGGTCCCGAAGGGTAAAGAAAAGAGCTCACATGAATTTGTGTGATCATCTAGAACCGTTTTTCACAACCACCGTTACCTGTCCGAGAGGTTTTTTCTGCCGGTCCCCGAGAACCAAGGAATTTATTTATTTTTCTTTTGAATCGTATTTAAAGTAAGAGGGAATCTAGATGTAAATTATTTTGAACAATTGCCACTGCAGATTGAAGAAAACTTGGATCGCTAACCTCTTCACAGAAGACCAGAACTCCTGCAAGCTAACTTACCAGTAAAATGAAAGGTTTGTTGAACGTCCTTGTGGTGCTAGTCTATTATAGATATTCAGATCAAAATCTCGGATTCAGTTTTGGGGTAACATGGAGACAGAATATGAAAGTGTCGGCGACAAAACGTGGAAAGGTCAATTTCATCACTGAAAATGAACTTTCCACGTTTTGGGATTATAGCATATGTCTGAAGCATCATTGCACATGCATCCCGTCTGCGGTTTCAATCGATGTCTAATAACACCTGAACGAACATCGGGCGATATGCGTGCAAATTCAGGTATTTCTTCATGTGCTTATGCAGTGTTGATCGTGGTATTCCAAGCTCCGCTGATCGTTTGCGGAGCGACTTTGTCGGTGACCTAATAACTGATTCCTCGACCGCTTGATGGTCTTCCCGTTCGTGGTTCATCCTTGATGTGACCTGCTTCGAAGAGTTCATGTTCCCACCGCAGAAGAGTAAGTTTTCGAGGGGCCTTTTTGTCGAATCGTAGTTGGAAATTGGCACGCACGTCACGCATTGTCTTCCCTGCGTGTGAACGTTCGTGTACCCAGACACTGACAATAATACGCTGTTCCAGGGTGTATTCGCTATTATCACACATGGTTCCGGTCCCTAATCTGCAAATAAACACAATACAGGCCATTACTCAACATATACATCATACAACAGATACATAAGCTCACTTACCTTTCTTATTACGGGGGGGGGCAAGACATTGTGGACACCCTGTACAATATACATGTGCGTTCATTTTTTCTCTGCAATGATATTCATTTTCGTAAGCAAGAAACGCTGTTCAAAAATCACTAAACTGTTTTGTCACGCCCTAGAGGATATTTGGTGGAGTCGTTCGGATTTAATTGAAATTTGAATGACTTGTCTCGGCAAACTATATGAAATTAATGCTTTCAGTGGTTCTGAAAACGCCGCCAATCAAATGTGAGATAATGTTTAAGCAAAAAGCGTTTTCAGATGAATCACGCCACAAGTATTTTAGCACTAAAGTCTGTAGAGGGTTTCGGGACAACCTGTTTTAGCGATGGACACGGAATTCTGCGTGAACATGAAAAAAGCAAATAGATGGCTTACAATGCTATGCGGAAAGTTACTTTCGTACGGATCCGTCTGCTGGTTTCCGTAAAGGAAATAACTAGACGTTGTGGCAGATCAAAACCTCAAAGAGAAAATTAAAAACTTTGAGGATATTTTATTTCCTCGAACGTTGACGTCAGGATTATGGGTGACAAAGCAAACGCACAAATGCTTTGATCAGCAGAAAAACAATATTGATGACGCTCCTTGGCACTAAAGACCTTGATCGCAATCTTCCAGATAAAAGAACATCCTGAAAATAGTTACACCAATTCGATGTTCTCTTCCATCAAATTTAACTGAGTTGCCCACATGTTTTTCAAAAAAATATGGTTATCCTTGGAGCCAAAGAAACCCTGCCGCGAAACTTATTTCTCTTGCATCGCATAGTGGCAGTTGTAATCAGAGCTTTCTTTTAATCTCATGAACTGAAGATTCATATATTGTTTGAACAGTTTATATTAACCCCTCCCTATTTGATATTTCATTGTAGACATAGACAATTATTTGAAACTTCGAAACAGATCAAGATCCCTTACCCTTCTTCATTTATGTTTACTTATTTCCTTGAGTGATAGTGTTATATATCTCATGTTTCACATGATAGATAGGCATGATTTCTACCCTACTGAACAAAAAGGATAGCATTGTTTATTATAAGTGCCAGTTATTTTACATAGTTGCGTACTTGGATTTTTTGCCTGTAACTGACAGAAGATCCAAAATATCCTGTCACGGATTTAAAACGAACACTCTATTGGAAGACTTACAAAACACCGTTTGCTGATTCACGGAGTCCAAATAACTAGGTTTAACTTAAATACTTGCCTACGGTTCTGCAACAAATTCGACCAACTTTGAAGATATTGAAGAATAGTATTCACCGGTTGGAACCACGTCCTGTGCGACAATTAGAGACTGCCATAAGTTTTGCAGCGTTTGTCTCTAGATACGGAAAGAAAGAATGGAGGTGAGGGAGCAGTTGCTGAGGTCTGAAGTTCAAATTTGGCAATTCCTAAGTATAACTTCTAGCAAATTAGGACATATACAGTATAATGCGCAGAACATGCAGCAAAGCACTGCCTTAGCCCGAAACATCTAAAATGGAACATATAGACCTGGTTGAGAAAATGCAAAGTCATTATAACTCCAAGAAACAAGGTCACGCTGTTAATGACTGAAAGTTTGCTAATAACTCAACACCGCGCCACGTTTTGGAATGACTATGTCCTGCGATATACCCCTGTCAGGAGGGTTGCATTGCTTTGGCGGCAGCCTCTATGTACAGGACCACGCCACCGTGGCCCCGCCCCTTACCCATGTTTCTTTGCGCTGCCTCCTTATGTATGTACACTGAAGAGCGAATTGAATTAGAGACAGCTTGGCGTGTTATGCAAAATGTGGCGGTTCGTGGGCTACCCTGTAAACAGCAGGAAAACGACATACGATATGTAGCGATCCGACAATTAAGGAATGATGCGACGGTAATCAGTAAGAGTCGGACGCACTATGGAGTACAACTGTGAAGGATCTAAGCGCATTCGATCGTGGGCAAACTGCTCGGAACCTGACAAGAATCGGTCTATCCATCTTGGAAGTCGTTGCAGGTACTAGGATTTTCACGAGCCACAGTGTCACACGGGTGCACCGTGAGTGCATCGAATCCCGGTAAAACACATACCTTCAACGGCTAACTGCCGTGGACAACAGCGTGTGGATGGGCAGGGATCATCATCAGGCCTTACTCGCGTTGTAACAGCGGATAGACGACTCACATTGCAAGAAATCACTCCCGGCAATTTTAACGCTGGTGCAGAAAAACGTGTAAGCAACCACACCATTCAGAACAATCTCCTCGCTATGGGGTACAGAAGCCATCTTCCCCACGAGGATACCGTTACCTGACCGCACATGACAGGGTGTAAATATTATGGCCATGCGCGCGGGAACATCGCCACTGGACCCTAGACATGCTGGAAACATGTTGACACTGGACTGATGAGTCGAGATTGACGTTGGTACATGCGGATGGCAGGGTACGAGGACGGCGAAAACCACGCGAAGCGATGGATCCACTCCTTGCCAGCGAGGGTACTGGCATTCAAGCTGGAGGAATTGTAGGCATTCTCGTCTGGGGAGTGTTTATGTGAACTCGAAATGAGATACCTGGTAAGTGTGACATCGTCCCTCACAAGTCAACTTTACCGGGATATCCTGGACGAACATTTGCTCCTGTTTGTGCGTCTTCAACATCCCACTGGGGACCTCGATCCTGCAACAACAAGACAATGCACCGTGCCGTCGCTCCCGAATTGTATCCGAATGGTTGGATTAACACTCTACCGACGTGACCTCGCTTCCTTGGCCAGCTTATGTCACCTGACCTCAACGCCATCGAGCACATCTGGGATGCGAATCCAGAGAGACCTTCGAGGCCCTGACCACCTCCATCAAATCTTCGTGAACTGTATTAGCTTGTTCCAGGGGTCAGTGGATCCGTTTGGCTTCCCAAAGCTTCCGGTGTCTTACATCGAGTCCATGCCGAGATGAATCGCCGCCGTCATCAGGGTATGAAAGGTGGTGCTCTGCACGTTAATAGACAGGTATCTCTAGATTCAATTGCTCTTCAGTGTATATATACGTACTTATTACTAACTAAAGGTTTGTCTTGCATTTTGATGAACGGTATTAGCTAAGCCCGAAAGTACTAAGAAATGCTGTTACAGGAGTGTATGCTATTTTTAATTAAAGTATTGTGTAATAGGTCTAACGTTATTTGAACGTACCAGAGACTGTTTTTATTCATTTTATCATTTATGACGTGCGTATCTATAGTTTTAATTTAAAAACAAATCATTTTCTGAGTCTAAATCCATATCCGGCGAAGTACCCGGAATTTTCTCATCTATAAAATGTTTCTGAACTAGTCATTTTAAACCGATGAGCCATTACAATATATTCACCTACACAATAAGCTGTAGGACAAACGTTTAGACCACAAAACAGCGTGCCATTCCTCGAAACATCAATTCAATGAGGTGGAGATGCTTGTCCTGGGTGTCTGGTACCATAATGTCGACAGCAAGTCCTAATGTGTTCCCGTACAATTAGCATGGTGGTGGTGATTAACCGGAAACCCGCTTTTCCAAGTTGAACCAGAAAAAGTTCGAATGGGGTAATGTCAGGTGAATGCTGAACACCAGGGTATTAACAAGAGTCATCAGAGATATTTCCTCGAACCATTCCTTGAAGCGATTCCAGCAGTGCAGCGTGGCGAATTATCCAGTTGGTAAATTTGATCACGAGCAGAGTAATAACCGTTGCCATGAATTGGTGAACTCAGTCCCGCAACGATGTTCAGGTACCTGGCAGCTGTCGAGGGATTGTTCTATTGTGAATAATGGTGTCAAAGTGTTCCAAGAAAGTATCGCCCATGAGGCCATTTCGCCACACCGCCGTCCCTGACCTATTTCCGCGCAACTGCGCATCCAGATGCCATAGCATACGTCCGGTAATCAACGTATCTCGTGCCTTCTGCCGTCTACGTGAGTACAACTTAGGAGATCTTGATTCGTCAGACCAGAACTACACTTTCTTCCAATAATTCAGGGTCCGTCTCCAGATGATCTTGGGCCCATTTAATGCGTTGCTGGCGATGACATGCAGTGCGAATAGGATCCAGCTCGATTTTAGGATACGCAGTCCCATGCAGAAGGCTGCGATGATCGTTCTGCCATGATCTTTGGTGACGCAGCCTTCTTTGGGGCATGTTACCTCATGCGCGGCTAAGTCTCCTTTCGCTTCCAGAAGTGCTCATTACACTAGTCTTGCGAGCGTAGTCATAATCGTAATGGCTCATCGATAAAGAGCGAAAGAAGAGATTTTCTCAAGCAGTGAGAGATGCATTCATTAAGAACTAGATATTTTTTTTCCAAACCTTATCCCTTTTTCTGAAAGAAAGCATCATGTTCTTTTCTTTCTTTGTATTTAGTCGATGGTAGTGAAACGTTCTTGAATATTCAAACATCATTCCCACTTCCTTCATTGTATTAAGTTCAATCTTTACGAGGTGCTCCACAAACAATGCATATTTTTAAATAGCCTTCGTGGGGACAAAAAGACCATAAAAAAAAAGTATGCAGTGAACCAAAAATTAACCCTAAACATTTAGTTCTCGAATCCTGACGAAAAATATATTCATTTCAAACACCTTTCAGGACAAATGAAGAGAAACTTGACAATCCACTTCTCACCATTTGAATTTTGCAATTTTTTTTGAGGTGTTTCTGATCTAAAAAAAAGGAATTCCTGAAAAGGAAATTTCCATTCCTCTAATGGAAACATTTCCTTAAGTACGTCGACTTATGTAGCCTCTTCCAAAGAAAAAAATTCCAGTATGGACTATAACAAAACCGCTTAACGCAAAGAAAATTCGCAAAAGCTGAAAACGCAAAATCGTTGGGGAAAATAACTAGACTTAATTCTAAATATTGATACATTTTACTCAATAGTTGTTTAGGTAATGTGAATTACAGGTGAAGAACCTGGGTTTATTAACGGATTCGACAAAGAGAAGGTTGAACAGGTTGATATTCAAGTATGTACTGCATCTACTGCCATGAATCAAGCAATTTGGTATATGAGATACTTCACTGCTGAATTATAACCGCCGCCCCGAGTGGTACGCACTGATGTGGTCTAAGCGATGGCTTCTGATTATTCGTCCGAAAGGGGTCTGGGTTCGAATCCCGGTGAGGCCATGGATGTTGTGTTTGTGTTACGGCACTGGCTCTCTCCCTTCCCTGGAACAGTGACCCTAAATTAAGGACGGGGCGATTGCTTATAGCCCGATTGAATTGCTCACGCTGGTCGTTATACCTGCAATAAAAAAATAAATAAAATAAAATACCATCGCTGTAATAGAAACGATCACATTATCTGAAGTTAACTTTTTATTTTTTTTAAAAATCATGCAGTTGAGGTAAAACACTTTTCCTAGAAATCAGCAGCTGATTGCGGTTCACCAATAAGCAATTATATTATGACAACCACTTCAGCCTCAGAGAAGTGAAGCTATCATGGAAACCAAACGGTGACGCAGCTGGAAGTTCACAGAACAGTATACGTACAACCCGAGGGCCGGCTTCCGGTTTAGTAAAAGTGTTCGAAGTCAGATAGGGAATAGCCGACGAGTTATCGAAGTTTGATAAAGGACAGAACCATGTTATAGCACGGCACCTAGGAACTACGATCTCCGGAACCGGCGGGGATGGAGGTTTTTACAGGTGCCGCTGTAGTGATTACGTATGGAAAATAGTGCAGAGATGTCCAAACGACGAACCGTTGTCCATCTTTGTGTGATCCGTGCAGATTGACTGGATACCAGAGGGAAACGGGGACTGTCGCGACGACATTGTTTACATTGACCGCAGAGCCACGTTGTTCAGATCAACCGAATCTAGGAAATAGTGGTGATCAGGGCAATGTGTCATATTTCTACCACACAGTTCATTGTGGATTTCTGGGAATGGGCCTGGTAACTAATACCCAACCCATGGGTCCCTATGCTCACTACACATCATCGCCAACAACGCATGAAATGGTTCCAAGGATAATCGAGATTGGACAAGTTGATGATTGGAAGGATGTGGCCTGGTCTGACAAATAAAAATTCCTGGTGCATTAAGTGAACGGCCGAGCGCGGATATACCGATTACCAACCGAGGCTATGGCACCTGGATGCACTTTTGGGCGGAAATAGGCGAGGCAGATGTGGCGGTGTTGTGCTGTGGGCGATGTTTTCTTAGGCCATTACCAACGGGATAATGCGCCATAGCACACTGCCAGAATCATCAAAAAAGTGGTTCGATGAACACGTTTGTGGTAATTTTCTTCTGTTAATGCCCTGGCCTCCAAACTCATCTAGCAGAATTGAATCAACATCTGTGGTTCGATTTGTAAATGCTGGGTTAACGCTAAATCACCACCTCCCTGAAATGTACGAGGTACTGGATGACTTGCTGCCATGGACAGTTATGGTATCAGATACCCCCAGGATGCCCTATCGCCACCTCATCGAATCGATGACCTTCGCCGATTACGCCTCTGTTTTGATGACTGAAAGGGACCCTTCAGCGTATTAGGTAATGCATGTATTTGGCATAATGTAATGACTCATTGGTGTGCATCTCATCAACGAGACGAGATAATTTACTTTTTATTTCATTTAAACACAAAAACTCTTCTTGAGTTTGTTTTGAAACGCCGCAGTACATATATTTGTTGTCATATGCTTTCAGTGCCTTTCTTAGAATAAGCTTGTGAGTTCTTGTTCCAAACTTGGAATATAAATAAATGCCTGCAATCATGATAAAATTTTGTACAAATGGGATAATAAACACGCAAACAAGAAAGTAAACTTAGCCCCTACAAGAAATTATATGTTCAGTTTTTTTTTAAATGAGAGTGTGATTAAATATTACCGCAGAATTACTTATCACAAAGTGCGAATTTGCGTAATGCAGTCATTTTTGAAATCGATATATTTTATTAACTTACAACTTTGTAATAATCGAAAAATTATATCACCAAGTAAAAAAATGAAACACGCAGAAATTTGAAAACTCTTATATCGTATGTAGAAATTTTATAATACGCTGAATGTGAGATATTCTTTTATAGTTAGCTGTACTTACATAAAAATATGAGTATATTTTAAACTAATTTTTGTAAAAACTTATCTCCCATTTTTGTTCCCATTTTAATTTGAAAATCGTACCCTCCTAGAGAATTTCTACACGCTGAAATATGCATATATTATATATTAATATGTCATTGAAAAAGTCCATGCGGCTCCCGAGCAGCGTCCTGTGTACTGTCGAAGTATCTTCCTCTTTTTTTTAAGAGTTCGTAACGACCACCGTGAGCACATTTTTAATGGACGCCCGTCTCTAAATTGAGGGCCATTTTTTCCCAAGGAAGAGAGAGAACCAACCAGGGCCGTAAGAGAAACCCAACATCCATGCCTCACCGGGATCTCGAACCCGGACCCTGTCACGGACGAATTATCCATATGCCAGCGGTGTTCAGTCATGGATATAAAGAGTTGTCTCCAAACGGGATTTTGCAATCAGTGAAGAGCCGACATTGAGTTGAACGAGGTTTTGTCCTCTGCCTCATTATGCCTCTTGGTCCTAGAAGGTGTCGTTGTGAACAACTGACTTTGATCGAGAAAGGATTCTTGGATTTTCCAACTGTGAAATTGCCATTCGTACTGGTCAAATCGACAATGCAGTGATACATGAATGTGGCGTCAGTGGAATCGATGTGGTTCAGGCGCATAGGAATATGAAATAGCCCCGCATGACTCTGCAATTCACATGACAGATATCTATACCGCACGCGCAGTGACAGATCGCACAGCAACATTCTCCGTCTTAGCGCAATAGACGAGCACTGCCATAGATTGGGCTGTCTTCTCCAGCGCAATTAGACCTATGTTTAATACAGAACTGCTCGCTAGCAGCCCGTGCTGCGCTGTAATTTGACTCTCAACCACCACGACAGTTCGAGACGCCAATAGAGTCTCAAAAGCACAGATAATGGCGCACTGATGGAAAACAAGGTAGTGTCGTTTTGATGAGCTACCAATTTGATTTTTATGCACCATGATTATCGCACACATTTTCAATCTTATCTCGGTGAACGATACCTTGCATGAGCCTTTTACAGCGTCATACCGTCCCATTGCAAAGCGTCATGGTTTAGGTTCCATTCCGGTTCATTTCGCGAACTCGCCTGATAAAGAGTTGAGGGAATATGCTCAACAGCAAGCGATACATTAGGGATGTTCTAGCTGACAGAGGTGATACCAATTTATTAAAGTTGTCGCTGGAACCATGTTCCAGCAGGACAATGTTCGACCAGATTTGTATGCGAAGATGCCTAAAATCTCTTTGCACGGTAGATGTCATTGCTTCTTTTTCCTGGCCCTGCTCGTTCGACAGATATGTACACGCTGATCAAACATCTCTGGGTACATAGGAGGAAAGACATTGGCTTGCAAACATCAATCTCCTTAGAAAGTCACCACAAAAGAAGCTCTGAGTCTCGTAAAAGTAGCAGTCTGGTAGGCTATTCCCCAAGCACGATGTCAAAAAAATATACTTTAATTAAATGTCCCACATTGTTGAAGGCATATTATTTTTGCATCAGATAGCTTCTCACGATATTGAGTTATGCTAGCAAAGAAATGCTAGGTAGCTCTGCAAATGTAATCAGTTATCTCCTTTTAAGATAAAGGGATATATATGATATAAGTTTAGTTTGAATAGCTTTATTCTTTTTTGGTGCAGTTTTCACGAAATACATTGTAGTTCGGTTCCAAGAAAAACAAGTTATTTTAATACAAGCAAACTTTTCAGGCGTTGCGTCATCGAAAAAATTTTCTAATCTTACGTGATGAAAACAGCAGTCTGTGTGCTTGTTGGCTACAGCGTATCTTACATGTGGCAGTATGCAATATAACATATTTTCATTGTGTCTTAAATTCAAGTTGTAAGCAGTTCTGTAAAGTAATTCGTGTTAACTGATCTATGCAGATTATGTCACTTATTCCAAATAACACAACCGCGTGCCTTAGAAAGACTATACACTGCAAGTGAAACTTAGAATCTATAACACTGCAAAATCAGCTTTGTTGTGGATATTAGTCGTGATGTGTACTTTACAGAACATTTTGTAAGAAGATACGTCGCTCAAAGTAAAGACCTAAGAAAATGGATGTTTTTTTTTCGGATGTCTTAACAATCTTCAAGTATGCTATTGAAATCTTTAGTAGAACACATTTTCTCGTCTCATTATAAAACGGAATATTTTTTTCGGAAGAAGTATTGCTTCTACAAGTTGTTCACATACAAGTCATTTCTTTAAAAAATTACAAATTGCGTTTTAATTGAAAGAGAATTGATACCACACCCAAGGATATGATTAGCGATAACTGTAACAAATAGTAAATAAACAAAAATGTATTATTTAAGAATTTCATGAGTTTCATCCAAAAATGTGATACATAATTCTGGTTAGTATTAATAATAACTTTCATAAATATTATAAATTGTTTTTTTACATTTTCATTCATAAACGAATAATCATTCTCAGTTTATGTTAGAATTTGGTGTAATAATATTGCCATAAATGATTCCTAAATTTAAATCACATGTAAATGTAATTTAAATATAGGAATATTTAATCATACATAAGTCTGTTTTTCAATGCAAACTTTTTGCAGTTGAGGGATGCATTGAATTAGCCTGCGTCCTTGCATTTGAATAATTGTAACACACAGTAAACAGACAGAAATTCAGAATGTAAAGTTGATCAGTTTCATTCTTAATATGAAAAATAATTGTGGTTTACATTCAATGATTACTTTCATAAATGCTGATAAATTATGTTTCATATCCTTCATTCATGACCGACTAAATATTCTCAGCTCCTGTTAAATTTGGTGCAAAATCGTGCTATGAATATTCCTAAATTTAAATCACACCTAAATGCTACTGCAAATCTGCTTCTGTGTGAAAGCGTTTTTTAGTGCCGATGCATTAAATTTGCCTAGGTATTAGCATTTTTGAATAATTGTAACACACAGTAAACAGACAAAAGAATTTATAATATAAAGTTGACCAGTTTCATTCTTAATATGAAAAAAAAAATTCTAGTTCACGTTAATAATAACTTTCATAAATGTGATAAATCGTGTTTCCATATTTGTCATTTCATGACCGAATAATAAATCTCAGTTCATGTTACATTTGGTGTAAAATATTGCTACAAATATTCCTAAATTTAAATCACACGTAAATGCTACACCAGTATTAGTCTGTGTTTTGGTGAATGCAAATTTTTAGCAAGTACCGATGCATCCAATTTCCCTGGCTTACTTGCATTTTGGAGATTTAATGAACATTTTTATCCTTTTGAAAATTTGACAGAAAATTTAAACAATTGTCTGATGAATATACCTTTTTAACTGAGAAGGTCCCTTAAGGCAAACTTTAATACCAGACAATCTAAATCTGTTGCACATTCAGAATAAATAAGTGATGCCCTCTCACCAATTGTTCTTTCATTTCCAGAAGAACGAGGTATTTACACATAGTTGCGTAGAGAACGATACCACTTCAGGTCAACATCAGTTTAGATGTCACAGAAAACGATAAACAACAAGATCTATGGAGGCTATTCCCGAATCCAGTGAAACAGTTTTCATTCTAATGATCGCACTGAACACCTAGAAACCAAAATAAATTTTAAATAATTTCAAAGAATTAACTGTGCTAAACAGTGAACATTTGAATACGCCCCAAAATAGGGCACACTTTTTTTTTAAATATATTTCTCATGCAACAGATATGCAGGGTCAAAATCATTAATAATATCCAAAGTTTGCTCTAATTTTTTATTTATTTAGGACAGATCAATTTACTTCAATATTTATGTTTTAAGTGAAAGGTTTAACATTCGTTAACGCCAAAATAGGAACTTTAATATTGCAGTCACTATTTTTAAGAAAAATACGTTTCATTTAAAATAGAAAGTTAAAGAAAATTTCACTAAAAAGCTTTGATATTTCAATTACTGAAAACGCTTTAAAAAGCGTTGTTTAATTTAGTCGTTGTAATTTCAACAAAATCTCTTGCTAGTACAATAATGCAGATCTTACGATCAGCAGAGTTAGTACACGGAACAAAGTGTTAAGAAGGTTTTCATTGATGTGATTCAGTTATTATGATGAAGTCAAAAGACATATTCGATTTCTTACCCACCACGCATGCTTACCTAATCTATGTGTCTTGCAAGTCCTTTCACATAGGACGATGATTATTAATTCAGGAACCTAGATGGATAAGAGGAATGTGGCATGTGTCAAAAGTTATGGACGTAGCCAAGGTTCCTGTTAAGAAAGATTGAGCGGCTAATGCCAAAACGAAATTCATTCCTTTATGCATAATCGCAAGAACCTTGCCGTATAAAAAAATGCAAACTATAGAAACTCTAAGTTGCATTGTACTGTACCAACATTTCCATTTGCTAAAAAATGAAGTGAACACTTTGCCATGCTTCCAGCCGTTATAAGAACGGCGCACGAGAAAGAAGGTGGCGCCGCTAAGTTTCCTTCCCCGAGAATTTCACGCAGCATTAATTGTCCATAGCATGGAACCACGGTCGCGGGAATATGTAATGATAAGGTTGGTCCATTAGTAAGTCTACCTGACGTTGGCTAACTGCGATGGCGTCACATCGACAGCGGATATCCCGACTGGCGATTGTTTACATACTGTAAGATGACAATGGTCATTGTGCCGAAGCACGCATTAATACAAACACTGAAATATTCATCCAACTTTCAGTGAAGTTTGTTTGCATTTCCTTGGAGTTAACGATCCTTCATTCTTTCAAGACAGATATCATTCACTTCACTTTTAGCTTCAACTTTAGAAACCACATGATTACAACAGCAGTAAACCTTACATTAAATATTTGTACGTAAATTAAGATGACAACAAATAAGTAGTTGAATAAGTAACTCGTTGTAACTTTAATCCCTGCCAAAGACTGAATACTACACAACGTAGAAACACCAAATTTAAAGCAAAAAGTTACAATGGATAAATGGCCATAACAATGCATATTAATACAATAATGCATACTAAAATAGCATCATGATAATAATAGCTACAATACAATTTAAAATATAATATTACTAATACATAGCCCAATGATAAAAATAGTACATTAATAATATAAGTTCCACCTAAACAGATAGCACTAAGAAAGTTTCACTATATGTATACGCGGCACCTAAAATGCAGATCTTATGCTTACACCTATTTTATTGCACCTAATCGTTGATAAATCTCTCAGCTAAAAGAACATTACATATGCCCATCCTTTTTTCCATAACAAAATAAATAAAAAAATGCCAAAGGAATCGATTATAAAGCATATTTCACACATAACCTTTCTTAGTCCATTTTTTTTAATTACATGTTTTATAATTTCTACAAAATTTTCTGATAAGTTGGGGATGTCATTAAACATGCTGTCAAATTATTCTGTGTGCCTTGGCACAGATTTAAGATGATACTTTTCTGAAATTTATGGAGATGTCAATCTCATTCACGTGAAAAGATACAATACTTTCAACGCCAGACCACAAATATGAAAACAAGGCGTCTCCAATAAGTAATAAAAAAAAATATTTTTCGATGGAAATTAACATATTTCTTAGAAAAAAATGCATTAATCAGCAGTATAAAAAAAGAAAGAGAATTTTACTCTCCATATAAAACTTTATATTTAAGTATACAAGCATAATAAGAATAATATATATTATGGGTGATTCAGCTAAGCGTGTAGAAATTTCTAGGGAAAGTTTAAATTTGCATAAAGGCAAATCGAAATCACATAACGTAAAAGGTCATAAACGCAACATTCATGCGGTAAAATTAGTGTTGTTCGTGGACGCGAGACTGGTCATACATTCTTTCAGGAATTACCGTTATTTTCACAGAAAAGTTTCTTCAAATCCTATAATGTGCATGTATGGGCGGTGGAGAACTCCAATATGCTGTGAAGATACGCGCAGCACTGAGAAAACCGTTTTGCTGTTAATAACAGAGCCGGCATTGTCGGGGACGACTTAATTGGTCCATACCTCATTCCTCCTCCTCTGGACGAAAGCACGATTGCAGGTATTGTTGAAGGGCGTCTTGCCAGAACTAGCCAGACGAACATGGAGTCCCTCGGTCGCTGCGCGGTGCGGGCTGGTTCCAGCATGATGGGCTCCGCCCGTTACAAAAATGACGATCGTCATCACTTAAACATGATATTTGGACATCGTTGGATCGGCGGTTGTGGTCCCGTTTGTGGGCTGCAGAATCGCTTCGGACTTAACATGCCTTGACTATTTCTTCAGGGTTAAGTGAAAGGCATCGGTGTATGGCACTGCCTTTGAAAGTAATGAGGACCTTGCAGCACACATCTCTACAGCTATTCGAAAAATTCACGAGACACGCTGATAATTTTTCAAAAAGAACGTGATTCCGTATAAACGATATCAAGCCTGTGCTGCAGCTCATGGTCCTAACTTTGAACACCTTCTGTAAACTCAATGCATTTCGCAAATCTCTTATTACGGTAATAAAACGCATTTTGTTCTCTTAC
>CM077034.1:180438578-180643690 GCA_039090855.1 Macrothele yani | reverse complement strand
AGGAAAGGCATCTAAACCATTTCAGCCGCATAGGGGATATTCAAAATCATGTATTAATGGAGTCTGACGTAAGCTTTGGCTTGACTGCAATCAAGATTCCCAAGAGTACCACACTACGTTTCTTATCAGTTACTGAGAATATGACACAACAAAGGAAACAGGACTTCCTAATATAGAAGTTGGAGAGATACGGGACGCCTTGAGTGGCGCGATGAGGCGATTTTAATGGAAGAACTAGAAGAGCTGGGTAGAAGAGATGAACAGGAAAGGTAGAGGAAATTAGAATGACTCTGGAATTCTGGTCAGTACACTAACAATAAATTCCAGAGCAAGAGGCCGTTGCTCGTATTAAAAAGAGATGTCAGATTTTCTGTACCAACAGAACCAGGAGGCGTCCGAGTGCAACTGTTAAGAGGGAGGAATTGAGTGCTTTCCTATCGCTATATCGTATTGCTTATCGAAAGTAAAGGAAACCAGACATACAACTACATATTCTACACTTTTACAGCAAGAAAACCTTATTCTTTTTCTTCTAAAAATTATTATCAAAGACATAATACAAATTTCCTTACGTAAATTCCCTCTACATAAAGCACAAGATTTTCTTTTCAAGCATTTTATGTAAGGAATACGAGAAATCTTGAAACGGAGCCTTAAGTTCTTACATATGTTCCTATTCTATTTTGGCTTCATGTTACGCCGGAAATCTGAAGAAAGCTTACCCCAGAATAGAAACAACGCTACCCGTATCTATGTTAAGTAGTAAAATGTGAAAAAATGGAAATATGGAAATTATTTGCGTTTAAGAACTTCTAAAATTGGATGCAACTGCATTTCGGACATTCAACAAGGTGTTTACGTCTAAATATTAACATTACTATATCACTTTCTTTGGCCTTTTTAAAAGATTGTACTTCAAATCTTACTTCTCTAATTGTGTATTGTTTTTTAGTATTTTACCCTAAAAAATATTTTACATATTAAAATAAAGCCTAATTTGAAAACAATTCTAACTAGCGTCTGGGAACGGAAATAGGAATGTTGTGTAGGAAGCATCCTCATTGGTAGGAATAAAACGCAAGCAACCAATTGGCACTAGCGTCGTCTGGGGACAGAGCAATGGAAATCTCGTAGGAAGATCCTCATTGGTAGGAATAAAACACAATCAACCAATTGGCGTGCGTGATGTGTATCACTAGTGCACCAGGTAAGTATGAAATAATTAGCAAACTTTTTGTATATATTTAATATAAATTTTTCGAATTTTTTACTGAAAGCCATTGATAAAATTACCGGGTAAATACATGTAGATTATCGTTCTAGAATTATTTCGCGAGAAAAATGTTAGTACCTGGAAAAAGTGCGACGTACGGATTCCAGAGTATGGATATTAAAGGCAAATGGTACAGAAATTTCATATTTTTAAAATGTGTTTTGAAAACTTATTAATCGGAATATTGACCTGTAAGTTCGATGCTGTGAAGAGACGCTGCGGTTGGCCTAATGCATCTCTTACTGCGATGATGTCAACTGTGCTCCGTTAAAAGGAAGGTTCGTTGCTGAACCGAAATGACGGGCGGAAAAAGAGTACGAGAGAAAGCGGTATACTTTTTGGCAGGAGAGCAATAAATTTTGGAGTGTACGCTACAAAAAATAGGTCCAAATTATGCACACTTTATTGGTATCCCATACGTTGTTGGCAGGAAAACCCGGAAAATAAGATCTTTGATTACATCCAACGATACGTACTCAATTGAGATAGAAATTGACCTGCGACCAAAGTATCAGCACGAGAACCAAAAGTACAGTGGTGCAGCAAATCAGCTACGAATGGAAGCCGTTCAAAGTAGAACCAAAGTTATGCTTCCCCAGTTTTCTTGCACAACATAAGAAAGGAATATTTGCACTTTCTTATTTGGAATTAGGGAATGATGTGTGAAAGAACGAAACATTTCTGAACATGTGCTTCAAAAACAATGACAAAACATGAGCGAACTATATTCTGTAACGTATGAGTACATGTAGTGCTTCGCTCTCCTGGCAAGAGCACTATGCAGCTGCAATTGTAGTCATCCGCTCGTGAATCGCCGCAGGGGATCTTTCTTTCCAATGGATTAAAAGCTTCATATCGTCGTGGTAACGATGCGTTCAGCCTACCGCAGCGTCTCTTCAAAAAAATCACACTCACAGGCAAATATTACGATAAAAATCGTTAAAAGGCATTTAAAATATGAAATGGCTACACCATTTGCCATTAATTTTCATATTCTAAAATCTATCTCTTTCCAGGTATTTTTCCGACGAAATAATTTAGGACGCTAATTCTACAATTCCTTTCTATGTTGTGCAGAAAACTGGGGAAGCATAACTTCGGTTCTACTTTGAACGGCTTCCATTCGTAGCTGACTTGCTGTACCACTGTACTTTTGGTTCTCGTGTTGATACTTTGTTCGCAGTGTCAATTTCTCTCTCACTGATACGTATCGTTTGCTAATCAAAGATCTTATTTTCCGGGTTTTCCTGCCAACAACGTATGGGATACCAATAAAGTGTGCATAATTTTGATCTGTTTTTTGTAGCGTACACTACAAAATTTATTGCTCTCCCCTGCCAAAAAAGGTAACCGCTTTCTCTCGTATTCTTTTCTGCCCGTGGTAAGTTCAGCAACGAACCCTTCCTTTTAACGGAGCATTACATTTTGACATCATCGCAGTAGAGATGCATTAGGCCAACCGCAGCGTCTCTTCACAGTTACATCGAACTTAGAGTGTCAATATTCCGATTAAAGTTTTCAAAACACATTTAAAATATGAAATGTCTGTACCATTTTGCCTTTGAATATCCATACTCTGAATCCGTTAACGTCACACTTTTTCCAGGTAACTAACATTTTTTCTCGCGAAATAATTTAGAACGATAATCTACACATTTACCCGGTACGATTTTATCAATGGCTTTCAGTAAAAAAATTCGAAAGTGCAATTCTTATAAAATATAGAAAGTTTGCTAATTTTTTTCATGCCAGTTACCTGGCACTAGTGATACACATCACGCACGCCAATTGGTTGCTTGCGTTCTTTTCCTACCAATGAGGATCTTCTTCTCTGCGACATTTCTATTGCCGTTCCCAGACGCTAGTAACTCTTCCTATATTGCGTGCAGCATGTTTCGGGAAACGCTTTAAAAGCGAACATTCGAATAATGAAACTTGAAACTAAATTATCTATTTTGCTCAAGAAACACTTATACTTAATAAATCCGTTTATTCACTATTGAAAACAACCCTGAATTCGCATTAATACCTTTTTCATGACAATGGTAGACAAACGTATGTCTACTATTGCCTTGAAAAAGCTTGGCGAAACTTTATGCGTATTTAACACCAGTGAAAAAATGCATTTATTATGGTACAAATGTTTCAAGAGTGTGAAAGGTTTAGCGTATTTTGAAAATTAAATTATCTAGAATAATGATCGTGCCTTTTCTGAATACCTTCCGTCACTAAATGATTTCAGAATTATAAATTTGCGGTAGCAAGAAAAATAAGCGAAACAATGGATTTCTTTAAACTTCACATAGGGAGGAAGGATGTTAGTCAACGACGTACTTACCATCCATAAAATGTTGACAAATTTTGAACATTTAAACCCACCGGAATCAGAAGTCATTTTCACCACGATCTGTTTACAAGAGTTTCACGAAATACTTTAACTTATCCCTAAATTTTCCATAAACATCTTTATATGCGTAACTTACTGAATAATAACTCACTCTTAAATTGGCTTGTAAAAATTACAAGCCACAAATTACAAAACCTGCCATATCAGATCATGATCTCTCACATTACGTTGCATGGAATGACTTAACCTGGGTATGTCAGAAAACTTCATAATATTTTAATAACTCTTGTATACAATACATTGTTTCAAAAGGCAAATGTATGTGAGCAACAGATTCCCAGATAGCTACGTAGGATCGCTAAATCATGTGATGCATAAATACAATTTCTGCATTACTTTGTTGAGCATTGCAGGGACAATCTTGTGGTTTAAATGCTTAAAATCGGTAAATGCAATAACAAAATTAAAATACTTCTATGGTTTCAAACAACTTAATGGAAACCAGGTATTCATTTCCGGCATGGTAATGGTTCGAATAGCGATCGAAACTTTTTAAATATGAATATTTATTTTAGGTTTCTAATAACATACTCTAAACAAATTATTTGATTCAGTTCGGTGGGAGAAAGGTCATTTCGACATTCTGTCATGTTACTCACAGATTTACTAACAATAATCGTAATATAATACAGTTCGCAGTTTTAAAGAAACAGTTGAAAGTTGTAATCTGCTTCTGGAAGGTATGACCCAGATTTTTTCGTCAGTGGGCATTTCTATAATTTAGGCTTTTTTTGTGTGAATGTTTACACAGGTGTGAAAGCTGCAATGTAAATAGATCTGCCCGTCAATCATATATAGTCAGGGTTGCCAATTTAGTTGATTTTCAACTAGTATTTTCTGATTTTGCCCAGTAGTTGGTTATTGAATGTATAAATTAAGTTACATTTAAAAATTCTGAATCACTTCCCAGTGATGCTGCAGTTTATATAGATTTTTAATTGTTTTTTTTTATTACTTTGATTTTTACGATGTTTTTCCTCTTTTTTCTGGAATCGTCCTGAATTGTTTTGTCATAAAATATATTTTCTGTCGTTGTTGATAATTACTGCGGTGTTCGATTTGGTGAAGTAATCCCAGTTACAGGTGATTATCAGAGTTAATTTCTGGCAGTTTTGCAATGGAAGATTTTCATTATGCTTTGGTTGCATAAGGTACAAACGAAAGCATACATTTATTCATTCAGTTGATATTTCGTTTTATTTCTTAAGGAGGGAAAGTTTAATATAGAGACAATTTAGTTAAAAATTTAGTAGGTCCCTTGATCTGCGAAAAACAGCAGCGGAGTACCTGCATCTTGTTTGTTTTTCTTTATATATTTCCTTCATTTTTTTAAATGGATGTAACTATAGTTCGATTTCGCACGAAAGATTATAGTTTGGTCTTTTATTTAATCATCCAGAAAAAATATTACATTGGGTATGAAAAATTACCAGAATTGAATTTTATTACTGTATAAAGCAACATATAATATTTCTATTGAAGCATGTTACCAATATTTTAAAATTTAAAGCTTCTCAGTCTAGTCTGGTGTCAAAACCCGAATACCTAAAAATTCATTATATAAGATGTTTTTCGACGGTTTCTATGCGAACAATGTGTACTCTGCATCTTTTGAGCGTTTTAAATTATGACGTCATGAAATTGGCCTGATTTTAAATCATTATTTTAATGCTATATTACAATAATTCATGTAGTGCTATCGTGTTTGGTATCAAATTAAAGCTCTATTTTTGCAGAAACTATATATGCATTTATTCTGATAAAATTATTTTTGACAGCCTCAAAATGGCCGCTTTTTAAATTCATTATTTTACTGTTATATTACAATAATTCATTTAGCGCTATGTGTTTCGTATCAAATTAAAGCTTTATTTACGTAGAAGATATATATGCGTGTATTTTGATAAAATTTCTTTTATGACGTGATCAAAATGGCCTCCTTCTAAATTACTCATTTTACTGTTTTATTACAACAATTCATGTAGTGCTATCGTGTTTGGAGTCAAATTAAATATCTATTTATGTAGAAATTAAATATGCGTGTATTACTGATAAAATTACTTTTATGACGTTATCAAAATTGCCGCCATATAACAACTTTTAGATTTATTCACAGAACAGGTACCGCATTGATTATTATATTTTCATCTTTTTTTCCAGAAATCCCAGCGTTCTGCTTGAATTACACAAAGGTGAAACCGTTGGTGTTTAAGACAATAAAAGAAATATCAAGTGCTTCAATGAAACTTTTTGGATATTTTGATCATTCCGATTTTATTAATGATCGAAAAATACAGATATTGTTTTCAAATGTGCTATCAGAGACGTCCATCTTATTTGTACTATTATAGAATCGAGTAAAAAACGTGGCGGCAGTCAGTGTACATGTTGAACTTCAAAATAAATTCGGAAGCATAAGAACCTCAAACTAAAATGTCACAAGTGTTGTATGTCCTCGTATACAAATAAATGTCTCTCTGACAGAGAGATAAAGAAACGTTCGAATTGTAGTTCCAAGAGTACAGTGCCAGTTGCTGAACGAATATGTATAGGTCAATCTAGCAGCTTTTCTATTCGAAAATCTTGTGTATTTTGTGCGAAAGACTGCATAATCGAGAAGGACAGCAATAATCCTAACAAATGGTGTCCAGCTAGTGAGTGTCGTACGAAGGACAGTACAGATGATGTAGGTACTAAAACCTTTAAAGATGCTATCTACGAAAATTGCACCGAACGGAGTGATGGAGGGTCAAATGAAGTTAGTCTTCGTCTACAAATGAATTATATGTTTCTTTCAACATCATATATGCTTAAATGTGTTTTGTTGAAGAATGGTTTTAAAGAAAAGTAAGGTAATATCGGAAGAAATTGAAATTAAGTACCTGCAATATCCAGAAATCTTTCCTTATAAGATAATTCAAAATAATTTAGAAACATAACATCACCAGGCTTTCAGAAAGATACACTACAGAAAAAGAATCTGAAATTTTTTCCCCAAAAGCTCCCTTTCTCTACAAGAACAGCACGGGATCAGGTAGAGATGCAAAATCCGAATCATCTTTCAGGTCCAAATTTCTTGACTCATTGTGTACACAGTTTTCCAGGGAATATGTTGATTGGTCAGACTTCCATTCCACAAATTTTATTTTCTTCGTGTAAGACATAGTAGCAATCTATGCTGAATGTCCAGGGAGCCGACCTCATACGTCAGTTAATACCCAAAATCAGATGAACTCCTTTCTCAAAAGAAAATTGCTTATCAAGGAATAGTTCAATTGTTGATTTAGCTTTTTCAACAATTTGTGTCACCCTACTATTAACACTGAAGTGGTTACATTACTATAACGGACTTCCGTGCCCGTATTATAGTCTTCAAAATAGTTTTTGAATCTCAAATGCGGAGAAACTTGCATTCATTTATTGATCAACGAGTCAACCTTTAAAGTGGCAAAAATGACACGCTACTCGCCGGAGTTGAAAATTTTACACTCCGTGTTCTACAAGCCGAGCTCAACCGAACGCAAGCCCAGAAGAGCCAACATATTATATCAAGATTTTGTTAAGTTCAAAGTAACGTAATGGATACTTTAATAGTACATATAAATAATTTTTCGGGTTTATTACTGAACATAATTTTTTAGTTTTTACAATACATGGTAGTACATTTTTCATCGTGCAATTAAAATAATCTATTAAAGATTCCTTTTCAGTTGTATTTAAAGAAATAAGCATCAGCCAAATTACTATTCGTTACGCCGGAACAAGTTTAAAAAACCGAGGTGCAACTCAGCCTGAAACGGATGAAGATGTGTATTTTAGAATAATACCCTATAACAGAACAGCTTCTTTCAGTACACATTAGAAAAGTGATACTTCCACATTTTCCTCACATATCAGGAGTTTTTTTTTCTAAATATAGATCTTCGTAACTGAAGTCACGACATCTAGGTTTCTAAAGGACTGAATGCTTTAAGAGATAAGACATACTGACTTTAATCACTAACTCGATACTTTTTGCCCGAGGCCGATAGATCGTAGACCGTCAGACCTCGGTAAATGTGTAGTTTAGCGTCCTGAATTACTTCATCAGAAAACTTGAACGATTTCGAAAAAAGTGAGTCGTGCACATTTTAACGTATGCAATTTCATGACAAAATGATGAAAAAGTGGCATCAGTGAAATGCATTTTAAAGATTTTTACCGTAAAACTCACCTCCAAGTACGACGACGTGAGCACCGCTGCTGCAGGCCTAACGCAACCCTGCGGCTATCACTGGAGGCTTATCTCCGCTGAAACGAAGGTCTCGGTCAGTCGGTCATTTAGCTGGCGAAAGAGTACAAGAGAAGCGGGGAACGTTTTTGCGAGCAAAGCATTCCAATTTGTAATCCTATGCTAAAGAAAGTAATTCTTTATTTATGATGCAATTTTTCGAAATACATGGTGACAGTTACTTTGATGTTATGCATATCATTCGTTGGTGCGATATAGAAAGTATGCAAATGCATTCATTTCATCTACAAAAGAGTAAAGTAGTGGCCACTTTCTTTTCATCGGAACTTACGTGTCATCGGAATTTCAACGTTTTTTTCCCCCTTTGCACGTTGTTCGCTATTCCCTCAAATCAGATTCCAAAAAAGAAAAGAAAAACTCTGGAAGAAGTAAGTTCGTACATTGCACGTCCAAGAATCATACGCAAAAAATACAAGAAAAATATCAGATTGTCATGTCAAAAACTGAAACAGAACTGATCTATTTCCTGTAACGCAGCAATACAATACAAAGTGAAAAGCTTTCCTGACAAGGCCGTTCACCTTTTCGCCTGTACACTTCCGCCAGTAAAATGGCCGCCGGAACGAGACCATCATATCAGCGAAGAAAAGCTTGATGTCGTCGACGGAGCGTTCTATTAGGCCTGCCGCAGATTCTGTTCACAGTGTCATAGATGCAGATAAATGATACGGTAAAAAAGCTTTAAAATGCACCATAATGATGCAATTTTTTTCACCATTTTCCGTAAAATTGCATACATCAAAATCTGTACGTCTCAATTTTTCGAAATCCTACAACTTTTCCGACGAAAACATTTAGGACGCTTGACTATACATTTACCCGAAACTTTGTCTAGCACAATTCTACCCGTTGCGGAAGTGACTTAAAGAGACTAGGAAACTACAAGGCCGTGAAAGGTAGCTGGGATCTGATATTCGTTTCCACGGGTTGTCGGGAAATGGTTCGTAGGAGCACAGGAGCCGCTACACCTGCCTGTATAGTGGACGGGGTTCCAATGGGATCCCTTCGTGCCAGGCGCACGATCCGTCGATCTTCTCTGCCGGTTGTCCTTCTGGTTCGTCTAGAGCTGCTCTGCCGGTGATCCTCCTGGTTCGTCTAGAGCCGCTCTGCCGTGTAGCAGTGCCGTCACGTGTCTACTGCTCCCAACATAGTCGGACGGTATGTTCACAAGGATCCACGTGGAGAAATGTACGGCGCGCCGACCACCCTGCGGTTTTCAGCCTGATGTTCAGGCCTCTCTCAAAGTCCGTAAGTTGCGTAAGTTCTTGTCTCTGGCATCTATCTGGCTTATTTTTCACTCTGCGCTCTTGCTTGCGTCGGCCCGTGCTTTTCGTATTCATGAGGCATCGACTACACCCCAGTTTAGGAGGCTGCCGGCTCGTGCTTGCAGCTCAACCACAAGGTGTGCGGTCATGGTTACTGACACCAAACGCGGATCATTTGCACACCAGCACGACCTCTAGCTATTTGCAAAATTTCGAGTTTGTAGCATGTTTTCCCCTAGGTGCGCAAATTTCATTGTCCGTGAATGTATAAGTCTACTGTATTTGTTTCTAGACTGGAACATTTTATTCCAAAGTATTTTTTGTTCTTGCTTTGATTTCAGTTTTCTAAGAAAGCAGCAGTGAATCCTACATTTCAACGAGGACAGTTAATTTCACCTAATCACTCATTAACGGGGAATCGTATTTTCTAAGCGAATTGTTACAGTTGGATATTGTGAAATTCCCATCAGCTCCCAGAATCGCAGTTAATATAACGCATTGTGTAGGTAAAGACGAGAAAAAATTGTGTCTCCGTTTGCGTGCATGAAACATTCAATTAGTGTAAATAGAAAAGCGCTATTTAATTTTAGTTTCAGATATTCTTTTCTGACACAAAAATATTGAGGGCCTTCAGGTGATGAAAATTATTAGTTACTCCTCAAAAAATGAAGAAAAATGCGATCACACACCAGACTTTAAGGGAAAATTACCGACATAATCAAAGTTCACAAGAAGAGTACTCACAGTTAGTAAACAAATAGAGTACCTACATTGGGTGTGCGAAGCATTTAGGTTTTGTTAGGTTACATCGGAAAACTGAGCATCAAAGTCCACGTAGGTTAAGAAAAAATACCAATGACAACGACACCTCCAGGAAGAAAGTTGTCCTCCTATATGGTGATCTGCGGGCACCAGATCCTTTGTTTCTATCTGGTGCGCTCAGATCAACATATACGGTATTTCCTACTAAGAAGGATTGCTTGAGATAATGTGCAATGCATTGGTACTACTTCAACACAGAGGGTTGTACCTCCTTTTACGATTTCTATGTTCCATATCACCAGCTCGTGGAGGAATGGACCGACGAATAACATAGTGGTGGCAGACATTATGAATTGAAGGTAACTCTCCTGATCTCCACACAACTGAACACTTGTGGGATGTATTGGAACGCATGGTGAAACAGTTACTCACACCTCTCCGATTGATATCGAACTTTTAACCATAGTTCACGGCAGAACTGTGATAACATGAGAAGTCGATACCACACACAGTTGTTGCTGTTGTGTAGGTGAAAAAACGATCAGGAAATTTTAGACAGAAGGAAATAATTTAGTGAGCTAAGAGCGTATAAAAATGCGATCGGTAGAATTTCTTCTTAAGTATTTAAATATTTATTTATAGAATGGTCATGTAATCAAAATATCACAAAATCGATTTACGATAAATGAGTGTCTTAATGTGACATCGTTTTTGATGCAAATATAGAAAAACCAAATTATGTGATGTCTTAGCAAAATCAATGGGAAACTAATTTGCACCTAGTAACGATGGGTAAAAATTATTGCAAAAGCTAAAGTTACTTTCTAATACAGATCCCAGATTCTAATTGTCATAAGTTTTTTACATGGACGTAATTTAAAATTTCTGTAGTGTTTATGCCTTTTAACAATGTAGTTATTCTATGAAATCTAATATATCTCAGCGACTTTAGTATATGGCCTGAGAGTTTTAATGGATGATTTCCCTGAACAGATTTCCAAAAGCAAAGTGCATATAAATTATGAGCAGGGAATTTTCAGCAAGGGAAAGTACAAGTTATATAAATCGAAATCAGATAAATCTGGAAAAGAAACAGAAAGATTAAACTTTTTTAAAACTGAAAAAATCTGTTCTTTTCAAAAGTGATGCCCAGATAAATCTATCAGAGAAAAACGGGGGAAAAGTCGTTCACATAATGAAAACTTTTTCTCAGATAAAACCATCAGATAAAAATATTTTTTTTTATGTGAAACCAACTTGACATGTCCCAAAGGCATCCAAGTTGAACAATATGTTCATCTAGATTAATATTACTTGTAATTATGACAGGAAGTGATGTGATTTAAACATGTAAAAATGTTTAATATGTTTCTGCATTCAAATACTCAAGGGACTTATACGATTTTAATGTTTTGGTAGAAACTGAATCAAATGCTTCATAACATAAGCCTATTTAATAGCTATAATAATGCAATGTCCCTAGCCATCAAAACATATTACTGAAAACCGAGTGTATTTAAAAGAATTCGTGTAATGTTTTTTGAATTTTTTGCTGCACCATTCTGTCAAAGATTTTAGTCTGACTTGAACATGGTCCGCAAAAAACAAAACAGTGCCAACAAGATTACATGATTGCGATCGTTTTGTTGCACGGAAAACTCTTTGTCTTGGAACTTTCACTGAAGTTGATGTATCATGACAATTATAAAAGTTTTTCACTTCCCTCAACTTCCAGTCTGGCATTGTTGTCCCTCATTTAGAGAAGAGGTGCTGCGGCGATTGAGTATCAGGACTGCAAATATAATACATACATACCATATTATTGCATCTTTACTCGTCAGCCTCGGAATGACAAGACAATTTACATATAGTTGTTTTGGACGGACAGATTTAAGACTGAGGAAGAATGAAAATTTTCAAACGCAGCCGTTTTCAGTTCAAAAAGAAATATTTCAAAGTATGATTTCTCAGTTCTATGTAAAATTTCAAATTAAAATAATATTTTTCAGTTTTTTATGCATTTTCTGGTTGAAATATTTAATTTTCAGTTGTGTAAAGGTTTCCAATTACAAAAGAAGGATTTTCAAATGATTCTTTTCCAATTCAGTTCTCTATATGCTTCTTCACTACTCTGTTGTTGTTTGTTTTAGGGGGAGGGCGTTTCAATTTTGCATGCATTTTTACACTCATTATTTTGAACTTTTTTCCCCCAGTGGCCGTCGCATTCACATTTCACTAATAGTTATTCACAAACATTTTACCATCAGTTATGCACATTAGTTATTCACAAACCTTTTCTTTTGCTTAAAGTTTTTAAGAGTCCATAACTGCTTTTTAGGACAATATGGAAGATGTGTAAATGATATTGGAAAACGTGTGAGTAGCACCGCGGAAAGTGGCTCAAGACAGACAGTCATGGAAGAAATTTGGAGAGACATTCGTCCAGCAGTGGAGGGATAACTCTTAAATAATGGTGAATGAATAATGGTGAATGATCATGTCTGTGCAGCTAATCAGCGACAAGTGATTCTGAATGGCTGCACTCAAGCTTATTTTTATAACGCACATGTTGTTTTAATGTTTCCTTGGTTGCTTGGTGTATGTAACAATAATATCGGGAAAAGAGAGGAATAGGCGTTATGACAGCAAGAACAACACTTATACAGAATATGAGACTAAGCCATGTTTTCGAGATTTTTTTTCCATAATTGTTCAGGTTACGATAAGGCAAATATATAATTGAAAATTCTATTGTAATGTAAGAATTCTAAAAATCTGATATTTAAGGAATTTCATTTATTGAATTTGATCAATTAGTGTAAAAATAAGTACCGTTAAGTCGGACATCCGTTTTAACCTTTCTTCGTATTGTGTACCACAGAAAGGAACGATGTTTTGACTCTCACTGTGTTGACAAAAGTACTGTACTGAACCACCCTTGTTAAAACAGAACAGAATATTACGTCAAATATGAAATGCATTTTATACCCATGATGATGTAATGCGCTCGTTCAAATTCTTGTTTGGAGATATCTCATAAAGGGAATTTTTCAGATTTAATTTTAATTATAATGTTGTATGGTATCCCATTATAAGCACTTCTTAAAAGTTTTCAGTTAAGTACCTGTAAAATAAATTTATAATATGCTCATTCTGCATAAAACCTTGGCTATCGGTTGTAGAATTTCTTATGGTTAACCTTTAATAAGGTTCACTTTAAAAATAAGATGCCGAGTGTCATCAAATTTTCACGGGAAGTGAAAAATCTTTAATTTTCAAAGAAAATAAACAACAATGACTGTGAGTCTTTACATTTGCAAATGGTGTGTGTTTTGCATATTCCGTGTGTGCTACAAAAGTGGTCACAGGAATTGTGCTTTGCTGATGCGCTTTAATAATAACCCTCGGCTCTTAAAAGCCCTACTGATGCTTTGTAAGTTCCGTTCAATAGTGATTCAAGAAAGGCAAGTGAATATACGGCAGTGCTTAAAGATCATAGTGTTTTTTTCAAAAGAGTGCCTTGTGGATTACTTTCTCAATCTGATGAAATTCGCTAAGTCATTTTGAAGGGAAAACTATAACACTATGCAGAGACCGAGAAGTTTTGAAGTGGTCCATCCACAGGGGATGGGATCAAAATTGTTCATACCTTCCGGTAGAACAATTTTGCAGGTTCTTGATAAACCCAAGGGGATTTGGTTTCCGCCGTCCAGGTAATTACCAAAAGAAAAACTGATTTTCGGTTTATAGAAAAATGCAAGTGTTTAATTGTTAGTTTTAGAAAATGAAATTTTTCTGCACAAAGACAAGAACTTAACAGTAGCTAAAGCAGGTAGCAGTGAATAAGAACATTACAATAGCTAAAGCATCTGCCGTAACATTGAACCCCTCTTCAGCATGGATTACAGCCGAACACATCAAACAAAATTTTGTGTCATATCCATAAGTTAATAGTCAATGAGCTCTCAAATATGATATACACCCATGGCAGCAAGCGATGTAGTTGAAAATGTACCTTACCAGTCGTCACTGATACATGAAACGATCACGATTCCGCTCAGTACAGCTGGTATCGTCATCATCATCGGAATAGGATCTATCAAAAGTGTTGTTCACCATGTAAATATCATAAGACACATTAACACATCTATAACTGTAACAGCAACTTATATTGCTCAACATCGATGAAGCACCACTTCATGGACCCAAAGTAAAAAAAAACGAGACCCGTACTAGCTTAGAATATTGCTTTATAACAATCACAAATGTCACCTTCAAAGTACCTGAATGTTTCGATCATGACTTGACTTGGCATTTTTCCAAATTCCTTTAAAGCTATTAGCAGTACTATTTCCTTTTTGTAATTATTAGATTCGGTCGGCCTGAAACGACAACCAAGGAAAACAGAATTGAGGGGCAGGACCACCGATCCTCTTAATCGAGAACTAGGTATATCAGTTTAAATCTAAACTTCAGTTCCTGAATTTCACAGTAAACTGCAATTCTCCGATAAACATTTATGTATCACTGAAAAATAATTTTTAATTGCAAGTTTTCCATTATAAAGTTTATGGCAGTACATCCCTAAATTAATTGAAAAACTATAATTTTATTATTTTAAATTAAATTCCTAAATTTAATTACAATAATATTACAGGGTATATGAACTAAGAAGTAGGAGATTCACATGATTTTTTACCGCTTTTTTTTAATTAAAACACTACCGTCCATTCACGAACTTCATGTTCACAACATTAATAATTTTTTTGCAATTATGACACGCATTCATTTTATGAGCAAAGTATTAAATGGATCATTTCTTGTTGTTATGATTTATTTTATTAGGCATTTTTATTTCAAGATTAAGATTAATAGCTGTAAAAATTATTTTAAAGGCAATTCATATTGATAGATAATGCTATAGTTTAGACATAAAATTGAACTCCAATGAAAATTTAAATTATTTTGTGATCCAGTGAGTATTTTTCTCCAGCTCATCCATCTTGATTAAATTGCTGCTCAGGCAGCTTTCTCCTCTCTATTTGAACTCTGTTATATATCATTCTCTTTACGTTCCACATCACTTGCAACGTACTTTCCATTCTTTTTTCACTGTGAGTTACTTTATTTCGCTTCGTCCATATTTGATAGTTTGTTTCCGCGACAATTATCTGGAATACAATGTTCTTTTTTGGGAACGGCCGTAATTTTATTATTTGAGATACTGTTGGGAGGGAGAACCCTGCCCACAGTTCGCTTCCTTTCCATACTCTCTGCGCAAACTGACATTTTTCTAATAAATGTAGTCTGTCCTTTATGTAGTTGTAATGCCAGCAGCTCTATTTTTGTCATCCATCCCAAAGATTTGTTCTTTGTCGAGTCGGTAAAACATTGTGGGCAAGATTGAAGATGAAGTCTCTCCATGATGGGTATAGATAACGTGACGCTATGTTCTTCCAAGCTTTTTCATTATTGTATACCCGCAGCAAGTGGAACTCATGAGTCTCCAGCTTCAGCTTAGGAATATTCTCAAAATATCTCTCTCTGGCTGTGATGTCTTGATTAGAACTGTATTTAATTCCAAACGTTTGTTGATCTTGGTTCAATTTCTGTATCATATGTCTTTTTGGTCCTTTCCAGATTATTTCTCGACTTGTATATTTCTCAGTTTCAAATCCCAGCAAGTACTTAAAAAGGTTACTATTTGGAAATGTGTTCTCGTTTAACCATTTTTTGATGTACAGGCATCGTATTGTATGAAACCAAATGGCAAGATTTTTAATTCCCAGTCCACAATTGTTCTCTGGTATAAAACAATTCTTCCAATATCTTCTTTCAACTTACCGTTCCACAGAAATCTGAACAAACATCGAGCGATTTTAAACAAGGTTAACCTTGGAGGGTCTTGCAGAACTCCCGCATATGCACATTTTGTTGCTAGAATTGTAATGACTAATTTCGTTCTACTAGGTAACGAAATTTTATGGATTTTCCACTCTTCCATCTAACGCTGTAGTTCCTGTATGATCTTTTCCCATGTAGTATTGCTGATTCCGTAATGTGTATAATAAAGACCCAAAATTTTAATTTCAGGATAGCTTGGGATACCAGCCTGTACTGTCCATTTGTTCCAAATGATAGCTTTTGATTTCTTTATGTTAAGTTTCGCTCCCGTAATTTGTCCATATCTTGTGAAAATTCACATTGCTTCTATAATAGATTTCTCGTTTTGCATGTACAAACCAACGCCATCCTCATAGGCTGTGTAATTTATAAATTCATTGTTTTTCCCTGGAATAGGGAAACCTTGCATCTCTTGATGTTCTAGAATGTTTCTTAAAAACAGCTCGATTGTCCATGTGAAGAGTAATGTTGACAAAGGGGTACCCTGTTTTATCCCACTTTCGACTAATATTTCATCCGCTTGTTCTCCATTTTTGATAACATTTGTGTTTGATTCTGTATGCATCAATCGGATATATTTGGCAATATTATCCGACATTTCGTACGTTTGTAGAATCTTTAGTAATGCTTCTTGATTTACTGTATCAAAAGCTATCGTCTGATCTAATGAAAAGATTCCAAATTTAAGTTTCCTTTCATTGACCAGAAATATTATATCGCTGGTTAGGAACATGTTCTAAAATATATTTCTCTTTGGCACTGCACACAATATTAATGGATCGATAAGTCTGTTCATGACTGTTTTCAATCTGTTATTTAAAACGGTAGCCATTATTTTATAGTCCACGTTTAGTAGTGTAATTTGTCTGATTTTCTCAAATACTACTGAATCCATTTCAGATTTTTTAATGAGTTTGATAAACGACTCTTTAAGTGCTGTTGGTATTTTCGGATGAAACATTTTATTACGCATTTCAGCTAAAAATTTCTCTAGTTTGTTTTTGTGTTGTTTTTGTAGAGTTCTACAATGACACCATCAGGGCCTGGGGACCGTTGGCTCCTCTGTTTAAGAATAAGATTTTCCACCTCTTCTTTTGTTGCTTCGGGACTCAGAATTTCGTTGTCCAGCTTGTTCACTTGGGGAAGCTGTACAAATTGTGCTATGTCGTAAGAACACACGTCTTGTCTTTTGTACAATGCTCTGTAATATTCAAATACTTTCTGTATCGTGTCACACAATTGGTTTTGTGAGTCTGAATATACCAGAGGCAACGACATTGCCCTTTATTCTTTTTTGTTCTTTTGATAAATATTGACAAACTTTTCTTTTATAAGTACTTCTTTGACTGCAATTTGTTCCCTATTTCTCACCCCTCTTTCCATTATTAGATCCTTAATTTATCTCTTAACTTATATTAATTGAAAACACTAATGAAAGAGAAATAAATTTATTTCTCTTTCATTAGTGTTTTGAACATTGCCCCTAATTAATGCTCTTAGCATACTTGTGAGCAATCTGTATTGTTTTCTTTTTTTCTGCTAGTTCTCTTCCCTCTTTCTGTAAATACTCCTTTATGTTATTTTTAAAATTTAACCAGGAAATAAATTTTGAATCCGAATGAACATTTAAACTTTCAATTATACTTTCTAGTTCTGACTTAATATGTTCTATGTTCAGCAGAAAGAGAGTCAGCCTCCAAGGCATGAGAGGGATCCTCCTTGTGTTAGGTACCTGAATATTACACATAAGCAATCTGTGATCTGAGATGGGAGAGTCTTCAATATTGGGATCAATTCCTATGCTTCGGACTGAAGATACCTCTTGTGTGAAATAATAGTCTATTTTTGAGGCACTGCCTCTAGCCTGCATGTAAATCCTGGGATATTACCGTGGGAAGTCCTCCAAACGTCACACAGGTCCTTTGCCATCACCCAGTTATTAAAATGATTCCTGTTACCATCTGTGTAAATCATGTTATTAAGTCTATCCAAATGAGCGTCCGAAACAGTGTTAAAGTCACCTGTTATCAAACACAAATTAAAATTCCCAGATATGAAATATGGAAAGGAGTCGAAAATTATCTGCGATCCGTAGATGTATAGGGAACATAATCACATATGGTGTTTACGAGACAATTATTTACTTCGAAAATTGCGGAGACAACACCGCATCTGATTGAATGCCTATTGGAATGCCAGTTTTATACAATATCAAAAGACCTGCATAACCTGAGTTTGCCAATAAAAATATACACTTATATTACGCGAGTACTTTAAATTGTGATATGTCTTTGAAAGACTCAAAATGTGATTCTAGTATACAGCAGAAATCAGTTTGGTTCAGCGACAAGACACCTTTTAACCAAGTTATTTTGTCACCTTTTTTCAATCCCGCATTGTTGAATGATACAATTTTTGAAGTGGATTTTGTAATGGATTATATCACAATCTATTCCTCATACTTAGTTGAATTAATTCCATTTTTAAACTTTCCCAAATTTATGGAATACAACTTAATGGTACACAGTTACTTTCAGACTATTTCATTCGTCATCTGAGGACCACATGTAATTAATTGACTTCTCCGAGCATTTGGAGTGACTCGAAGATGAATCTGATTCAATTATAGTTGCTCCATAAGTTTCATGTATTCCCTTTCCTTGGAAATCTTCCACTGAATCGCTGAAATATTTTTGTTCTGTTTCATATTTCTCCTTTTTCTTTCGTGTCGATTCTTTCTCCTGTTTCCCTCTTTTTTTGTCACAAATACTCATTCCTCTTTTGTTTACTTATTCCTTTTTCACTACTTAACTGTTGAGAGTCAATTCTTCTATTCTTTCTCCCTGTTATTTTTGTGACTATTTCTATCTGTTTTACTTGTTGTGAAATAAGCGTTTTAGCTCTTGTAATAATTTGTCTGTCATATTCTACTCTCTCTTTCTCTGTATGTTTTTTACTAGAACTGTATATTTCCCTATGAGGCAGGGAATCAAATACCTAGTTACGTCGGAGTTTACAAGACTTCTCATGAACTGACGACCCAGACTCCTCTAAAACAGCTTGCGTGTGCATGTGTACCACTGCTACTGTTTGAATTTCAGTTAGTTTATCATTAACTTCTTCCAAAATTAGTTTATCATTATCTTGTTCAACAGTGTTCTCCTTTGTTGCAAACTCTGCTTCCAACTCCTACTCGTATTTCGACCACTGGTGTTCGTTCATTAGTGTATCCTCTGTGTTATTAGTGGCAGTTGTCATTGGAAATATATATATCATATATTTCCAATGGTTACTGCCTCTAATAACATAGAGGATATAATAACAGAGAGGATACACTAATAAATGAAAGAAGATAACACAAAGGATACAATATAAATATAACATGTCCATGGTAACTACTCTCGTACCTGAACTAGCATTCTTCATGAATTCGTCCCTTTTATGGGGCCTTAATATCTCTTTAAAGATATCAAGAACTGTGCCATACCGTTTCCAGGCATTGGTGATCTCTCTATCAGGAAACCCTGGGGAAAGAAGTTTAACAAAGACACTTTTGGCATTATTCCCTGACTTTGAGACAGTGAAAAAATCATCTTTAATCTGGGATCTCTCTTGCTTTAATACTTTATCTTTAAACTGTTTAAATCTCTCAGTAGACTGGAGGTCAAATTTCCTGTTTGTAATCACTTGAACTGTTGAAAACAGATCTCCCTAGGGTTTCCCCAAAACTCCCAGATAACGCTTCACACTTCTCTGGGTTTCACTCCCTGAGGGTGAACCACGAATATGCTGTTAGGTATTGCATGATTAGCAGTTGGCCCCTCTAATATGCGATGGGTTAAAATAGTACTTACCCCATCTCATCCTGGCAATCCAAAAGGCACTATTTCTTTCTACAAATATGCACACAACCACCTTATGTTTAAGAAACAGAAATCACACACTGGCTGAATTGCACTAAGAAGCACTTTCACTTTGAACACCAATTAATGACACTCACTAACGTCGAAACTACAATCACGTCGTAAACTGACGGCAAAGCAGATGTCGTTTCACCACACTTTAACGGCACACACTGGACTATCCCAGGAACAAGGTTCGGAAGCTGTCACCAAAAGGTACTCGGAGCTTGAATTGTAAATTTTAGAATTGTTATAGCACCACAAAGATCGTGAAGTGCTGTTAAAAATAAATTCTATCTCTTTCTTCAACTTTTGGTTTTGGTTGTACAACATAAATTCTTTTTCGGCGTTTAAAAGCCCTGAAAGCATAATCTTTTAACCCTTTATAAGCATTGCTCACCCCCCCCCCTTTTTTTTTATAGGCCTTTTGAAAGTGTAGTATTTCAAGTTCCAATACTTGATGTTAGCTATTGTATTTTTTAACTGTGTCAAAATTAAATTCAGAAAAAAATTTAGTAGAATTATGAATTTACTGTTATTGTACTATTATTAGTTTACGATGAGGTTTAACCCTCGTAACTACAACAAAGGTTGATCTAGAACTAATTCATGACTCATTTAATGTTTTTTATTATATATAGTGTATTTTCGAATTTAATACTGAAAAATATAAGAAACATTTAGGTATACAACTTGAGTTTGTTTAGAAGGTATTTGAACTGATATTTTCTATTTTACAAAAAGTCTAACTACTGCATTTGTTCCTTTAGAGTTCATAGGCACAAGATAAATGTTACAATGAACTCTTAAAATGTTGTGCATGCGAAACGCTTCCACGATAAAACATATACGTACATATACACTGAAGAGCAATTGAATTAGACATACCCGTCTAGAAACGTGTAGCACCACCTTTTGCCCTGATGACGGCAGCGATTCGTCTCGGCATGGACTCGACAAGACACCAGAAGCGTTGCGAAGCTATACGGATCCACGACCCCTGAACAAACTCCCACAGTTCACGAAGATTTGATGGAGGGGGTCAGAACCTCGAACATCTCTCTCGATGACATCCCAGATGTGCTCGATGGGATTGAGGTCAGGTAACTTAGCTGACCAAGGAAGAGAGGTCACGTCCATGGAGTGTTCATCCAACCATTCGGATGCAATTCGGGAGCGATGGCACGGTGCATTGTCTTATTGCAGGATGAGGTCCCAAGTGGTATGTTGAAGATGCACAAAGGGGAGCAAATGGTCGTCCAGGGTATCCCGGTAACGTTGACCTGTGAGGGACGATGTCACACGAACCGGGGTTCCCATTTCATTCCAAGTAAGCAGTCCCCAGACGAGAATGCCACCCCACCAGCTTGAAGAGTATCCTGCTGGCAAGAAGAATCCATCGCTTCTTGTGGTTTGCGCCGTACTCGTATCCTGCCATCCGCATGTACCAACGTGAATCTCGACTCATCAGTCCAGGCAACATTTTCCCTCATGTCTAGGGTCCAGTGGGGATGTTCCCGCGTCCATGCTAATCTTTGCACCCTGTGATGTGCGGTCAGCAGCGGTACCCTCGTGGGACGATGGCTTCTGTACCACATAGCGAGGAGATGGTTCTGGATGGTGTGGCTGCTTAAACGTTTTTGTGCACCAGCGTTAATTTTCCGAGACACTGCTTGCACTGTGGCCCGTCTATCTCCTGTTACGTTGTGAGCTAGCCGACGATGACCCCGCTCATACACTCGCCTGTCCACGGTAGTTGGCCCTTGCAGGGAGGGTTTTACCGGATTCAATGTTCTCAAAGTGCACCCGTGACACAGTGGCTCGTGAAAATCCCAGTGCTAGCATGACTTCCGAGATGAAGTGACCCATTCATCGGGCCACAATAATTTGACCACGATCAAATGCGCTTAGATCCATCGTCTTACCCATACTTGATTGTAACTTTTCAAAACATATCTGGAACTGGTTACATCAATATTTAAATTATAAAGATACATTTTCGACTCACCAAACATTATATCATCTTCCTCTTTCCTGCTCTGTCCAAAAATTTAATAATAAATTATAGAAAAAAATGTTTTTGCAAACAATTTTTGCATTTTTGCATTATAGAAAAAAATGTTTTTGCAAACAAAACTACAGAATTTTCTTCTTTAGCTTTTGTGAAGCGAAGCATAAGAAAATAATGTAATACAAACAGAAAATAAGAATTAAGGAGCCACGTATTACCTCGTTCTTCAGGCACAATATTTGTTTCGTGACTTCTGCTAACTCACTTTGGGAGGATATCGTCAAGACGTAGATTTCCGCCCATGTTGTGCAAAGGTCTAAGGGCTGATTTCCGACCATTCGTTCGAGATGGGTCCGGATTCGAATCCTGTGAGTAATAGATATTGTGGTTGTATTTGTCTTACAGCACTGGCTTCTTTACCCCTTCCCTGAAACCAGTGGAACTAAATCAGGGACGGACAAATACTCATCGAATTGTTCACGGTGGTGGTTAAACTAAAAGCAAAAAAAAGGGGGGGGGAAGAAGAAAAGAAAGAGAAAAGTTTAGTTTCAAGGCTTATCAGAGCTTAGCTTTTTGACAATATGGAAAAGTAAGAAAAATTTTGTTTCTTTAATTTATACCTCATGTCCGGCTCTTACTAAAGGGCGACGCATGAAAGGCTGTTAAAGAATTGTTTAGGAATCTATTAATATTTTACCTAATTTTTCCATTTAGACACACATTCATACATCCTTTTAGTAAATTAAGACATTTAGTGGATACTTTTATTATCATTATTATTATTATTAGAGGATCCTTTTTTAATTGTCATTTTCTCTTACTTCCAGACAGAGCAGGCAACCAGCTGAGAAAGTGAGCGCCTGCACAAGAATTTCCGCTTGTTGCCGTAAGTATACAATTTATTTAGGAATCACGTTTTTGAACACTCCACATGTACTTAGTAAGAGGTTTTTGTTCAAGGCATTTCAGATAAAAAAATGGCAAAAAATTGGAGTAAACAAATAACATTTTTTTTAATCCAGTTTTTCTTTAATTAAATTATTACAAATTAATTATTTTCTGTATGATTTGCCATAATAGTTAGATATTTGTCTGAATATATATTATAGTCATCATCATCATTGTCAACCATTATCAATGCACTGCTGGACGAAGGTTTCCTCCACAACGGTCTGTCTTGTGCCAGTCTCCTCCATGTCACTCCCGCATACTTACGAATTTCATCCACCCATCTTCCATGTGGTCTTCTTCTGGGTCTTTTGCTGTCCCTTGGAATCCAATTTAGTAGAAATGACTACTACATTGTTAAAATACTAATGATATGGTCAAAATTGATTTTATTATTATATTTTTATTTTTCTAACAAAATACTGACAGTATATCGGGGACAAAATTAAATGTGTTTAAGAGTTTAATTTGTACTATTCAGTTTTATTATATTTAACATTTTTGCTAATAATATTTTAATTTTAAATGCTTCATTCTATTATTTTGTTTAGTATTTTTGTTCCTTTTTTTATATATAATTGGTGCTAATACTTTCCATTTTTTAAAAAGTTTTTTGAGCTCCAAACGTTCTAGTTTCAAACTCCAGTATTCTTCTGAGATCACATTTAATAGCTATTTTAATCTCCTCCGTATTTTTTTTATTTTTATTTGGTAAGATACGGCATTTCGATTTTTCCATACATTATATTTTATTATTGTTATTAAATAATCAATTGTTAGATTATTAGATTCAGAGCAGTTTAGAGGTACATGGTACAAAATTTGGTCTGCAGTAAATTTACGTCTATAATTTAGGTATTGTTGTTACCAATCCCAGATATACATTGCAAAATTGCAATCTACAAATAAATGTTGAAGAGTGTCCTCTGAACCACAGTAGTTACAGTTAGGATTAGGTATTAGTTTAATTATATACAACCATTTTCTTGTCGGGATAATATTGTGCGAAATTTTAAAAAGTAGATCTCTAATATGAGTGCTTAATTTTCTTTTTGATTGAAGTGTCCAAATACTATGTACCATATTGGATTGCAGTGTATCTTCTAATTTTGTTGGATGTCTTTCGTTTAATGCTAAATATATTTTACAACATTTCTCATATTCTTGTCAGAAATAATTTTTCATTCCGGAAAATAAATTTTCTCCCTAGAAACTGTGCCAACAAAGAATCGATAATTATTGATTGTTATTTTTTGACTATCGAAAACTGTCGATAATCATAACTATCGAGTTCTCCACCTCTATGTGAGGGTCTCTTAGTAGCATGAATTCATTTCCGTGCAAATCGGTTGTTTCTCGGTGGGGTTGAGGCTTTTTGTTTGTTGGGACGGACGGACAGACACGCTGACGACGGTTGGAACGTAATTTTGTATCGTACCTGATAGGTGATAGACGTCCGTGAGTAGAAAGAAATAATTTCCGTTCAAATCGGTTGTTTCTCATTGAGGTTACGTGCTTTTATACTCCCGGATGAATACACAGAAAGACAGACGGCGGACAGTTGAAACGTAATTTTCTCTCGTATCTAATAGGTGTGGGGCGTCCCTGAGTAGAATGAATTCATTGCCGTGCAAATAGGTTGTTTTTCGGCCGAGTTACGTTATTTTATACTTCAGGACGGACGGACAGACAGACTTCGGACGAATGGAACTTATTTTCTATCATATCTGATAGGTGTGAAGCCTCCGTGAGTAGAAAGGAGTCATTTCCGTGCTAAATGGTTGTTTCTCGGTGGGATTACGTGCTTTTATACTTCCGGACGGACAGACGGACAAACAGACGACGGTCGGATAGAATGAAATTTTCTATCATATCTGATAGGTGTGAGGCGTCCTTGAGTAGAAAGGAATCATTTCGGTGCAAATCGGTTATTTCTCTTTAGGGTTTAGTGCATTTATAATTCCGGACCGACGGAACGTATTTTTGTAACGTACCTGACAGTGGGATGTGTCCCCTAGGAGAAAGATATAATTTCCGTACAAATCAGTTGTTTCTCGCTAACGTTACGCGCTTTTATACTTCGGGACAATAGGACAGATCGACGGCGGACGGATGGAACGTTATTTTTTAACACAACTGATTGGTGTGAGGCGTACCTGAGTAGAACGAATTATTTTCTCTGCAAATCGGATGTTTCTCGGTCGAATTATGTGTTTTTATGCTTCCGGACGGACGGACGGACGGACGGACGGACGGACGGAAAGAAAGACTTGGGACGGATGGAACGTAATTTTGTATTTTATCTGATAGGTGTGAGGCGTCCCTGAGTCGAAAGAAATAATTTCCGTGCAAATCGGTTGTTTCTCGGCGGAGATATTTTTTTTATTCTTCTGGACAGACAGACAGACAGCGGACGGATGGAACGTAATTCTGTATCGTATCTCATGGGTAATTCGTTCCCAGTAGAAAGAGACCATTTCCGTGCAAATCGGTTGTTTCTCGTTTGAGTTATGTGTTTTTATGTTTCCGGACGGATGGAGGGACGGACGGAAAGACAGACTTGGTACGGATGGAACGTATTTTTGTATTGTATCTTATTGTTGTGAGGCGTCCCTGAGTCGAAAGAAATAATTTCCTTGCAAATTGGTTGTTTCGTGTCGGAGATATTTTTCTTATTCTTCTGGACGGACGGACAGACGGCGGACGGATGGAACGTAATTTTGTATCGTATCTCATGGGTTATTCGTTCTTGAGTGGAAGGAGACCATTTACTTGCAAATTGGTTACTTGTTATGAAACATGGTTTTACCTGTGGCCGTAATAAGTCATTTGTATACGGACGGACAGACGGCGGACGGAAGGAACGTCATTCTGTATCGTATCTCATGAGTAATTCGTTTCTGAGTAGAAAGATACCATTTGCTTGGAAATCGGTTTCTTACTTGTTAAGAAACATGGTTTTTCGTGTTGCCGTAATCAGTCACATTTCATTTTGTTGATGGTCCCTTAAGAGAACCTATCTTCGTTTCTTAAATGATATTTTTACATTCGCAATTTGTGTACGATCCCCTTAAGGCTACGAGAATGGACAGTCGTTCCTTCCGTGACACGCCGTCCTCCCTATCAATTCAGGCCGCGAAGCTCAACTGGACCTGCCAGTGAATTACGGCTTGTGAAAGCGAAGCCACACTGTACTGCTGCATGTGTCCGAGTATCCTTCCTCGCTCACCAGTTAACCAAGCTGGAGGTCGCGCTGCACGACTAGGCCTAACCTGTTTTGCCGGGATGCTTCCGCCTGAGACCACGGGCAGCCATGGCAGATGCTTTAGCGGCTGTCACAGCGTCATCGTCGCCGCTGACTGGATTTTGGCGTACCGCATAGAGAGGTAAATTTTACGTAAATCTTTTTCAAAAATAAGTCTATCAATAAACTTTTTTTTATTTTACATCGTTTTTGATTTAAAATAAGATGTACGTCACAGTTTTTTGAAATTTTTCTTCCCTGAATTTTGCACCATAATCTACACGTTAACCGAAATAAGTTTTTCAATAGGGTCTTTAATCCCTCAGATTTTGCAGTAAACGGAATGGTGAGCTTACAAACTCTTAGAAACAGAGTTATCGACAAAAATAGGATGTGACTTTACGTTCCTTGGTGGGAAAATCATGCATTATTTTAGAAAGAAAGTATTCACAAAAGGTTTATCCATATGAGCGGTATCGGTCCAAGAAAAATAATTTTATTCGAGTTTTCAGGAGCCCAGATTTTGCTACAAATACATCAGAAGTAGAAATTAACACTTACGACCCCTGGTGGCCCAACCATTCTAAACCAAACATTAGAAATTACTTGAAAAAAAAAATTTCCGTCTGGTCTTGTATGCGATACATGAATAATTTTTCAAATCGGAGTTTTAGGAGCAGAAAACGCAATTTACCGTGCGCCCTAGCGGAAAGTCTATGATTTACTTGAAAATTTCGAATTTAAAGAAAAAACATTTCGCATCGGAAACACTATCCAACAAAGAAGATATTCTTCAAATCAGACTTTTAGAAGTAAAGATATTGAAAAAAAATAAGATATACATCTACGCCCCTGGCGTACAAACCATGCATTATTTTAAGACAAAAATGTTCCTAAAATGTTTGTCGACATGAGTAAAAAAAATACTTTTTTTTCTACTCCACAAAAGACTTTTCTTCAATCGAGATTTTAGAAGATCATATTTTGCGGCAAATATATCAGAAGCGGAAATTAAGACTTACGCCACCTGGTGGCCAAACAATATTTTATAAAAATTTGAAATTACGTGCAAACGATTTCCCATCAGGAGCTGTATCCGGTGCAGAAAGAATTTTTCAGATCGGAGATTTAGAAGCAGAGATATGGAGGAAAACGCAATTTACATTTACGCCCCCTAGCGGAATGTCTATGATTTACTTGAAAATTTTGAATTTATAGGAAAAACATGTCACACAGGAAACACTATCCAACAAAGAAGGAGTTTTTTAAATCGGACTCTTAGAAGTCGAGATATTGACAAAAATAAGATATACATCTTCGTCCCCTGGCGTAGAAACCGTGCACTATTATAAGAAGAAAATATTTCTAAAAGGTTTGTCGACATGAGTAGTATCAGTCTACAAACGATGTCATTTCAATCGAGAATTGAGAACCTCACATTTTGCTGAAAATACATCAGAAGCGGAAATTAAGGTTTACGCCCCCTGGTGACCAAACCATTTTTTTACGAAAATGAGAAATTATGTGCAAACGATTTCCCATCAGGAGCTGTATCCGGTGCAGAAATAATTTTTTAGATCGGAGATTTAAAAGCAGAGATATAGTGAAAAATGTAATTTAATTCTACGCCCCCTAGCGGAAAGTCTATGAATTACGTGAAAATTTTTATTTTATATGAAAAAAATGCGATACGGAAATCACTATCGAACAAAGAAGGAATTTTTTAAATCGGACTCCTAGAAGTCGAGATATTGACAAAAATAAGATATACATCGACGCCCCTGGCGTGGAAACCGTGCACTATTATAAGAAGAAAATGTTTCTAAAAAGTTTGTCGACATGAATAGTATCAGTGTACAAAGGATGTTATTTTCAATCGAGAATTGAGAAGCTCACATTTTGCTGCATATACATCAGAAGCGTAAATTAAGATTTACGTCCCCTGGTGGCCAAACCATTTTTTTTACAAAAATTAGAAATTATGTGCAAACGATTTTTCCATCAGGAGCTGTATTCGGTGCAGAAATAATTTTTCAGATCAGAGATTTAGAAGCAGAGATATAGGTGAACACGCAATTTATCAATACGCCCTCTAACGGAAAGTCTATGAATTACTTGAAAATTTTGAAATTATATGAAAAACATGTCACACGGAAAACACTATCCAACAAAGAAGGGATTTTTCAAATCGGACTCCTAGAAGTCGAGATATTGACAAAAATAAGATATGCATCAACGCCCCCTGGCGAGAAACTGTGGAATATTTTAGGAAGAAAATATTCCAAAAAGGTTTATCGATGTGAGTGGCATCAGTCCACGAAAGAATTTTTCAATCGATATTTTAGAAGCTCAGATTTTATTGCAAATGCGTCAGAAGCGAAAATTAACTCTTTCGCCCCCTGGTGGCCAAAGTATTCTTCACCAAAAATTCGAAATTGTATGCGAAAGATTGCGCATCAGGAGATGTATCCGCTGAAAAAAATTCAAATCGGAGTTTTAGAAGAAGGGTTTTCGGAAAAAATGCAATTTACTTTTACGCCCCCTAGCGGAAAATCTATGCGTAATTTGAAAAAGAAACTATATCCAAAATACTCTTCGACATAAATGGAATAGAAAGATAAAATATTTTTTTCAATCAGATGTTCAGAAGCAAATATGTGGAATAAAACGTTTCTTTGAATTTGACAGCATCTGCCTTTACGCCCTCTAGCGGCGAAATTGTACATCGTAAAAAAAAAAGAAATGAAGGATCATCATTCGCATATTTCAAGCTTTCGAATGTAAAAATAATTTTTCAAAGCGTACAAATAGTTGCAGAGATACCGTGGGTACAGACGGACGGACAAACCGATAACATAAGCACGATCTTTTTTTACAAAAGACGTGCTAAAAATACCTTTAGTTCTGTTTAGGCAGGATTCTTGGGGTTAAAATCAAAATTTCCAACTTTATCCGATTTTCACGTTACATGTACGTAACAATGAAATTATTATTTTTTACTAAATGCGCGAAAAGGCAAAACTATTTTCACTAAACTATAATGAAGTTTATTTCTCTAAAAACCATGATTTCCCAATTTCAGTTTGTTTTTCGCGTCGCAGGCATGATATGGTTTCTTACAGATCTTTAAATATATATATATGTTCTGCACGTCCTGGTGTTGCAGTTCTGATTTTGGATGATAAAAAGTATATGGCTACGAAATTAAGAACAGGCTCTGAGATATTGTTTAAGTGCCGAAATGTAAATTGTTTAGGATTACTGTGTCCTGTCATTCATCAGCAGCGTCAAAGTCAATGAGCATAGCTCCATCAGTTAGTGAGGTAACTTAGATTTGTGTATTGACGGCACAAATGGAATTATTACGGCCGCATGTATCGATTCTTGAATTCTTTTTCAGCACAATGAACATTAAAAGATTTTGTTAATATTTCACACATAATTAGAGTAGTATCTATGTATTACATGCAGTGATTGTTTAGAGTTTTTAGTTTATTATTTTAAAAATTTTAAATATAAAATTTCATGTAACGAAATTTTGTTGGTGTCTGTTATGTATTAATTTTACGATCGCTCCCCGATGGGCCGTATATGATAGATACAAAAACTCGTATTTCAGTTTTTTGATGTAATGAAAAATGATTATTCCCAAATACTTGTTTTTTTATTTTGAGATCTACTGTGTTATGCTGATCAAACAGATCGGCATAAAAAATTCAGTTGTGAATAAGTTTCATTTGCAAAACATCGCAAGGATTGTAGTCGGAGAATAAAATGTTAGTTTCATTATAAGCGTATCGCATGACCATTCTGTACATGGCTGGAACGAAATTTCCCCTGAAGGGTGAAGCGAAAGCATGGCGTAATCCTGAAAAATTTGATGTTTTTGTGATGGTCTTTTCAAAGATCATATGGAACTAATACCTCGTCATGCGGCCATACGTTGTCTTTGGTACATTGGTACGTTGTCATTTATTATATTACACTTCCTGTAATTGTGTCCATTTAAGAGAAATCTTTGTAAGAATAATGTTACGTAGGTCTCTGTCTTTACGATAAGCAGTGAAAAATTAATGCTGTTGAATTCGATATATATTTATATTGAAACTTGCTAAACATTTCCGATTTGAAGGAATCGCAGTCTCTCACTTCTAAGTTTTCAAAATCAAATATTGAACAATTTCAACTGTGAGCAGTACATTGCATGTGTGCACTGAAAACAAAAATATGCTTTCTCTATTAGAATCTCTGATTATAAAAATTCGATTTAAATTTTCTTTTCTAGTGTATTACTTTCACTTGGTCAAATTTTGTCATGGCCTTTCTATTTGTTTACCAGTACAAATATTTTGATTCCTTCAGGTGAAACATATTTTTCAATGTCAAAAGCTGACATATCATGAGAATATTTTTTCTTTTGCCACATGCGAAACAAATTTCGAAAACTGTTAGTCAACGAAAACGTAATATCTGGCTCCTTCATAGGAATCGCATACAGGGCACTACACATTTGCGCGTTTGCTTGCTAGTAACACTCAATATTAATAATATTTCCCGTGCCTTTTTTTCCGTACAGAATAAATATTGTTACGACCAGGGCTCCGTACTGAGTACACTCTGGGTTCTTTTATTGATAATACAGGTTAGAGGACTGAATAAATGACTTAGGCCAGTCTAAAGAAAATTGGTGGTTCCGGGAAGCATACAAATGTATCAGAACAGTGCTTTTCTGAATATATGTATTTTACATGTATATGTGTCGGAATCTATAATTTTTTATAAATACAGTAAAACAATGGGATGCATATCCCATCAAAATATAGGTTCAAATTCACTGTACAGCAGAAAATTTGAGATATTCATACTTTAATATTTACATTGCTCTTTCATTTTCTCAACAGTGGATTGTAAAACAGAAATTTTAAAACTAGTTAATTAATGACACAGAATTTATGATCATACAGACGGATGGTCTACTCGAAAAATATATCTTTAAAGTTAAGCATTTCCAAAATACCTCACACAAACTGGATCCAATCTCAGAGCAATGTAACATTTTTCACATCAATTTTCCATGTTAGGGCGTTATGAAGAGTAACATATTCTACAGGATATTATTCCTCATGAATTCAGTGTATCTCATTTCCATAAGAAACAGCAATTAATAGTGTATTATTATCTGTGTACCTCTTCGTGACAAAATGATACAGGATAAATATTGTGGCATACAAATCTTTGCCCGTAGCTTTGAGGAATAAGAAAACCAGATTCCACGCAATTTCTCATGATGTAGTTTATTCGCGTAAGAACGAAAATCTGCTTTTCTGAACGCTTTATGAGAAACATTGCATCGAAGTGATAAAAGGGTAATGACCAGCACGAGTTTTAGAGTACCGAGCAAACTGCATGTAAGCGAGGTGCGTGTGAAAATCATGAAACGGCATACATATAATCGTTACAGAGCATTGTTAATCAGTTTTAGTTTCGCTATTCAGATGGGAAAGGTAGCGGACTTAATCGAGTTTAACAATGGCTAAACTATAAAGGTCAGATGACTTGGTAAGTGCATTTCCGAAACAGCAAAGCTTGTGGGAATCGCTGAATCAGACGTGGTTAGTACTTTGAAAAAAAGTTCCGATAACTAAAAATCCACGAACCGCCGACAAGGTGTTTCTTGAACACGGATATTCTATGTTAGAGATGAGCAAAGGCTAACACTTGTGCTACTACCCAAAACAAGAGATACTGCAGCGGAACTCGCGTTTAAATGTTGTTGAAGGGAGTATATTGAACCCACACAGAATAGGGCAATGCAGCTCTACACAGCTTCGAGTGCCCATGTTCACCAGAGTTCAGCGCAAAAGCACCTGCTGTGGAAGAGCGAGTTCCAAAATTCTATCTTCAATGACTGGAAGAAGGTCGTCGTGTCAGTTTAATCATGTGTCTTACCGTTCCATGAGGTTGGCTTTGTTCGTGGTCGTTTACCTGGGGATGTGCACCGTTGGATGAAAATAAGCCAGTAAAGAAGTGTAATGCTTTTTGCCATGCTTCGATAGTAAACTTTGAGTCCAGGCATTCGTGCGCAGGAATGTATTCCGTCTTCCTACAGCCTGAACATCAGTGCAGACTAGCTATACGCTTTGATGGCAACGGCCCTCTGCTTTAGTAGCTCATGCATTCAGCAGGATAATGCACATAACCACAATGTCCGGATTGTTCGAGTATGGTTAGTGAAACATAAGGAATATTTCCATGTTTTGTCCTGGCCTTCCAATTCCCCAGATATCTAATCAATCGAGCATTTGTGGTTTGTATTAGGATACGAAATCGGATATGATTCTGTTCAGCAACACAACTTGCTAGATGTAAAAATCTGTAAACGTGTTAATACCAGATACAAAAAAGCACACATATGAAATCTTGTAGCTTAATGTCTGATTAGGTAAGAGCTGTTTTGGCGCCACGTGAGGACCAATATCATATTAAGTAGGTTTTTGTAATATTTGTGTGCCTACGTTTGCCCGTATTTTTATTGCCCGTAACCTTATACGCATGCTCGTATCTATTAATCACAGAGTAAATTTCTTCGCAAGCCAATCGTAGCAGAAACACAATTTCTGTGGATAGACAAACACGGAAACTGAAGAGGGAATTACTGACGGAATGAAACCCAAAATCCAAGATATAACTTTCGGTCCATGAGGGGAAAATCAGCAAATTGATATTTTGAATTTTAAGAAACTTCAAGAAGAGATACAGACCAAGCCTGAATTTTGTTTCTTTTAAAAGTAGGAAAACTTGCTAACTAACAAATTGCATTATCTTCTAGCAGAAGTTTAATAACATTATGCAAAATAAACTTTAACATATCCCCTCCATACACCGCCACTTGACACTTGATCACTAGAAACAAGTAACCTGGTCTGACGAATCGCTTTTCCAACTGTATCAGGCAGATGGAAAGATTCGTGTGTGGCGCAAACCCCACGAAGCTATGGATCGCGCCTATCAACAAGGAACAGTACCATCTGGAGGTGGGTCCATAATGGTATGGGGTGTGCTGAGCTGGACTTCACTGGCACCACTGGTACGTCTACAAACGCCTGTGACCGGCCAACGCTATGTACGCTTCCTTTCTGACGAGGTACACCCTTTCAGGTCCTGCATTAATGCTGATGGGTTGGGCCTGTTCCAACAGCACAATGCATCTCCACACAAGTGTCGGGACGCCACATCATTGTTAGAGGAGCATTCATCTGAGTTTGGAGTGTTGCCATTCTTACCCAAGTCCTGAGATCTGAACGTGATAGAACACATTTTGGATGCCATGCAACGCGCTAACGAACACAGGAATCCGAGACCTCGGAATACACCCAGTATGGTGTGCATTGCCTACAGCATATTTCCAGAAGCTAGTGGAATCCATGCCCCGTAGTATTTCTGCAGTCCTGCGCTGCCGTGGGGGACCTACCATGTATTAGACTGATGCACCGGTTTTTCTGGCACTTCAGTATATGTGTCTTATGATAAAGTATGTATGGGATAAATAAGCAACGTTTTTTGTTATACAAGTCCAATAATTTTTTTATCCATGTTTTTCTGAAAGATGATATCTAAGTCATTTGACACCATGTTAATGGTTAATAAGGTTTAACTGAGGCGAGACCTCAAGGAATGCGTGAGGAGCGATTAATGCAAATGAGAGATTGCTTTAGCTTGCAGATAAGGCTGTCTTAAACCCAGATAATTTTGTTTGTTTGTTTAAAGGTTGACCTAATTTGTTCCTCGTTTCTGTCCTCTCTCAGCTATTCTGGGTCCTTGTGCAACCGGTATACAATACCAAACACGAAATACGTATACTTTCCATAGCAGGAAATAATACATCATACTTCTAGAGTTCTTCCACCTAAGTGCCTGAAATTAGAAAAGAAAAAATAAGAGTCGTGGCATATTATTATATTCACACCGTTCTCTGATCATTAAGATTCAAGCGCCTGGACGTTTTTCGACATGTGTAAATACAAAAACAAAAACAAGGATCCAAAAAACAAGATTTTTGGATCCTTGTTTTTGGAGGAAATTGATTCTGATTATTCTCGATGACGCGTGAGAAATCTGAATTCATTACGAAACAGAATCAATGTATAAAAATACTTTTGACTTCGTGAAATATTTCAGACTCCTCCTAAATATGCAGTCGCATAATTCGGGATACGTTTCGCAATTAATAACAATTTGCGAATTTTTAACTAATTTTTATATTTGGAATCAATATGTATTTAAAAATATAAATATAAAAGTTTTTACAGCGTCTTTAATATGAATCAACTCTAAAATATATTTGCGATTACACTAAACATATCGTAGATTTGGAACCACATGGAAATATCTTCAAGTGTATGAATCAAGATATTTCCTGTTTATTATTCCAACTGACGTTTCTAGTATATAACTTAGGGCAGGTGGTTTGAAGCATATTTTCAGGAAATAAGCATTTTAAACATTTAGAAAGAAAATTTAACATCTAGAAATGTTCAAACTTTTTCTTCTAAACAATCATCAAAATTAAATGCCAGGGACGTAGCATTTTAGCATGTAAAAAACTCCACGACAGCAGATTAATGTGTCGGAAAAAAACAATCCACAAAGCCAAAATTTACGGAGTGTTACGCTGTTACAAGAATCAAAGGAAGAATATCAAATTTACCTATGTTTAGAATCTAAACCACAGTGGACACGTACAGAAGATAAGTGTGTTTAGAACTTTTACCATATTTATGAATTTTTTTCTTTGCTTTGGTTTTATACCTTAACTGAATTTGCAGAAACAATTTTTAGAATGTCCAGAAGTATTTCAATTTTTTTCGTCAAAAAATTTGAAAAAATGTATTTACAATGGAAATGTAAGTAGGTTGTTTCATAGCTAATTTTTAATTTCGTATTTAATTTCACTGTTAACGCCGAGAGCGAACAGCATGATTTTAAATCAAAATCAACAGAACTTGTGAAATGACGTACTGCCAAGTATTTCTGATCAGCGTCTCATAGCAGGAATGGGTACACTCCAATGTGTAACATCGTCAGAGAGAACCGGTCCCGGGGTAAAGAAAGAGCTCACATGAATTTGTGTGATCATCTAGAACCGTTTTTCACAACCACCGTTACCTGTCCGAGAGGTTTTTTCTGCCGGTCCCCGAGAACCAAGGGAATTTATTTATTTTTCTTTTGAATCGTATTTAAAGTAAGAGGGAATCTAGATGTAAATTATTTTGAACAATTGCCACTGCAGATTGAAGAAAACTTGGATCGCTAACCTCTTCACAGAAGACCAGAACTCCTGCAAGCTAACTTACCAGTAAAATGAAAGGTTTGTTGAACGTCCTTGTGGTGCTAGTCTATTATAGATATTCAGATCAAAATCTCGGATTCAGTTTTGGGGTAACATGGAGACAGAATATGAAAGTGTCGGCGACAAAACGTGGAAAGGTCAATTTCATCACTGAAAATGAACTTTCCACGTTTTGGGATTATAGCATATGTCTGAAGCATCATTGCACATGCATCCCGTCTGCGGTTTAAATCGATGTCTAATAACACCTGAACGAACATCGGGCGATATGCGTGCAAATTCAGGTATTTCTTCATGTGCTTATGCAGTGTTGATCGTGGTATTCCAAGCTCCGCTGATCGTTTGCGGAGCGACTTTGTCGGTGACCTAATAACTGATTCCTCGACCGCTTGATGGTCTTCCCGTTCGTGGTTCATCCTTGATGTGACCTGCTTCGAAGAGTTCATGTTCCCACCGCAGAAGAGTAAGTTTTCGAGGGGCCTTTTTGTCGAATCGTAGTTGGAAATTGGCACGCACGTCACGCATTGTCTTCGCTGCGTGTGAACGTTCGTGTACCCAGACACTGACAATAATACGCTGTTCCAGGGTGTATTCGCTATTATCACACATGGTTCCGGTACCTAATCTGCAAATAAACACAATACAGGCCATTACTCAACATATACATCATACAACAGATACATAGCTCACTTACCTTTCTTATTACGGGGGGGGGGGCAAGACATTGTGGACACCCTGTACAATATACATGTGCGTTCATTTTTTCTCTGCAATGATATTCATTTTTCGTAAGCAAGAAACGCTGTTCAAAAATCACTAAACTGTTTTGTCACGCCCTAGAGGATATTTGGTGGAGTCGTTCGGATTTAATTGAAATTTGAATGACTTGTCTCGGCAAACTATATGAAATTAATGCTTTCAGTGGTTCTGAAAACGCCGCCAATCAAATGTGAGATAATGTTTAAGCAAAAAGCGTTTTCAGATGAATCACGCCACAAGTATTTTAGCACTAAAGTCTGTAGAGGGTTTCGGGACAACCTGTTTTAGCGATGGACACGGAATTCTGCGTGAACATGAAAAAAGCAAATAGATGGCTTACAATGCTATGCGGAAAGTTACTTTCGTACGGATCCGTCTGCTGGTTTCCGTAAAGGAAATAACTAGACGTTGTGGCAGATCAAAACCTCAAAGAGAAAATTAAAAACTTTAAGGATATTTTATTTCCTCGAACGTTGACGTCAGGATTATGGGTGACAAAGCAAACGCACAAATGCTTTGATCAGCAGAAAAACAATATTGATGACGCTCCTTGGCACTAAAGACCTTGATCGCAATCTTCCAGATAAAAGAACATCCTGAAAATAGTTACACCAATTCGATGTTCTCTTCCATCAAATTTAACTGAGTTGCCCACATGTTTTTCAAAAAAATATGGTTATCCTTGGAGCCAAAGAAACCCTGCCGCGAAACTTATTTCTCTTGCATCGCATAGTGGCAGTTGTAATCAGAGCTTTCTTTTAATCTCATGAACTGAAGATTCATATATTGTTTGAACAGTTTATATTAACCCCTCCCTATTTGATATTTCATTGTAGACATAGACAATTATTTGAAACTTCGAAACAGATCAAGATCCCTTACCCTTCTTCATTTATGTTTACTTATTTCCTTGAGTGATAGTGTTATATATCTCATGTTTCACATGATAGATAGGCATGATTTCTACCCTACTGAACAAAAAGGATAGCATTGTTTATTATAAGTGCCAGTTATTTTACATAGTTGCGTACTTGGATTTTTGCCTGTAACTGACAGAAGATCCAAAATATCCTGTCACGGATTTAAAACGAACACTCTATTGGAAGACTTACAAAACACCGTTTGCTGATTCACGGAGTCCAAATAACTAGGTTTAACTTAAATACTTGCCTACGGTTCTGCAACAAATTCGACCAACTTTGAAGATATTGAAGAATAGTATTCACCGGTTGGAACCACGTCCTGTGCGACATTTAGAGACTGCCATAAGTTTTGCAGCGTTTGTCTCTAGATACGGAAAGAAAGAATGGAGGTGAGGGAGCAGTTGCTGAGGTCTGAGGTTCAAATTTGGCAATTCCTAAGTATAACTTCTAGCAAATTAGGACATATACAGTATAATGCGCAGAACATGCAGCAAAGCACTGCCTTAGCCCGAAACATCTAAAATGGAACATATAGACCTGGTTGAGAAAATGCAAAAGTCATTATAACTCCAAGAAACAAGGTCACGCTGTTAATGACTGAAAGTTTGCTAATAACTCAACACCGCGCCACGTTTTGGAATGACTATGTCCTGCGATATACCCCCTGTCAGGAGGGTTGCATTGCTTTGGCGGCAGCCCTCCTATGTACAGGACCACGCCACCGTGGCCCCGCCCTTACCCATGTTTCTTTGCGCTGCCTCCTTATGTATGTACACTGAAGAGCAATTGAATTAGAGACAGCTGGCGTTATGCAAATGTGGCGGTGTGGGCTACCCTGTAAACGGAAACGACATGAGATATGTAGCGATCCGACAATATAAGGAATGATGCGACGGTAATCAGTAAGAGTCGGACGCACTATGGGTACAACGAAGGATCTAAGCGCATTCGATCGTGGGCAAACTGTCGGAACCTGACGAATCGGTCTATCCATCTTGGAAGTCGTGCAGGTACTAGGATTTTCACGAGCCACAGTGTCACGGGTGCACCGTGAGTACATCGAATCCGGTAAAACCATACCTTCAACGGCTAACTGCCGTGGACAACAGCGTGTGGATGAGCGGGATCATCATCAGCTTACTCGCGTTGTAACAGCGGATAGACGACCCACATTGCAAGAAATCACTCGGCAATTTAACGCTGGTGCAGAAAAACGTGTAAGCAGCCACACCATTCAGAACAATCTCCTCGCTATGGGGTACAGAAGCCATCTTCCCACGAGGATACCGTTACTGACCGCACATGACAGGGTGTAAATATTAGCATGCGCGCGGGAACATCGCCACTGGACCCTAGACATGTGGAAACATGTTGCCTGGACTGATGAGTCGAGATTGACGTTGGTACATGCGGATGGCAGGGTACGAGGACGGCGAAAACCACATGAAGCGATGGATCCTCCTTGCCAGCAGGGTACTATTCAAGCTGGAGGAGGTGGCATTCTCGTCTGGGGAGTGTTTATGTGAACTGAAATGAGATACCTGGTAAGTGTGACATCGTCCCTCACAAGTCAACTTTACCGGGATATCCTGGACGAACATTTGCTCCTGTTTGTGCGTCTTCAACATCCCACTGGGGACCTCATCCTGCAACAAGACAATGCACCGTGCCGTCGCTCCCGAATTGTATCCGAATGGTTGGATTAACACTCTACCGACGTGACCTCGCTTCCTTGGCCAGCTATGTCACCTGACCTCAACGCCATCGAGCACATCTGGGATGCAATCCAGAGAGACCTTCGAGGCCCTGACCACCTCCATCAAATCTTCGTGAACTGTGTTAGCTTGTTCAGGGGTCGTGGATCCGTTTGGCTTCCCAAAGCTTCCGGTGTCTTGTCGAGTCCATGCCGAGATGAATCGCCGCCGTCATCAGGGCGAAAGGTGGTGCTACACGTTAATAGACAGGTATCTCTAATTCAATTGCTCTTCAGTGTATATATGTGCTGTACTAACTAAAGGTTTGTCTTGCATTTGATGAACGGTATTAGTAGCCCGAAAGTACTAATGCTGTTACAGGGTGTATGCTATTTTAATTAAAGTATTGTGTAATAGGTCTAACGTTATTTGAACGTACAGAGACTGTTTTTATTCATTTTATCATTTATGACGTGCGTATCTATAGTTTTAATTTAAAAACAAATCATTTTCTGAGTCAAATCCATATCCGGCTTGGAAGTACCCGGAATTTTCTCGTCTATAAAATGTTTCTGAACTAGTCATTTTAAACCGATGAGCCATTACAATATATTCACCTACACAATAAGCTGTAGGACAAACGTTTAGACCACAAAACAGCGGCCATTCCTCGAAACATCAATTCAATGAGGTGGAGATACTTGTCCTGGGTATCTGGTACCATAATGTCGACAGCAAGTCCTAATGTTCCCGTACAATTAGCAGTGGTGGTGATTAACCGGAAACCCGCTTTTCCAAGTTGAACCAGAAAAGTTCGAATGGGGTAATGTCAGGTGAATGTGAACACCAGGGTATTAACAAGAGTCATCAGAATGTTCCTCGAACCATTCCTTGACGATTCCAGCAGTGCAGCGTGGCGAATTATCCAGTTGGTAAATTTGATCACGAGCAGAGTACACAGTTGCCATGAATTGGTGAACTCAGTCCGCAACGATGTTCAGGTACCTGGCAGCTGTCAGGGATTGTTCTATTGTAATAATGGTGTCAAAGTGTTCCAAGAAAGTATCGCCCAGAGCATAACACCGCCGTCCCTGACCTATTTCCGCGCAACTGCGCATCCAGATGCCATAGCATACGTCGGTAATCAACGTATCCGTGCTCTGCCGTCTACGTGATGCAACAGGAATCTTGATTCGTCAGACCAGACCACTTTCTTCCAATAATTCAGGGTCCGAATTCGATGATCTTGGGCCCATTTAATGCGTTGCTGGCGATGACATGCAGTGCGAATAGGGATCCAGCTCGATTTTAGGATACGCAGTCCCATGCACAGAAGGCTGCGATGATCGTTCTGCCATGATCTTTGGTGACGCAGCCTTCGGGGCATGTTGCCCATGCGCGGCTAAGTCTCCTTTCGCTTCCAGAAGTGCTCATTACACTAGTCTGCGGTAGTCATAATGTAATGGCTCATCGATAAAGAGCGAAAGAAGAGATTTTAAGCAGTGGAATGCATTCATTAAGAACTAGATATTTTTTTTTCCAAACCTTATCCCTTTTTCTGAAGAAGCATCATGTTCTTTTCTTTCTTGTATTTAGTCGATGGTAGTGAAACGTTCTTGAATATTCAAACATCATTCCCACTTCCTTCATTGTATTAAGTTCAATCTTTACGAGGTGCTCCACAAACAATGCATATTTTTAAATAGCCTTCGTGGGGACAAAAAAGACCATAAAAAAAGTATGCAGTGAACCAAAAATTAACCTAAACATTTAGTTCTCGAATCCTGACGAAAAATATATTCATTTCAAACACCTTTCAGGACAAATAGAGAAACGACAATCCACTTCTCACCATTTGAATTTTGCAATTTTTTTGAGGTGTTCTGATCTAAAAAAAAGGAATTCCTGAAAAGGGGGAAATTTCCATTCCTCTAATGGAAACATTTCCTTAAGTACGTCGACATGTAGCCTCTTCAAAGAAAAAATTCAGTATGGACTATAACAAAACCGCTTAACGCAAAGAAAATTCGCAAAAGCTGAAAACGCAAAATCGTTGGGGAAAATAACTAGACTTAATTCTAAATATTGATACATTTTACTCAATAGTTGTTTAGGTAATGTGAATTACAGGTGAAGACCGGTTTATTAACGGATTCGACAAAGAGAAGGTTGAACAGGTTGATATTCAAGTATGTACTGCATCTACTGCCATGAATCAAGCAATTTGGTATATGAGATACTTCACTGCTGAATTATAACCGCCGCCCCGGTGGCGCAGTGGTCTAAGCGATGGCTTCTGATTATTCGTCCGAAAGGGGTCTGGGTTCGAATCCCGGTGAGGCATGGATGTTGTGTTTGTGTTACGGCACTGGCTCTCTCCCTTCCCTGGAACAGTGACCCTAAATTAAGGACGGGCGATTGCTTATAGCCCATTGAGTTGCTCACGCTGGTCGTTATACCTGCAATAAAAAAAATAAAAAATAAAACCATCGCTGTAATAGAAACGATCACATTATCTGAAGTAACTTTTATTTTTTTTAAAAATCATGCAGTTGAGGTAAAACACTTTTCCTAGAAATCAGCAGCTGATTGCGGTTCACCAATAAGCAATTATATTATGACAACCACCAGCTCAGAGAAGTGAGCTATCATGGAAACCAAACGGTGACGCAGCTGAAGTTCACAGAACAGTATACGTACAACCCGAGGGCCGGCTTCCGTTTAGTAAAGTGTTCGAAGTCAGATAGGGAATAGCTGACGAGTTATCGAAGTTTGATAAAGGACAAATTGTTATAGCACGGCACCTAGGAACTACGATCTCGGAACCGGCGGGGATGGAGGTTTTTACAGGTGCCGCTGTAGTGATTACGTATGGAAAATAGTGCAGAGATGTCCAAACGACGAACCGTTGTCCATCTTTGTGTGATCCGCAGTTGACTGATACCAGAGGGAAACGGGGACTGTCGCGCATTGTTTACATTGACCGCAGAGCCACGTTGTTCAGATCAACCGAATCTAGAATAGTGGTGATCAGGGCAATGTGTCACACCACACAGTTCATTGTGGATTTCTGGGAATGGGCCTGGTAACTAATACCCAGCAGGGTCCCTATGCTCACTACACATCATCGCCAACAACGCATGAAATGGTTCCAAGATAATCGAGATTGGACAGTTGATGATTGGAAGGATGTGGCCTGGTCTGACAAATAAAAATTCCTGGTGCATTAAGTAGACGGCCGAGCGCGGATATACCGATTACCAACCGAGGCTATGGCACCTGGATGCACTTTTGGGCGGAAATAGGCAGGCAGATGTGGCGGTGTTGTGCTGTGGGCGATGTTTTCTTGGCCATTACCAACAGGATAATGCGCCATAGCACACTGCCAGAATCATCAAAAAGTGGTTCGATGAACACGTTGGTAATTTTCTGTTAATGCCCTGGCCTCCAAACTCATCTAGCAGAATTGAATCAACATCTGTGGTTCGATTTGTAAATGCGGGTTAACGCTAAATCACCACCTCCCTGAAATGTACGGGTACTGGATGACTTGCTGTGGACATTATGGTATCAGATACCCCAGGATGCCTATCGCCACCTCATCGAATCGATGACTCGCCGATTCGCCTCTGTTTTGACGACTGAAAGGGACCCTTCAGCGTATTAGGTAATGCATGTATTTGGCATAATGTAATGACTCATTGGTGTGCATCTCATCAACGAGACAGATAATTTACTTTTTTTCTTTAAACACAAAAACTCTCTTGAGTTTGTTTGAAACGCCGCAGTACATATGTTGTCATATGCTTTCAGTGCCTTTCTTAGAATAGCTTGTGGTTCTTGTTAAACTTGGAATATAAATAAATGCCTGCAATCATGATAAAATTTTGTACAAATGGGATAATAAACACGCAAACAAGAAAGTAAACTTAGCCCCTACAAGAAATTATATGTTCAGTTTTTTTTAAATGAGAGTGTGATTAAATATTACCGCAGAATTACTTATCACAAAATGCAATTGCGTAATGCAGTCATTTTTGAAATCGATATATTTTATTAACTTACAACTGTAATAATCGAAAAATTATATCACCAAGTAGAAACATGAAATTTGGCTCTTATATCATGTAGAAATTTTATAATACGCTGAATGTGAGATATTCTTTATAGTTAGCTGTACTTACATAAAATATGAGTATATTTAAACTAATTTTTGTAAAAACTTATCTCCCATTTTTGTTCCCCATTTTAATTTGAAACGTACCCTCCTAGAAATTTCTACACGCTGAAATATGCATATATTATATATTAATATGTCATTGAAAAAGTCCATGCGGCTCCCGAGCAGCGTCCTGTGTACTGTCGAGTATCTTCCTCTTTTTTTTAAGGTTTAACGACCACCGTGAGCATTTTAATGGACGCCCGTCTCTAAATTAGGGCCATTTTTTCCAAGGAAGAGAGACAACCAGGGCCGTAAGAGAAACCCAACATCCATGCCTCACCGGGATTCGAACCCGGACCCTTCACGGACGAATTATCATATGCCAGCGGTGTTCAGTCATGGATATAAAGAGTTGTCTCAAACGGGATTTTGCAATCAGTGAAGAGCCGACATTGAGTTGAAGGTTTTGTCCTCTGCCTCATTATGCCTCTTGGCCCTAGAAGGTGTCGTTGTGAACAACTGACTTTGATCGAGAAAGGATTCTTGGATTTTCCAACTGTGAAATTGCCATTCGTACTGGTCAAATCGACAATGCAGTGATACGAATGTGGCGTCAGTGGAATGATGTGGTTCAGGCGCATAGGAATATGGGAAATAGCCCCATGACTGCACCACATGACAGATATCTATACCGCACGGCAGTGACAGATCGCACAGCAACATTCTCCGTCTTAGCGCAATAGACGAGCACTGCCATAGATTGGGCTGTCTTCTCCAGCGCAATTAGACCTATGTTTAATACAGAACTGCTCGCTAGCAGCCCGTGCTGCGCTGTAATTTGACTCTCAACCACCGACAGTTCAGACGCCAATAAGTCTCAAACACAGATAATGGCGCACTGATGGAAAACAGGTAGTGTTTTTGATGAGCTACCATTTGATTTTATGCACCATGATTATCGCACACATTTTCAATCTTATCTCGGTGAACGATACCTTGCAGCGAGCCTTTTACAGCGTCATACCGTCCCATTGCAAAGCGTCATGGTTTGGGTTCCATTCGGTTCATTTCGCGAACTCGCCTGATAAGAGTTGAGGGAATGCTCAACAGCAAGCGATACATTAGGGATGTTCTAGTGACAGAGGTGATACCAATTTATTAAAGTTGTCCTGGAACCATATTCCAGCAGGACAATGTTCGACCAGATTTGTATGCGAATGCCTAAAATCTCTTTGCACGGTAGATGTCGCTTCTTTCCTGGCCTGCTCGTTCGACAGATATGTACATGATCAAACATCTCTGGTACATAGGAGGAAAGACATTGGCTTGTCAATCTCCTTAGAAAGTCACCACAAAGAAGCTCTGGTCTCGTAAAGTAGCAGTCTGGTAGGCTATTCCCCAGCACGATGTCAAAAATATCTTCAATTAAATGTCCCACATTGTTGAGGCTGTTATTTTTGCATCAGATAGCTTCTCACGATATTGAGTTATGTAGCAAAGAAATGCTGGGTAGCTCTGCAAATGTAATCAGTTATCTCCTTTAAGATAAGGAATATATGATATAAGTTTAGTTTGAATAGCTTTATTCTTTTTTGGTGCAGTTTTCACGAAATGTATTGTAGTTCGGTTCCAAGAAAACAAGTTATTTTAATACAAGCAAACTTTCAGGCGTTGCGTCATCGCATTTTCTAATCTTCGTGATGAAAACAGCAGTCTGTGTGCTTGTTGGCTACGCGTATCTTACATGTGGCAGTATGCAATATAACATATTTTCATTGTGTCTTAAATTCAAGTTGTAAGCAGTTCTGTAAAGTAATTCGTGGTAACTGATCTATGAATTATGTCCTTATTCCAAATAACACAACCGCGTGCGGCAGAAAGAATTTATACACTGCAAGTGAAACTTAGAATCTATAACACTGCAAAATAGCTTTGTTGGATATTAGTCGTGATGTGTACTTTACAGAACATTTGTAAGAAGATACGTCGCTCAAAGTAAAGACCTAAGAAAATGGATGTTTTTTTCGGATGTCACCCAATCTTCAAGTATGCTATTGAAATCTTTAGTAGAACACATTTTCTCGTCTCATTATAAAACGGAATATTTTTTTCGGAAAAGTATTGCTTCTAAAGTTGTTCACATACAAGTCATTTCTTTAAAAAAATTACAAATTGCGTTTTAATTGAAAGAGAATTGATACCACACCCAAGGATATGATTGATAACTGTAACAAATAGTAAATAAACAAAAATGTATTATTTAAAATTCACCAGTTTCATCCAAAATGTGATACATAATTCTGGTTAGTATTAATAATAACTTTCATAAATATTATAAATTGTTTTACATTTTCATTCATAAACGAATAATCATTCTCAGTTTATGTTAAATTTGGTGTAATAATATTGCCATAAATATTCCTAAATTTAAATCACATGTAAATGTAATTTAAATATAGGAATATTTAATCATACGCCAAGTCTGTTTTTCAATGCAAACTTTTTGCAGTTGAGATGCATTGAATTAGCCTGCGTCCTTGCATTTGAATAATTGTAACACACAGTAAACAGACAGAAATTCAGAATGTAAAGTTGATCAGTTTCATTCTTAATATGAAAAATAATTGTGGTTTACATTAATGATTACTTTCATAAATGTGATAAATTATGTTTCATATCTTCATTCATGACCGACTAAATATTCTCAGCTCCTGTTAAATTTGGTGCAAAATCGTGCTATGAATATTCCTAAATTTAAATCACACCTAAATGCTACTGCAAATCTGCTTCTGTGTGAAAGCGTTTTTTAGTGCCGATGCATTAAATTTGCCTGGGTATTAGCATTTTGAATAATTGTAACACACAGTAAACAGACAAGAATTTATAATGTAAAGTTGACCAGTTTCATTCTTAATATGAAAAAAAAATTCTAGTTCACGTTAATGATAACTTTCATAAATGTGATAAATCGTGTTTCATATTTTCATTCATGACCGAATAATAAATCTCAGTTCATGTTACATTTGGTGTAAAATATTGCTACAAATATTCCTAAATTTAAATCACACGTAAATGCTACACCAAGTCTGTGTTTGAATGCAAATTTTTTGTAGTACCGATGCATCCAATTTCCCTGGCTTCTTGCATTTTGGAATTTAATGAACATTTTTATCCTTTTGAGAATTTGACAGAAAATTTAAACAATTGTCTGATGAATATACCTTTTAACTGAGAAGGTCCCTTAAGGCAAACTTTAATACAGACAATCTAAATCTGTGCACATTCAGAATAAATAAGTGATGCCCTCTCTGCCAATTGTTCTTTCATTTCGAAGAACAGGTATTTACATAGTTGCGTAGAGAACGATACCACTTCAGGTAACATCAGTTTAGATGTCACAGAAAACGATAAACAACAAGATCTATGGAGCTATTCCCGAATCCAGTGAAACAGTTTTCATTCTAATGATCACTGAACACCTAGGGAAACCAAAATAAATTTTAAATAATTTCAAAGAATTAACTGTGTAAACAGTGAACATTTGAATACGCCCCAAAATAGGGCACACTTTTTTTTAAATATATTTCTCATGCAACAGATACAGGGTCAAAATCATTAATAATATCCAAAGTTTGCTCTAATTTTTATTTATTTAGGACAGATCAATTTACTTCAATATTTATGTTTTAAGTGAAAGGTTTAACATTCGTTAACGCCAAATAGGAACTTTAATATTGCAGTCACTATTTTTTAAGAAAAATACGTTTCATTTAAAATGAAGAGTTAAAGAAAATTTCACTAAAAAGCTTTGATATTTCAATTACTGAAAACGCTTTAAAAAGCGTTGTTTAATTTAGTCGTTGTAATTTCAACAAAATCTCTTGCTAGTACAATAATGCAGATCTTACGATCAACAGAGTTAGTACACGGAACAAAGTGTTAAAGAGGTTTTCGTTGATGTGATTCAGTTGTATGATAAATCAAAAGACATATTCAAGTTCTTACCCACCACGTACAACTACCTAATCTATGTGTCTTGCAAATCCTTTCACATAGAATGATTGTTCATTCAGGAACCTAGATGGATAAGAGGAATGTGGCATGTGTCGAAAGTTATGGACGTGGCAAAGGTTCCTGTTAAGAAAGATAGGTGGCTAATGCCGAAACGAAATTCATTCCTTTTTTTATAATCGCAAGAACCTTGCCGTATAAAAATCCCGACTACAGAAACTCTAAGCGCATTGTACTGTACCAGCATTTCGTTGCTAAAAAATGAAGCGAACACTTTGCCATGCTTCCAGCCGTTATAAGAGCAGCGCTTTGCCGAGAAAGAGAGTGGCGCCGCTAAGTTCCTTCCCCGAGAACTACACGCAGCATTAATTGTCCATAGCTTGGAACCACGGTCATGAGAATATGTAGTAAACAAGGTTGGTCCGTTAGTAAGTCTACCTGACGTTGGCTATTGAAATGACGTCACGTCGACAGCAGATCGCTCCCGACTGGCGTTTGTTTACATACTGTAGAATGACTATGGTCATTGTACCGAAGCACATTAATACAAACACTGAAATATTCATCCAACTTTCAGTGAAGTTTGTTTGCTTTCCTTGGAGTTAACGATCCTTCATTTAACTCAAGACGAATGTCGTTCACTTCACTTTTAGCTTCAACTTTAGAAACCACATGATTACAACAACCAAACCTTACGTTAAATATTTATGCGTAAATTAGATAAACATAAATAAATAGTTGAATAAGTAACTCGTTGTATTTAATCCCTGCAAAAGACTGAATACTGCACAACGTGGAAACACCAAATTAAAGCGAGTTGCAATGGATAAATGGCCATAACAATGCATATTAATACAATAATGCATACTAAAATAATAACGATAATAATAGCTATAATACAATTTAAAATATAATATTACTAATACATAACCCAATGATAAAAATAGTACATTAATAATATAAGTTCCACCTAAACAGATAGCACTAAGAAAGTTTCACATATGTATACATAGCACCTAAAATGCAGATCTTATACTTCACCTATTTTATTGCACTAATCGTTGATAAATCTCTCAGCTAAAAGAACATTACATATGCCCATCCTTTTTTCCTTAACAAAATAAATAAAAAAATGCCAAAGGAATCGACTATAAAGCATATTTCTTTTACATAACCTTTCTTGGTCCATTTTTTGTAATTCCATGTTTTATAATTTCTACAAAATTTTCTGATAAGTTGGGGATGTCATTAAACATGCTGTCAAATTATTCTGTGTGCCTTGGCACAGATTGAATGATACTTTTCTGAAATTTATGGAATGACAATCTCATTCACTTGAAAGAATACAATACTTTCAACATAAGACCACAGAAATGAAAACAAGGCGTCTCAACAGTAATAAAAAAAAATATTTTTTTAAATGGATATTAACATATTTCTTGAAAAAAATGCATTAATCAGCAGTATAAAAAAAGAAAGAGAATTTCTCTCCATGTGAAACTTTATATTTAAGTATACAAGCATAATAAGAATAATATATATTGGGTGATTCAGCTAAGCGTGTAGAAATTTCTAGGAGGGATAGGTTGCATAAAGGCAAATCGAAATCACATAGCAATAAAGGGTCATAAACGCAACATTCATGCGGTAGATAGTGTTGTTCGGCCGCGAGACTGGTCATACGTTCTTTCAGGATACCGTTATTTTCACAGAAAAGTTTCTTCAAATCCCATAACGTGCATGTATGGGCGGTGGAGAACTCGTATGCTGTACGAATACGCGCAGCACAAAACCGTTTTGCTGTTAATGTTAGAGCCGGCATTGTCGGGGACGACTTAATTGGTCCATACCTCATACCTCCTCCTCTGGACGAAAATAGTTACCGGGTATTATTGAAGGGCGTCTTGCCAGAACTATTGAACGAACAACAGGTCCCTCAGTCGCTGCGCAGTGCAGTGTGGTTCCAGCATGATGGGCTCCGCCCATTACAAAAATGACGATCGTCATCACTTAAACATGATATTTGGACATCGGTGGATCGGCGGTTGTGGTCCCGTTTATTGGGCTGCAAGATCGCCGGACTTAACATGCCTTGACTATTTCTTCTGGGGTTAAATGAAAGGACTGGTGTATGGCACTGCCTTTGAAAGTAATGAGGACCTTGCAGCACGCATCTCTATAGCTGCTTCGAAGTCCGAGACACGCCAGTAATTTTCCAAAAAGAACGTGATTCCATGCGCCGACGATATCAAGCCTGTGCTATAGCTCATGGTCCTAACTTTGAACACCTTCTGTAAACTCAATGCATTTCGCAAATCTCTTGTGAGTAATAAAACGCATTTTGTTCTCTTACGTGCTGCTCTTTCATTTCTCTTCCTCTCCGTTCACTAGCAGATGAAGATGGCGTTTCCGACCCTGCATTGCTACGTGATTCTGATTTGTCTTTATGCAACCTACCCCTCCCAGAAGTTTGTACATGCTTAGTTGAATCACCCTGTATGTTACAAATGTTTTTAACTTTGTTATACCATTAGAAAAATTGGGAGTAAGTGCAGTAATTGAATAAGTAGAAGCATATATTCAGAAAACGAAGAGTGGCAACACACACAGACATAAATTAAAACACCACTTAGCTTTGCGTTGATGAGGCATATATTCAGATGTGATTGTAATAGATATCCGTTATATGAGGGTGCAGTTGCTGGTCTAGAAGTGCTGCTAGATATTAGCGAAGAACGCTTGGAAACTTCACTTCGTTGGTGCCAACCATTTATATGCTTTGGCTGGGAAGCTTTGTGGTCCCTTTGCATCTTTGCCGTCATGTTTAAATATGTCGTTCGTATACACATTCGAATCCTAACACATAGTTTTGCTACTTCAGCTGGTGAACCTGGAAATTTCTGAGTAACCTTTGCAGATAGTCATTCTATTATTATTTTGTTGGGAGTCGGATTCACTTCCTCGTACATCTGCAAATATTAGTTCAAACTGCCTCACGTTCTCTATCCACTCGGTCATTTGATGGTACAAGCAAACCCCCTTTAGAAAAAATGTCAAATCATCCAAAAACTCAGCATCTGTTTCTAGCATCAGCCTCGGAAAAGTCATTACAGCTAATCGGCGGAGTACTGCACAAGACCTTAGTGTACAGGTGAGTAAAAATGCTGGAACCTCGGTATGTACAAGTACAATTTGCAGAGAACTTCATTACATGGGTTACCGTAGTCGTGCGGCTGCTCATAAGCCCTTCATCTCCACTCAGTATGCTACTCGTCATTTTGCATGGTGTAAAGAAAATGTATCATGGACGGTAGATGAATGGAAACGGGGCCTATGGACTGATGACTACAGATATACGATCCATCAGTCTGATGGCCGTGTGTTAGTATGGCGGCTAACGGGGGAACACGATTTACTACAGTGTACTTTTCCTACGGTCAAGTTTGGAACTGGTAGTGTACTCGTGTGGAGATGTTTCTGTGGTATGGTCCTGTCCCTTTGGTTACCGTGGACAAACCTGTTAACCAGCACGTCCACCTCGATATTCTGGACAATTATGCGCTACCAACTATTTTGTAATACTATGGAACCGAGCCTTGTTGGTACCAGCAGGATAATGCACCGAGCCATAAAGCAAGGACTGTTACGGCGTCGTTTAAAGATAATTCCTTATCCTGTGTGGAATGTCCAGCGCAGAACCCTGATATGAATCATATAGAGTACCTATGGGACGAATGAGAGCGCTGCGTAAGAAGTTTGAAACCAAGGCCTACTACTACGCAAAAGTTAGCGGCAGCATTATGTAGTTGATGGAAGCACATGCCCATCGCCGTGTTCCAAAACCTTGTCGAAAGCATGTCTCGAAGGGTTAGTGCATGCATTAAGGCCAAAGGTGGACCGTTACCGTACTAATATATGTCGATAAAATCTGTTGTTTTTCTCTTCCAGGTGTCCGTTGACTTTGTCAATATATATTGTATACTGGTTGCTTCTAGCTTTCAAAGAGACCCCTTACAATAATAACTTAAACATTACTATATAGCCACATAATCATGTTTACTCCTGGGTCATTAGACATTCTGCGATCTACATTAATTTCATCAAAGAAATTACACCAACACACTCCATGTGGGTAAGTATTTCAGCCTTAGTCTTGAGTTTGTTCATAACATCATGCGACACACTTGCACAACATTGAAATTTTCGTGCAGTCCTTTTTTCAGGGATGAAATTACTGGTAATGGAAATCCCATACTATTCCTTACAATCATTTAACATTTCCTAAAGGCAGACCGTAATGTTTTGTCCACTCTGCTCCATTTTTTGCACTTTATATGTTTCAACCAGCAGTCATCTGGTTCTTAGTAAAAATTTTGCTTTACTTTAGCTACTTTGTTTTGAAACAGACTATAAGAGTTATTTGAACAACCACGCAAATGTTGTCGTGTTGACATAAGGTGGCTCTTTATGTATTTGTTTCGCATTCGAAGCTATGTACACATTGCACTTAGCCTTTGGTTTCTCAGCTTCAATGTATTTATTTCTGCGACCATATTCTAACAAACAATTGACAGGTATTGTGCTGTCTGATCAGTCAGAGTAGGGGTAAATGCTATTTTTCTAGCCAACGTTGTTGCAATGGTCTCCTATGCTCACTTAGAAACACTACGGGCAAGACACCTAACATCTCTGTCCTGTAGTGCAGATGCCAATGTCATATTTTCAGTGGAGTCTGACTTGGAGATACAGCACTTGACGATGTAGTATTTTCAGGTTTAATACAGCTGTTATCTACATTTACAAAACTAGGATTTACATCATTTTCAGTTTGACATGGGAGGATTAACGTAGGTACAGCATCTTGTAATTGTTTTTTAGCAGGCAGTCCAAATAATTCATACTTCAGATCGCGAATATAATCTTCGGCAGTGAAATGTTGGGAGCACACTCTACATTTTCAATAGTTAAAATGGTATTTTCTCCTACATTTCAATATCCATGTCTTCTGATAATCTGGATCCTTACTAAATCTATGAAACCTAACATCACAATCTTTAGTTTTCCTGCTGTATATTGTGTGGCATGCAACAGCACGTCCCGGCATCTTTGTTGACTAGTGCCGTACAATATACCGACTTTCTGTACTTTTAAATTATCAAACAAAATACCAAAAAAAGTCCCGGACTTATCGGATTTAAAGCACCTATTTTCTACTGAAAATGTGTAACGAATAACAATATTAAAAAGTGAATAACACAGACTTAAGCAAAACGAAAGCATAAATGCATCCAGGTCTCTTGCTCTCTAGCTGACGTCATGCGTGATTAAAAAACCTATTCGGTGACTGCGTACTGCACCTTAGCCCCACTCCTCTCCCGAATGCGTGTTACAATCGGTAACATCTTCAGATAATGTATATCGATAATAATGTTTAAAAGAAACAAACAATTTGATACAGTTTTCACTTATTAACTGACATTTACGATGTCGGTAATGTATCAAAGAAAAATTAGGTTTAATAACTAATGAATATTCCAGAACATAAAAGAATTAATTTCAGCATTTTGATGGATTTTAAGGGTAGCTTTTGAGCAGAAAATGTCTTGCCGCACTTTTTCATGAGTAGTAGAGAAATATGCTGGCTATCGAGTTTCAGAATTAATTATTGAAACCTTTAGATGACATATGTACACAACTAAGACAAAGCACAGAAAACGATGTACTATTCTAATCATCTTTTAACGTGCGTAAATTGTTTTAACCGCAGTGACCAACCGACATTTCAGAAAACGATAAGTTCATGCAACTGTTGTTATGACAAAACTGAAACATTATAATTATATGAAATTAGTTTTTCAATTTAAATATTAAAACAAATTGGAAAATATTTAATATATGAACTTCAAACGATCATTTTCACAGCCCTGACTGAAATTTGTACTAAACGCGAAAAACGCAAATATCTCGTTGACACTAGAAACCATTGAATAGCTAAAATTGATTTTCTGGCTTATTTTAAAAGATCTTCGTTGTTTAGGTTTGAATCATAAGCAGATAAGCTTTTAAAAAATTTTCTTTGAATAAATTTTACAAATCAATTATCTGTAGTGTGAAAAGGTTCTACCCGTTTTATTTTATGATAGAAATTCCAAGTAAAAAAAATAACAAATAAAGAGCAATAACAGATGACGCGTGTGAGAGCCAAACTGTTTCGAAGCGTACGATATAAATTTCACGAAATATTCAACGGGCATTTATTCATAAACAAGTCACACAGGGGTTAACAAGTCAAGCAATAAGAATTGCATTAGAACATCGTTTGCTTTATGAGTTCGACAAGACCAACAATGTAGGTTTATGGCGAGGATGCTGCAGAGAAAGCACGTTTCCGTTGGTTCCGGAAATTCCGTGAAGGATACAGAAGCTGCTGAACTGAACCGCGTTCAGGAAGTCCATCATAGGTTTCTGAAGATGATGAAGCTGTATCAACTGACCATCACTTAACCGTTGAAGAATGATCAGAAAAGTTTTCTGTACACAGACAAACGGTAGAAATACGGATGCATGAGATCGAGTATATCACGAAGTTGGACCTACATGACCTCACCACTAAAGAAATGGATCGGATATAATTAAAACCTGTTTTTCTTTGCTGGCGCATCAGAGAAAGTATCCTTTCTTGCGACCATTAATTACGGGTGAAGAAAAGTCGGGAGATTACCGACATGTAAAGAGACAAAGAACTGTCTGCAGTGTTAAAGAACTTGATCACTCGACTTCAAGAGGAAGACTACATCTGTAAAATTCTGGTAAAGTGCATGGTGGAACATTAAAGGCGTTATCAACTGGGAAGATCATACACCTAACCAAACGATAAATGCTGACCTGTAATGATAAATTGCGGAAAAACTGAAAGTAAAATAGTAATATGAACATTCAGCACTGCACGTCTTAATCACAAAGCTGTCATCATGGAACATGACAACATATTTGCCACATATCCATACGTTTTCTTGATAACAGGCTTGTGCTGCACCGGTGGCACAGTGGTATAAGCGATGACCTCTGATCATTCCTCCAAAATGGTCTGGGTTCGAATCCCGTGAAGCATGGATGTTGTGCTTGTGTTACGGCACTGGTTCTCTCCCTTAATTGGAACCAGTGACCCTAAACTAGAGACAGACGACTGCTTATATCCCATTGAGTTGCTCACTGTGGTCGTTAAACCTCCAATCCAAATTGAAAAAAAATAGGCTTGCCGAGGTGTTAAACCATACAGCCACAAAAAATTTCCTATACGATTTTGAAATAAAAGTTTTGATTGTTTTCATATCAAACATACTTAAAATTCATTAGGGTGCCTCTAATTTCTGTTTATTGTTTTGTTTTTCAAAATACATTTTGATCAGTTTTTACTTTCGATAAATTTTAGATTCAGTCAATATAGACATATATGCTGTGAACAATATAATTCATATACGTAAATCCGTGCGTGATCATTATAAAAAGAAACATAAAATTTAAATTTGTGTACAAACAGTTCAAATGCTATAAAACAGAAAATTTACCTTTCACAATTTAGTGTTCTTGTGTTTTGATTTTGATATGTTAGAATTGATAATTTTCCACTCTTTGGAAAAATTAAAGAAGTGCTTTCATTAAAACTTTCTAATTCTACGTACCTGGCAGAGTGTGTGTTCGTGGCTTCAAGGTATCATTTGATGATCAAAGTAACCGAATGACTCTTTGGAATATTACTTTTTTATAAGACACCTTAGGTACGTTCTCGCTAGTAGACAGACAATTCGTAAAGCGTATCTAAGCCGTCTCAAATATTATCAAATGTATGTGACCCTTTGCAGGTCTATGCTACTTCATGGCTGCTAAAACATGAGACATGTCCATGATACATATACACGGTCGTATCAGAATAATATGACCACTCCCGGAATCCCAGTGTACCCGTCCTTGCGCACCACTGAGTGCGCGTGACAAGGTTTACCGACGCAGATATAAGCGGCCGGCCAGGAAAGACAAGCCATAGTGCGTCACGTGAGCACAATGGACAGAGGTATTGATTTGACAAACGTTCAAAAAGAAATTATGAACTGTTATCGTGCCAAGGGTGGAAGCATCTCAGAAACGGCAGACTTTGTGGGCTGTTCGAGAGGTGCTGTAGTAAGGTTGTACTAAAAATAAACCACTGTCACACTGAGTACTTCCCGATGTCCTAATTATAGAGCCCGAGAGGCCATCGACATCTTTGAAGAACGTCATCTCCCTTGACTGGTAAAACGCAATCGAAGCGCAACATTGCAGAATTGGCCACTCAAATGAACACTGGAGCTCCCAGGTACGTGTCCTCGATAAAAGTACAGCGAACCCTGTTACGCATGGTTCTCTGGAATCGACGATGTATCAAGGCGCCCATGTTAACCCAGTTACATTGGCAACGACGCCTACAGTTCGCATGGGACAACCGTAATTGGACAGTGGAAGAGTGGTAAAATGTTGCATTCTACGACGAACTGTGATTTCTACTGCCCAGAAGAAACGTCCGGTGGCTGATACGACGTCAGACACACGAGAACCAACTTTCGGACCCGCATGGTGATTAAGTAAAGGCAAACGATGGCAGGGTGCATGTCTGGGAGAGGTTTTCCTGGTATGATCTCTGACCGCTGGTACAACTGAATCGGTTCCAGAGGGCCAATGGCTTCCTGTCCATCCTCGCTGACCACATATGTCCCTTCACGTTGGGCGTTAACCCTGGTAGTGATGGTGTCTACCAACAGAACAATGCCTCCGGCCCAGTAGCTAAGGGCATGCGTGACTGGTCCACGGAGCACAACAGCAATGTCTCCGTTCTCTCTTGGCCGGCGAAATTGCCTGAACTCTATACCGTCGAGCACCTGTGAGACTATTTTAAACTACAGGTATCTTAGGTTCAACTAAGTAATGGACAACACTAATCAGATCACTTCGTGCATTTAACCATGTAACACTATCTAGTATTATAAGGCCACCGTAGTATTTTCCAAAATGGCGGAAGACGTTTATTGTTTGAATGAGCACGTTATTTTAGCTTGCAGAAATATGATGTCTTTCTTATCTTGGAAAGATAGCGTATTTTCAACTAAGCAATGGACAACACTAATCAGAACATTTCCTCCGTTCAACCATATAACGCTATGTACGATCCTAATGCCATCATAGTTATTTTCCAAAATGGCGGAAGAAGTTCATTGTTCGAATGTGCACGTGTTTTTCACGCACAGTAACATGAAGTCTTTTCTAATTTCATGAAAAGTAATCTTAATTTCAACTAAGCAGTTTGGAGACAACTGTGATGTCCGTGTAAGTAACATTGTATGGCTCAGTATTGTAAACGTTTCAGCCAAGTTTTGACGCATGCTTAGTTCAAATTAAGATAGTTTTTCATGAAATAAAAGGGGATCTCATTATTCTAACAAAACATTATAGTTAGCACTTGGCGTATATTTCCTATTTTCGACAAGTGGGCATTTCCGCTTTATACCAAAGATTATAAGACAGAGAGTTATTTTCCTTTCTCTGGCCCGCCGAAATATTTCAGAACTTAATACCTGTCGTATGAAGGCACAGAAAGATATTTACACGAATGTACGAAAGAATGCCCACATAAAAAATGTAGAATTCTCGAAATAGGAAAAAAAAATGCCTACCTCGTGGAAACTGGAAAATATGACAACTACTGACTGATATTTCTTTACGTTAGTTCCAAATATGAAGTTTTTCTCAATTTAATGAAGAAAACACTTAATTTCAACGAAGAAATCGACAAAACTAATCAGAACAGTTCCTCTGCTTAACCACACAAAGTTAACTAGCATTACAAGAGGCCAGTAGGGCTCCCAGGATTGGGTTATGGGGGTGACCCAAAATATTGTAAAATTAAAAACGCAAATTTTTAAATATAATTCAGAACGCCATCAATGCCTAATCAAGAAGTGGATCCCGAACCCAACTAATTATATAGCCTCCCAAGTGAAAATGCTATAGGCATCAACACTGCATACAAGTTAAGTCAACACAATCACAAGAAAGATAATAATTCATAGAGGCCAGTCCGCATACCTTATATGATAACTTCTAGCTGAGGGATCAATAAAACTCTTGGTCAAAAGTAAGAGAATTACTACTTTCTTTCTACGGCAGAACAAATAAAGGCTGTTTTGAAAGACCTGACTTAAACCCATAGAAGGGATGTTCTAAGCCGCTCTCCTGTCAGAATTGGATTTCCCTCCAGCAAGGTGATTGTCCAGTTAAGACTATATTCAGGGCAAAGCTATCGTGGCAATGGGGTTAATGCTACGGGACCTTATAACTCCCAGGTACGAGTATTACTCCGCACTAATGGTGTGTAATTAATCTTCACTCGGAAGTTTTGCAAGGGAGTCCACGGTGACAGCCCACAAGCCCTCATGGCTGCCACCGTGATCGGAGACTGACCCCTCATTTTAGCACCATATCCCCTGTTCTCCCCACCCCACACTACCCGTGCTCGTTGCAGACCGGTAGACAAGCAATTTATTTCTCTCTCTCTCTCTATTTTTTTTTTTGAAATGTTGCAGAACGTATAACTTTTTTTCTTTTAAAATAAAAAAATCTTTGCTAAACACGTGAAGCGGCCAAATTTTTTTTCACATATTTTTTCTATTTTTTTTTCTTATATTTCATTTATACACTTACTGCTTGAAGATTACCAACTGTGGGATTTAATTAAAAGTATTTTTACCATGTCATCAGTTATGCGTAAAATTTCGTTCTTCCCAAAATTTTGCATTGGTTGGAATTTTTTTTTAATAACTTATACTCGTTAAATGTCTATGCATTTTTAACTACCATTGTTATTTCGCAATTAGTTCGAATTTGTAAACTTTGCAATAGTCCAGTTAATGTCATAAAAAATCCGAATACTGTATTTTCAATTGCGTAACAATCGACTTCCAATTCGTTTCCTCAAAAAGTATTTTTAACAGTTTTTTACTACCTAAATGCAGCCATTTACACAGATTTCAACCTTCACACCATTATTAACCCATGATCTTACAATGTTAATTTGCAGGGATTTCAAAATGCTGTGTGATGGATCACTAACAGCTGACAACACTAACCTCCTTTCTTTTTTCTTCCTTTTTTTTTATTTTGCGCACTATTTTCTCCCCCATACTACGTCACCATACGCATCACACCTATGCTTATGCATATGCTGTTCGACGTCTCTTCTTCTTTTCGTTTCTTCGTTTAGTCTCGCATCAGAGTTTGTAGCTTAGACAGTCCGTGGGTACTTGGTTTTCTACCTACCTTTCACGGAAATCAAAAAAGCTGCTCTCGCCTTGTACTGGTACTCTCCTGATGACGACAGTTCATGGTATATCGTTTTATGTTTCATTATTTGTGTTTAGGTTTTTTGCATTATATAAGGGTGTTCAAATGAAAAGATATGAAACGTCATAAGAACGTAACCGTTAACATATTTGCCTATGCCGCTATGGGAGAACGTAGCGACACATCTAGGGATGCGATTGGAGTCGCCGGCGTGGATCGGAGCATGCGCGGGCGCCCGCATGCGCAGGAGAGAGCAGAGGCTCTTTTAAAGAGCGCCGTCCAATTGAAGCGGCAGTGCGTGTGAGGACAGGATGGCGCTCACATTGCAAATGTCGACGATTGAGGAGCAGCTAGGCGTTATCCGATTTCTGACAGCAGAAGGTGTTAAACCGGCCGCTATTCATCGCCGGATGGTGACCGTATATGGGGAAGACTGTGTCCGACAAGTCAGTGAGAAAATGGAGTGCCCATTTTCGTGCAGGCCGTGAGAGTTTGGTTGATGACCCTAGACCAGGCCAGGCAAACACAGTCATCACGGCCGATCTCATCGACAAGGTGGACGACTTAGTGAGAGGTGATCGGCGTGTCACATTGCGAATGTTGGCGGTGGAGGTGGATGTCAGCGTGGGAACAGTGTGGACAATTGTTCACGACAGGTTGCGTTTACGGAAAGTGTGCGCGCAGTGGGTTCCGAAGCAGCTTACCGACCAGCAAAAGGAACTGCGTATGGGGCTAGCACTTCAACATCTGTTTCGGTATTATAAAGACCCCGCTTTCGTGGAGCGGATCGTCACAGGTGATGAGAGCTGGTGCCATCACTACGAGCCAGAGACAAAGCGGGACAGCATGCAGTTAAAGCATGCGTCGTCACCTCCCCTAAAAAGTTCAAAGCCGTGGAGTCAGCAGGCAAGGTGTTGGTCACAGTCTTTTTCGACGTCCAAGGTCCACTACTTGTTGAATTCCTCCAGCACAGACGAACCATTAACTCCGATGTGTACTGTGAGACACTCCGAAGCCTACGCAGGTCCATCAAGAACAAAAGACCGGGGCTGCTCACGGAGGGTGTGGTTCTGCTCCATGATAACGCGCGTCCACACGTCTCCAGGGTCACACACGCGGAACTGGCAAAGTTCCAGTGGGAGCAGCTTGACCATCCGCCCTACAGCCCGGAAATGTCGCCCTGCGATTTCCATGTGTTTGGTCCCCTGAAAAAACATCTGAAAGGGAAGCGCTTCCAATCGGACGACGAACTCAAGGACGCTGTGCAGGACTGGGTCTCGTCACGGCCACAGGAATTCTGGGAACAAGGAATCCTTCGGCTCGTTAATCAATGGGATCGTTGTGCTACGGCCTATGGTGTATACTTTGAATAAAGTCTTCATTTATACCCACAGTGTCGTTTCGTACCTTTTCATTTGAACACTCCTTGTATATATATATATATATATAAACGATAGTGATTGCTGATTATTCAGAATAAGGATATATATATATGTAGAACTCGTGGCGTCTAGAGGAGTTCGATCTTGCACTACTACAGTGACCAGCCATGTTATTCTTAACTTCTTAACACTTTATTCGAACACACAACGCAATTAACACAAGACAATAATTAACAACTTAAACGAATTCATTGCACACAACGAACAACTACGACCAACGACATTCTTCACTTTCTGTTTTCCGCTCGCCTTGGACGCTGTCTGTTTACAACTAGTGCGTAGATGTGTACAGCGTACTGTGCCTCTATCTGTGAAGGAGAATTGTCATTAGAGTGGTTAGTCTATCTGAATAAGCAGACATTTTACATATATAAATCATCATTCTCAACAATCATCAATCCGCAACTTGATGAACATCGCCCCAAGTTTCTTCCACAACGGTCTGTCTTCGTTTAGACTCTTTCATGTCATTATCGTACCTGAATATATATCGTATGCTTTCGAATTTCATCCATCCATCACCCATTTGCTCTTTTGGGACTTTTCCTGTCTCTTCGAATCAAGTATAAAATGTGGGTTTTCCATCGGTTGTCCGTCCTTCTGGCAATATTTCCCGCCCAATGGGATTTCAGTAATTTTACTCCGGTCATGATGTCTTCCACTCTTTTCACTTTCCAAATCCGCGAGTTCCTCTTCCTATCTCTCCTCGTTTTTCAGTTGTCTGCGATTTTTGTACTTCTTTGTTTGTTAAAATCTGCGTCTCTGCTCTGTATTTAAACACTAGAAGGATGAATTGAACATTTTAAAGACATAATGGCCTACTGCTCTTAAAAACTGTACTGTTTCCTCCAAACGCTCTCCAACCAAGTTTTATAAGTCGATTTATTTATTCATCAATGCGACCTTTGCCTGATATCTGCCATCCGAGGTATATGTAGGTTTCAGTTATCTCCAGCGTTCCCCCAACAATCGATAAATCGTCATTTCTTGTAAAAGCATTGTACATCAGTTTTGTCTTCTGAATGTTTGTTTTTAATCCCACATTTTAACTCTTGACAGCAAGTTCCTATATCGTACCCTGCAATTCTGAAGAGACAGTTTAAAAAATGACCAAGTTTACAGAAAAACGACATTGAGTTATATAGTCTCCATTAAACTTTGTCTCTGTGTTTTCCCAGTTCAGTGATTGACAATTGCAATCATTAAACTGTGAAAACAAAGACATAAAGTGATGTAAAATTTTACCTCCAACACTCTTTTTTGTGGCATTAAAAAGTGTTGGAGATACGTTTTCCCCTTGTCTCGGTCAATCTCCAATTTTTATTGGTTCCATATCCTCAAACAGCCTAACCCATTTGCATTTATATAAATGCACATTCGAGTCCCATTAATGTAACAACCTCTTACTTTTGACGTCAACAGGGCATATAGCTCCACGTGTCGGGAACTGCCTTGGAGGGTATATAAGTTGTGCTGTAGGCAATTTGAAAACATGTCACTCGTTGCTAATATTGATAAAACGAACGAATTGTCAGATTTGCAAAAAAATATATTTATCGGCTTTCGGGCCAAGGGAGTCAGTGTTTCTGAATTAGCGCAATTTGTGAATTGTTCGCGCGTGCTGCTGTGGTTAAAGTGTATCATGATTAGGAAATTGACACCATTGCAAATTTACTGCGTGAGAACTGCGTGGAACCACGAGCTACGGATGTGAGAGGTGAACGTCGTCTTTGAAGATGCGTGATGGCCAATCGACACGCTACAATGGAGCAACTCACTGGCCGAATAAACCAGGGGACCACCGAAATTGTGTCTAAAACCACAGTTCAGCGAACACTGCTGCGTATGGTGCTCCGACGCAAACGGATTATCACTGCACCTATTCTAACGAAGGTACATCGACAGAAAAGGCTTACATTTGCACGGCATTATCGGACTCAGACCTACGCTGATTGTCAAAGGATTGCCTTCTTTGATGATTCACGTTTGTGCTAAATCGAACAGATGGACGTTGGCGTATGAAACGAGATACATTAGTGAATAAACATTCTTCAACAATTGTTGAAAGAACACAAGCTGGTGGGGGCAGCATTATGGTCTGTGGAATGTTCTTGTGGCATTCTCTGGGTCCACTCGTACCTTTGGAAGTCACTTTGGACTGAATTCGTTATAAATCCATCCCTGCACACCACGTACACGCATATATGCTGATTGTCTTCCATGAGGTGGACGGGATGTAGCAGCACGACAATACGACGTGTCACGCATCTAGAAATGTCCGAGAGTGGTTGGAAGTGCACGATGAAGATTTCAAAGTACTTTCCTGGCTCCCTAATCCCCAGACTAAAACCCAGTTGAGCTTTTGTTGGACTACTTCGATCGTATTGCTCACTCTACGGATCCTCCACCACGCAGCCTCAAGCAGCTGTCAGATGCACTATAATCAGCATGGCTGCACATATCTGTGAACACCTTTCAGGACATTACTAAGTCATTCGCAGTCCGTGTAGCTGCTGTCCTCGCTGCACACGACGGTTATTCTGGATGTTTGCTGTGGTCACAATAATGTGCCTCGATTGGGTATATTATATTTGAGATGCACATATATATGAAGAAGATGTCGTTTCCAATAAATCCAAAAATTAGTGAGATAATTTATTTAGTTAACTCATATTATATTTGATAAATATTTTTCTATGCATTTGCCATTTCTTTTGGGCAACTCTTAAATAAAATTCAATCCTTAATATTTTTCAGTATTTTACTCAAAAAGAATAGTTAATAAAAAAATATCTTTGTTTACAATTGTGAAGCCATGCGATTTAAGAAAAAAATTTCGTTGGTGAAATTCTCCACAGGAACGTTAATGGAAATTTATATTTCATTGTTTGGGGTTTCATATGTCAACCGATAGATCAATAATGTGAGGAAACAACTTTTGCTTGTACTGTGAGATTGTTTATTACCGATGGCAGGTTACTGGAAAATTAACGTGGATCAGCAAAAACATGAAATACAGAAATTCCACAGACACAAGGGACAATTGAACCATACATTGAGGAATGCTATTTAACTGTTTTTGTAACCACTTCACTTTACGTCAGCTGGTTAGCGTCTCATATTTTTTCAAAATAACTTATTGTCCTCCTATAAGCATTTTCTCTCAGTACAGCGTTCTGATATTCGACGGAAAATATCAAGCGTGTTGATAAAAAATCAAGCTTCCATATGTCCAAAAGTATTTCTGTCAGCCTCCATAAACCCTGCTGGCGCATTGGTCTAGCTGATGGCTTCTGATCGTTCGTCCGAAAGGGGTCCGGATTCGATTCCCAGTGAGGCATGGATGTTGTGTTTGTCTTACGGCACATGCTCTATCACTTCCCTGGAACCAATGACCCTAAATTAGGGACGGGCGACTGCTTACAGCCCAATGAGTAGCTCACGTTGGTCGTTAAACCTCAAATAATAAAAAATAAAAAAATCCTGAATACATTTTCAGTAATGCGCTAACCTTGAAAACTTGAAAATGCATCGCAGGTTGTCATATGCAAAAACCATTTTTTTTCCTGCAGTTGTTAAGCATGCCGTAGTTTTCCGCGTATAGCACTACCTCGTAAATTGTTAAAAAGGGAGTCGTACATTACAGCGCCGAAACTATGCTGCTTTCTGTTTACCTTAATAATAAAACATATATAATTAAATAAATTTTTCGTGCCCATACACACATAGTGATCACTGAAATATGAGCATAACTATCAAAAGTGAATGCAGTCCGTTGACCACGTAATTTTTGAGATTACGCGATTACTCGACCGACGTAAGAATTTGGAATGTAAGTGTGTAAACGGAAGGATTTATCGAACTTTGACAAAGAACAGATTCTGGGAGATCGAAGGCGAGTGCTTCAATTTTCTTAAATTGATCAGCTGGTTGGTTGTTTCCTAGCAGCCCTAGTTATTACCAAGGCTGGCCTAAAATGGTCAAACAGCGAAACGGGCACAAAACTGCACAGGATATTGAAAAGCTGATGTGAGAATTGAGCGCCGGGTCTGAAGATTCGTACGGCGCGACACACGAAGTACTATTCTACAGTTGACTACCCAATACAGCAGTTGTCAATTCGGAACGTTACATGTCATGATCATGCGTTGCACGCACATAACAGATGACCTATACCCTGCCCCTCACATATTCACTCAGATTGGCAATTTTAAGAAATAACATTGACATTTTTACACGTACAGATAAATAAAATACCAAACAGTAAAATCGTTGTAATTATCTATAATTCCTACATATTTCGGTACAGAAACGTAGAGGTGAATCCTACCTTTGTTATACATTATAATATAATTTAAAATATTCCAAATTACACCGTAAAGCTGTGTGCTGACCAGTAGCTTTTATTTATTATTTTTATTTTCTGTTTTACCCATTCTCCATCATATAAATGCATTCCAGGAATATTTTTTCTCTCACTACTAATATTATTAATTGTTTCGCATTACTAATTCGTCTTTAAGAACTAACGGAAACACTTTTTAAAGAATTTCGAGATATTTATATGGGTTTGAGATCAACGGCCCTGTATTCCATATATTATTTTAGTGTCTTTTTTTGACATGGAAGTGTCTTGTAACCGGAACAGTGTTTTGAGTTTATCTAAATTTTAGTATTTTTAGATAATTTAAAAGTCCGCTCAGAATAAAAAATAAAAAACGTCCAAGTGGCTTCTCAATTCAGCTCGGAAAACAGCGTTACGTATAGACGAAAGAGTCATAAGTAATTCCAGCTCAATGTAAACAGTCTTGAACACAGAAGGATTGTTAGATGATATCCTACCTGGTAGGAAAAACAGAATCATGCCATGCTACGTAAGAAACGACGAATAATGAGAACTAGTGATTCAGGTGAGTGTACTTAGGAATACCTGTGTTTGTTTTGTTTTTTTAGGAAAAAATTCATCAATAGGCTTTTGACCAATTCCTTTTAACTTAAAATTCTGATTGTACTTACTCTTAGAAATAACGACATAATGTATCAGTCATTTCCAAACGCTTATTAGTCATAATGTTACTCGTAATTTGTGAGGAAAAGTTTCACCGTTGAGTGACAAGAACAGCCCTTGTCCCATTTATAAAATACTTTCCAATTGCGTATTCTTCAGTAGTTGAAGTAAAGATTCCGTAGCAGTAAAAATACAGAAAATGGACTAGATATGTGTTTAGTATTTTCTTCAAAATATTATAAATATAAAATAAGTATTCTTGAAATTCACTAATTTTTTTCCAAAATATGGTACTTCTTATGAAACGCTGAAAAAGCGAACCATTATTCCAAACTGAAAGTAAGAATTTATGTAGAGGGCGCTTTTGCTGTAAGGCATTCTCTTATATTCTGGGATTTGGTGCCTGCTAGTTGTAAAGTACGAACAAATTTTCCACTTAGATTAGGACTAAATTTAAAATTACTCTTCGCTTCATTAGCAACATATTTTTGGCTAAACTGTATTGGAACAAATCTTCATAAATGGAGTTTTCAGTGAGCTAAAATCTTGTACGACTCATCCGAAAACTAAAACACATTCAAAGCGCGAACCAACTCAAAGCTAACGTTTATATATTTTAAAACTAAGATTCAAAAAGATATTCATATAGGTGGTGGAAAACGGTAAAAGATGTATTGTAATAATAAATAATATGTAAAGCACTTATATGATCGTTTAATTTAATCGCTATGTTGTAGTGTCAGACTATAAACTCACTAAGTAAAATACACGTAATTTGAGAGTATTATGAACGGAATTGTCGCAGCATGCATGAGAATCATCTTTTTGTAATTAGCAAAAAGAAATCGAAACACTTTTTTACAGAAGTCAAAAAAAAAAAAAAAAAATAAGGAGCTGCCATAGCAGGACAAATTCTGTAACACTGTTAAATTTTAATAGCAGATTTTATTTGCAATTCAAATGTTATTCAATATCGTCCTCGTCGACAATCTCTTAAAAGTTTTCTTAAAGGTATAAAATCAGGGAGAATTCATGAATCACACTATGGTTTTTCAAAAACCATTTTCCTGCACCATTTCTGATACATACCTTCCTTTAGGTATTATTAGCTACTGTGTAAGATATTAAGGTAACTCACTTCTGGTATACGGTGCCATGCATGTAATAAAAATTCCGAAGATTTAGTATTTCTGAAAATTTTTATGTGCCTCACTTTTTATCAGCACAATGTCCCTTTCTTTTCCAGAATTTTCCGAGGAAACCAAAGGCCTGACGTATGACAGCTGGTCAGCTCAGAGTTCTCCCTTGTCTTAAATTTTTATCCCACTGACCCCTGTTGCGAAATTACTGCTCGTGAGTTTTAAGTCTGGATTAGGTAAGTTGTAAGGAGGGTTTTGTTACAGTTCGTCGTTTCATTGTGCACATCAGAAGGTGGAAATGAAAGCGGTCTTTTTATACAGTCATTATGATCATGAACAACTGACAAATAGGTAGATAGCACCTTGATAATATGTGTTATGTAAAGACGTTGTCCTAAAAACCTTTCTGTAATCGCAAACCTCGCTGTCGGACAAAATGCTAACATAATTTGACATCAGCAAGAAGCCTTCCCTGCTCTCCTACTAAATCTCCAATATCAATCTATCTATCTATCTATCTATCGACGCAGCAATTCCACTACGGCAGTTAGATAATTTTTCTTAGAGGAATGCATATTCTACGTGCAAATAACTCTTTCTCTTTCAGATGAAAAAATAATCTCAAGTAGTAAATCAATTAAATTATCCTTGAAACCTTTCTAAAGAAAACCACTGATTGACCCTTTACTCTCTTCGGACTGTGGAACCTAAAGACTGCATTTGAAATACTAGTCATTGCAGAAATAATTACACATGAGAGAAAAATCATGTTTTGCTAGGTTGAAGATTTTCTTTATCGTAGAACAACTGTGACTGAGAATCAACAGTCTCGACAACATATTGATTCTGTGAATTCTCTATCCTTTCAGGAAAAATACAGAGAAGTATGCATTCTGCTGCTGATATATTAGACATGCTTATGCTTCAGCCAATGCAGTGGTACCTGAGGTCTTAAGATATCGGATTTTGTGTGCCAGGCGTTCTCTGGTAGGGCTGTTTCATGAATAAGATAAACAGCGTATGGAGATTTGCACCGGTTTCGTAGTTTTATAAAGGAGGCATAATTCGACATAGGGAATTGATGTAAACTTCGATATTTGGATTTTCATATTCGAATTTAAGATACTTATTTTTGTCCCTAAACTTCGTTCTCAAGATGTAAAATTTGTCCTGAATTAATTGCTAAGTTTTTAAAATACATGTAATGAAGTTACTGTTGTATGTTTTGGATTGTGCGCTCAGAAATAATTTCTATTTTAACATAAATTGATATTTGACTTAAAATAATGTAAATGAGAGAATTGCGCTTTTACTTATAGGAGCACATTTTCGTTGAACATCATCTCTGATATGGTATATCAGAGATGATGTTCAAATTTTGCCATGAATGAATATTTTTATTTTAAGAAATGTGTTCATGAAAAAAAGCGTACGCATCCTTCATTGCAAAATGCAATTTAATAACACGATATGACAGCATCAGAAATTTCTTCAATATCAGATAAAAAAAACCGAATTGAGTTAATTTCAGGAATAATGGAAACATCGGATGATTAAGCCTTCACTATCTGACCACTTTCAAAACTCAAGCAAAATCAGATAAAGTAAGATTTAATGCAGTAATACACCATGTTCGTTTTCCCGCGTAATCGATATGATACCAAATGATTTATCTTTATATTAATCATTCGTATATAACAACGGCAGGGAAAAGCATATCGGGGCGCCATACGAAATCGCACAAACGGCGATATATTCTTTTACCTATATCTTATAATATTCATAGGAGATGCCATGTAAATTTAACATAAAGTCTAAATATTCAAAGAAATTTCGACGTTATTTCCTGTTTTATGATACTTCAGATAAAATATATCTTACACTGCCGTTACTTGAAAATATACACGAACACACACACACACACAAAAAAACACACACACACATGCCCATCACTGTAAAGCGAATTTGAATTTTGCATCAGTTGAATATAAAAATCATATTTAAATATTTATTGAGGCCCTTGTCCGCGGGTATCCTTACAAATTACTTTAAAGAGAACTCACAAAGATTAATTCATGATTTTACACATTTCATCTTTACGCTCGCCTGGAAGCCGTTGTAAAATTACATCTGATTTCTCATCTGATTATATTTACATTTTGTTTAAGGAAATTGTAAATATGATATAAGTAGATGAGACACCTGTCGCACTATCTTGCTTTCTTTCTACAGACATTTATTATATCTGGTGAAATTTGTAGAGGCATTTAATTACCTGTGTGTCTTTCCTTCTAACTTATTTTCTCCTTTAACCGTTCCAAAATTGAGAAGATAATACCCAGTTTCTTCCCTTTTAAAAGCCCAACACTAAAAAGCGCAAATCAGTAGTTTCACGTTCGGTGGGCCGAGTTTATAATTTATTTTTGCATTAAGGATTTCTTGATTCCCATTTACCTGAAACTCACAGATCTTTATCTTTGTGTTTTAAACTGTAGCTATTCATACGGTTTCGTTGAATTTGTAGCTTTAGTCCTTGACGTTTTTGACGAGGAATAATTTTGAATTCAATGCATGTATTCCTGAAGCAGTTGTGAACAAAATATAAAAAGAATTAAATATCACAAACATTTCTGTTAGCTCTTTACTTTGATATCAGAATTGTGGACACCTAGCAAAGACGACTGAAAGGCACATTTTCCATATGCTTCATAAGAAAGTGTTCTAAAACGCTGCAAGTGTATATCTAAAACATCTAGAGGAAAGGCAATGCTCCATTTAAAAAGGCAAACTTTTTTATATTCCCTAATGAGCTTCCGTAGCTATGGAATTTTTATATATTAAGAAAGGAACACAAAAACAAAATAGTGACGGAAATACAAAAGTAGATCTTTTCTTTAAGACTATATTTCAAATTGCTTTCACTTCCTAGTGCATCATTAGCCTAAATTCACTTTAAATATTTAAAACCGAAACACAAAATATATTCAAATATTTCCGCTGCTCTTTCGACTTTGCGTATTTATTTCTAAAACCGATATGCGATTTTCGAACGAAATTTCCACGATACTTTGCGATCCTTTGATTTTCCGTATTTTTCTCGGATGAAGCAACAATCTTGCTTCTAGCTTTTCAGTATTAATGTGGAACCCTATGATGCTTTTGAGATCAAACTCAAAATCATAATAAAGATGGTAAAACGGCACATGATCAGAATTTACGTTTCTTAAGCCCATCCGAAAGAAATGTCGATGGATGTTGTGCTCGGAAACTTTTCTAAATCTTTGTGTCCAGTTGAATATCAATGTTTACGAAACGGTAAAATAGTTATCATTCGGATTAATGATTTTCTTTTGTATTTGACCAAATAACAATAGCTTCACTTCTCCTTTTTCCTTTCCATAGACCAAATACTGCAGCAGAAAATAAAATTTCCTTGCCCATATTTCCAATTTTGGATTCTAAATCATCTGTTTCCTCAAGGCTTTCTGTAGTCTTTGTTTGTCAGTCTGTCTGCTTGTGTAGGGTTTCTCTCAGTCATCAGGTTTTGTTTATCTTAAAAGCATCCTGTAATGGGTTGTACATTCATGAGAAAATTTTGATGCTCAAATTGAAGGATTGAAATCTTGAATGTAGACATCAGGTATTAGCAAGTAACTTTTCAAACATTTTTGGTAAACCACATGTCAGAAAAAAATTGGGGGACACTGTTAATTTTTTAACAGTGCGAAACCACTTTATTCTGTTTAAAAAAATCAACAGCGTCAATCACGAGATTTAGAAGAAGCTCCTGATCTATAGACAGGCCAGATAAATGACAAATTTGTTCTCATCGGTAAAGATATTCTTTAAGATGCGAAAGAGTTTTGAAAAGAACAGTCAATTCAATAACTCAGCTGCAATAGTATAAATATTAGCTTCGAAGTCCATGATTCTCAAAACGGTAGGGGTAAGCAGTAAAACCTCTCAGAGTTAAGTGGATGAAATTAGAAAGAAATCTCGGAAATCATATTTAGCCACAATTTAAAATAATAGTTTTTAACATGGATGAAGCTGTTTTGATTTATATGATAATGCCTGTTTAATGGATTGTAAACAAAAATGGGAAGCATTCCAAAACGTGACATTAAAAAAGCACCAGTTTATTATGTAAATATTAAGGGTACTTATAAAATAATTATTGATATATCTGAATGTTTTAAGAACTATCGCCATTGATTTTAATTAATCACTGTATTTTTAATAAATACCTAAAAAGATTAAGAGACCCGATACATGAAACCTTATATTGGTTATGTTTCCGTATACGATAGTTTAACTAATTTATCCTTTTGTTTAACACGAACCTCTTTAAACCGCCACCCTCGCTTACTACTAGATAAACGCAAGGGCTAAATGTAACGACTTAATGACGTTCGAAAGGGTTTTGCCCATCTGCATGCTTTATATTCCCTTTCTTTGGTAGCAGGAAAATTTATCGAAATGGGGGAGCTAAATGACACTACGATTAATCTCAGAACTTGCAATTCTTTACAAAATCTGAAGATAAACTTCTACGTTTTTGTTAAGTAATTGGTCTTCACGTGACTAATCTCTTTGAATAATCTAATTTTCTAAGTGGGCGAAATATTTAATGATATTTTACACCCGCAGATTTCAAATCAAAAACAAAATTAAGAAATACAGTCAACAATGCATAACAAATAAATTTACCTCTGTATTCAAAGGGATTGAAATAAATAAGAGCTAAGATGAAAGTAAAATTGATGAAACTGAACTAAGTATAAATTGAAAAAGAGGAAAACTTCTCATCATTTTCATACAGTATCAGTCGGAGAATAAAAGGTAGAAAATGATAACAGAAGTTCGATATTGTTCACATGAGTACATCTATATTGCTTTAAAAAGAAATGCTGGTGAGCAATCTCCAAAAGATGTATTTTCATGCCTCTTTATTTGGAAAATGTAGTAGTGCAACAATATTCCTACGAAGTCATTTTCATTCCGTAAGACTAGAGGAATTTTCTTTTTTGGTACTATGCTTATCAAATCTTGTATTCACATTTATGTTCCTTATATTAGGTTCATAGCTTCGGTTTTCGATTGCACTTGACGAAAAACATAACGCTGCCTTGCAAAGTTAAGTGAAAAAAACGAAAGCAAAAAAATAGAAATATAAGATTATACTTTGCATTGCTCGCAATTTAATCTGAAGAACTCCTGCGAATGAAGTGCAGTAACGTACACAGTTCATAACCTAAAGTCGTTCGATAGACAGTTCTCACTCTTGTTTTACATTAATGTGTATTCTTAAATGTATCTACATTAGTGAAGTCAGATGCTTACAGTAATGTCTTCATAAAAAGTTGTTTGCAAAAACTATTTATTGATAGAAATAACAAAGTACAATCACTGATATAATGCCCGTTTTGTTCGATAACCTTTTGCCATCTTTCAGTGAGCTGCAAAGTGACTCGTTCATAGAAGGATCTGTCTTTCATGGCGAAAAACAGTACAAGGCGCTGATTTGCAGCCTCATCTGAATTGAACGTTATACCACGCAACGACTACTTAAAAGAGCGAAACAAGTGGAAGTCTGACGGCGCAAGGTCCAGCGAGTATGCTGAGTTTGGCAACACATCCCACCCAAGCTCCAATTATTTTTGGCGGATGATCAAACTTGTGTTTGGTTTCGCGTTGTCGTGATGAAACACAACACCTTTACGATAAACGAGACATGGACGTTTCTGGATAATGTATTCGTTCAAACTGTCCAATTGCCGACAGTACACATTCGAATTGACTGTTTGGTTCCATGGTATGAGATCGAAAAGCAAGACACCTTGAAAATTCCACCACACTGAGACCAGAACCTTTCGCTGATGAATGTCTGCTTCGGATGTCGTTTGAGGCAAAGCAGCACTTCGGGACCAAGACCGTTTGCGCAGCACATTTTTGTACACTATCCACTTTTCGTCAGATGTTATCAGTCTCTACAAAGAAGGATCGTTTTCCTCACGTTTATTGAGCATATCGCAGATGTTTATACGCGCCGTCAATTGAGCTTCGTTGAGTTCATGAGGAACCCACATATCGAGCTTGCTTACGTATTCTAGTTTCTTCAGGTGATCGTGAACACTTGAACGATGGATATGCAATGTGTCTGCAATTTCTCGTGTCGTGTAACGTGGGTTTGACTTGACTAATGCCTTAATTTGGTCGTCATCAACCTCGAATGGCCTCTTGGACCAAGAAGCATCGTTGAGATCAAAATCACCTGCACGGAATTTTGAGAACCACCGCTGGCACTGATGTTCTTGTAGAGCATTATCACCGAACACTTTACGCAACTTTTCACAAGCTTGACGCGCGTTCTTCCCTTTAACCCTCTGGGCGCCAAGAGCATGTTAACGCGTTTTCATTGTCTGTCGCGCAAGCGGAAAGAGCTTCTGAACTCGTCCTGAAATCAATGTCCCAATAGCGGCAAAGGCGTCTGAACTCGTCCTGAAATCGATGTCACAATAGCGGCATGAGCGAGCTGAGACGTCCTCTGAAAGATTTCCCAGTAGCGCCAAGAGCGCGTTTAGACGTTTGTTCGTTCCCCCTGCGTGGTAACCTAAGACACGACCCATGTCAGTTGTTAATTGATGAATAGAGTTTAGCCAAACAAAATCCTGTGACCCAAAGAGTGCGAACAAAAGTCCCCCGATTACTCCCGATCCCCTACGGTGGGAACTTAGAAGGCAACATCATTAGGGCTATGTGAAATGGGAGAAGTAAAACTGCGTCGCCCGGGAATTTTGTCATTTCTTCTCAGGTTTTTACTATGCTTTATTTTTTCATTTCTTCTCAGGTTTTTGCTATGCAGTTATGAACGTGAAGTGGGCTGGTTAAAAACCGTTTAAAAGTCCGAGGGTCTACGATTCAATATTTAGTGCCTAAGTAAAAGCGCAATTCTATTAACTTGATTTGACATGTAATCGTTGTAAATATGACATTTATAGAATAAAATGTGTTAAAAAGGCCTAGTGCCTATGAATTAATTTTTAGTGTCTAAGTAAAGGTGTAATGATATTGACTTGACGATGTTAAACGCTGCAATTATGACATCTTTAGAATAAAAACTGTTCAAAAAAACTAGGTCCAGGGCCTATGAATTAATTAAATAAAAGATAAATATTAATAACTTGACATGTTATGTAAATATTTAGTTCCTACGTAAAAGCGTAGCATTATTAAAAACTTCCAGCTTATCATCCTTTTCTGAACACAGCATGAGTCACGCTGTAATTCAGTAGGTTCATCGAGCATTGTGGTTTTAAAAACTGTACTAAGTCACGGCAATTTCTTTCTTCAAATTAAAGTGCAAATCTCTCTTGGCTTACATAGAATGTTTTCTCCAAATTTGTTTTGAATTCCCAATTCAATTCTCAATAGAGGCCAAGAAACGGCAATCTCTATTACAACCCCCCCCCTCCTTCCCCTTAAACTTTAGTGGCAAGTTACTCTACACTCATATGAACCAGCCTGAAAATTCAGACAAACAAAAGAGCTCCTTCCCGTCGTTAGACAATTTAGAATACTGTCACACATTATTCGGTAACTTGGAAAAATGGCACACATTCGGTGTTCTTCGTTGGAAAAGCAAAATGTGCCTGGCCCCTTAACGAAAATCATGTGGCAGTTTTCCTGTGTAGCACTTTTCCAAGTTGCTGATCGAGTGTGGCTCTTTTCCAGTCTGGTGGTTTACCAGCAACCGTATCATAATCAATGCATTGCATGACTTAGTTTGCTGATTTTTAGCACATGTAATAATATGTGTTTATGCCTGTCTGTCTCTTCCTATCAGATTTTTCTGTTAAGAACCCAGTGCTTTCTGAGGAAATTATAAAAGTCAGAAAAAAAAAAAAAGATAACTTTTGTGGACCCTTAGGCTAAGTAGAGCTTTTCACTATGAAATGCTTAAATTGTATAGCTGGTTAGCTAACTTCCCGCTCGAGGCATAACAAGAAATGGACCAAATTTAAATGAATGCATTTAAAAAAGCGGTTTTAGATCATTTTAATTCGTTTTAGCTAACGGCACCAGCGTTGGTATTTTGGGCGATATTCATTTTTTTTTTAGTTTGCAAATACCCTTCTACTGACACCGCAAGTAATGCACATAGAATTTTCCTTGATTGTAGGGATTTTTGAGAAAAATCTATCTGGCGCAAAAAGAAAAAAAAGCCATATTACATTTCTTTTCTCTTAAATTTTCAAATTGTTCACATATTCCCACAAGAGGTGTTAAAAGTTAAAAGTTCTATATTTCAAAACTGTCAATGTGCCGTCGTTAATAGACTGTTACAGTTGCAACACAAATTCCTTTTTTCATCTCATGGACAACAACTTTACTTTGGCATTTTTTTAATTTGCCGATGGCCACGCAGATTTCTTAGAAGGAGAGTTGTACTTCAGGGAGGTTTTAATAAGATTATTTTTAGAGCTTGCTTCACTATAGGGTACTTATATTTACTCGATTCGAATGAATATTTACTTTGCAAGTATGCAACTAAAGCTGGTGAATATTGTTTTTGAAAAAAAAAATAGGAGGACAATGCGAAAGAAATATCGTATGCTGGAATGCGTTTTGTAAATCCGTACCATCCAATCGAATGCAGAACAAAAGATCTAAGTTTTCTTATTCTGGCTGTACTGCTGAAGTGCTACGAGTTGGCTTTTTTTTTGTTTTGTTTTTTGCGAGAAACATTTCTCACCGCGGACTCTTAAAAACTGAGTTATATCGACGTGAATAAGACATACATGTATGCCCATGGCGGAAAAATTATGCATCGTTTAAAAAGAAAGTACTCTGAAAAGGTTTTTCAAGGCGTTTTTTCAATCGAGTTTTCAGAATTTAGGATTTTGCTGCAAATACATCAAAAGCAGAAATAAATACGTATAGCTTCCTGGTGGCCAAACCGTTCTTTACTAAAAAAAAAAATATATGCAAAACATTTCCCATCAGAAGCTGTTTCGGAGTTTTAGAAGCGGAGATATCGGGGAAAACACAATTTAACTTAACGTACATTAGCGGAAAATCTATGCATTACCTGAAAACGAGACTGTACCTAAAATTATCTTCGATATTAATGGCATAAAAAAAATATAACCGAATTAGAAGCAAATGTGTAGTACAAAATAAATTTTGATTTCAATGCCATGCATTTACGCCCCGCCCCCTTTGCGACGAAGTTGTGCATCAAAAAAAAAAAAAAAACAGATGACTAACAGTTGAAGAGAAGTGGTGTCCACAGACAGACGGATGGGCAGACAAAGTGATAACATAAGTATGATCTGTTTCTACAAAAGACTGCGTTGCGCACCTTTCCGGGAGTGGGGGGGTGGAGGGGCACAGCTGAGGATATAACTAATTTCAAAAAGATAATCTGCGATCTTTATCGCGAACAAACCCACCAGCAACTACCACGGGATAGTATTAGCCATGATCTCAAACAAAACAAACGCATCGGCGAACGCCGCTGAAAGATACACGTAGCACTTTAGAAACGCTTCCCTTATTTTTGAAAATAATTCTAAAAACAGAAAAACTTTTCTAGAGAAATACGAGATTTTCATGTAAAAAAAATGTTGGTTATAAGTAGGAGATTTCTGTTAATTTTAATCTCCTCCGCAAACATATTATATAAAGTGATAGTCGCTCCGGTGGCTTAGTGGTCGAAGTAATCACTGGCTTTTACCGAGATGGGTCTGGGTTCGAATCCCTGTTAGGCATACTTGCGTTTGCCTTACGTCACTGACTCTCTAGCTTACCTGGAGCCAGTGTCCCTAAATTAGAAACGTGCGACTACCTATAGCTCATCGAGTTGATCATGGCGGTATTTAAAACGAAAAAAAAATGTTTAAATAAAATAAAAATAAATGAAAATAATTGCCCTTTTATCTTTTAATTTGTCAGAACTCCAAAGGGAACCAATGGACGCAAAACAACATTGTTTTTTTAACCAAGTTGCCGTATCTGTTACAACTACCAGCATTATTCCTGTGATCTTCATGTTTCGAATTTTAGAGGAGTTTTGAAGAGGGGAAGAAAAAAAAAGGATGACCGAAATGCCACCTTACGCACCTGTTTGCTTTGTTGGTGTCAAGAGCCACCCCTAATTACTGGCAGAGACCCTTCAACCGCGTGAAATCGGTGATATCAAGAGCGGTTTTGCCCGTCTGTTAGGTTAAGTGTGAACGCCTTGGCGGCGAAATGTTCTGAAAGGGTTAGGTGCCTTAGCCCTTGTATTCTATAGCCCACTGTCGGCAATCGCCGGCGACCGGCGTCCTTTTGAAATTTTACCAGCTAATCCCATTCAACACAATAGGGTTTCCTAAGGACACCCAACCTTTCTTTGAGTACCAACCCCCACTTCACCACCACAGCTTGCCAAAAGAAGATATCTACGCAATTATAACACATGTCGAGGGTAGCCCTCTAAGATTTTAGGAAACTCAGATAAACGTATGTGAGTTTTTCATATTTATGAAATACTGTCGGAAAATTTCTGTCCACAGAGTTCTATTGAAAGTACCGAAGTGCGACGGAAAATCTTCCACTAAAAGCCGCGGTAACGTTCGAAATACTATCCCGCAAATTCTACCCACCCTGTCAGCCTGCTTATTGTGAGACTCTTTTCCATTCAAAACCGGGGTAAGAGTGGAATTACTAACCCGGAAATTTCCCCCACCTCATCCAGCTAATTGCAAGATGGTTTTTTAACTATAAACATAGAATAAAAGTTTGAAATGCCGCCACCGGAATTTTCTCCCACGCTGTCACCCTGCTGGCTGTAAGACATGTTTCCATTCAAAACCGCGGTAAAAGTGGGAATACTAACCCGGAATTTTCTCCCACGCTGTCACCCTGCTGGCTGTAAGACATGTTTCCATTCAAAACCGCGGTAAAAGTGGGAATACTAACCCGGAAATTTTACCCACGCAACTCTGCTAATTGTAAATCAACTTTTACCCTAAACAACGGTAAAAGTTTGAAATGCCGACCTCGGAATTTCCCCCCATCCTGTCAGCCTGCTTTATTGTAAGACCGTTTTCTCCTAAAAAGCGCGGTAACAGTCAAAATACTAACCCGGAAATGTCCCATACCTCATCCAGCTACTTGCGGTACTATAAACTCCAATAAAGGTTTTAAATGCCGAAGCCGGAAATATCCCCCACATATTTGTGCTACTTGTACGGCTGAATGCCATTTTAAAGTGGACGAAAATAGTAAAGATGATACCGGAAATTTCCCCCACCCCATCCTAAAAGTCGAAACCCCGATCCCGAAATATCTCCGCACCCTGTCAGCCTGCTGATTGTAAGACCGTTTTTCATTTAAAAAAGCGCGGTAAAAGTGGAAATACTAACCAGGCAATTTCCCCCACCCCATCCAGCTACTTGCAAGACGATTTTTTACTATAAACATCGGTAGAAGTTTCAAATGCCGACCCCGGAATTTTCCCCCACCCTGCCAGCCTGCTGATTGTACGACAAGTTTTCCAATAAAAACCGCGGTAAGAGTAAAAATACAAACCCAGAAATTTCCCTCATCCAACCCTGCTATTTGCAAACCGATTTTTACCCTAAACAACAGTAGAAGTCTAAAATGCCGTGCCCGGAATTTTGCCCCACCCTATCAGCCTGTTGATTGGTAGACAGTTTTTCACTTAAAAGTGCGGTAACAGTCAAAATACGAACCCCGAAAATTTCCCTACCTCATCCATCTACTTGGAAGACAGTTTCAAAGGCCGTCACCGAAATTTCCCCCACCCTGTCAGACTGTCGATTGCAAGACAGTTTTTCACTTAAAAGCGGTAACAGTCGAAATACGAACACCGAAATTTTCCGCGTAGCCTCACTTCCCCTAATGTTTCTCCTAGTTCCCGTTTACCCTAATCACATTCGCCCCAATCGCATTTTCCCGAAATCGCTTTTACCCGAATTCCCATTTTCCCGAATCTCGTTTCCCCTAATTCGCGATTCCCCTGATTCTCGTTTGCCGTACACACGTTTACTTCAATTGCGTTTACCCGAAATCGCTTTTACCCGAATTCCCATTTCCCCTAATTTCGTTTGCCCTAATCTCGTTTCCCCTAAATCCCGTTTTTAAGGGGAACTTTGATGCAGGAAACGTTTTTAAGGGGAACTTTGATACAGACAATTGTGTTTAGGGTAAACCTGAATTAGGAGAAACAAGATTTACGGGAAACGAAATTAGGGCAAACGAAATTAGGGGAAATGGGAATTTGGGTAAAATGGAATTCGGGGAAGTGCGATTGGGGTAAACGTGTTTAGTGGAAACGAGATTTAGGGGAAACAAGATTAGGGCAAACGAAATTAGATGAAATGGGAATTCCGGCAAAAGCGATTTCGGGGAAATGCAATTGGGGTAAATGTGTTTAGGGCAAACGTGAATTACGGGAAACGAGATTTAGGGGAAACGAGATTAGGGCAAACGAAATTAGGGGAAATGGGAATTCGGGTAAAAGCGATTTCGGAGAAACGCGATTGGGTAAACGTGATTAGGGCAAACGGGAATTAAATGAAGTGGATTAGGGGGAAAGGGTGTTCGCCGTAAAAAACTATCTTCCAAGTAGCTGGATGAGATAGGGAAAATTCGGTGAACACCCCATAAACAGTGAAAAATGTTTGAAATGCAGAACCAGGAATTTCCCCACATATTTGTGCACGTTGTTCGGCTTCATCTTGTTTTAAACAGGGTGGAAATGGAAATTTAGACACCGGAAATCTTCCACACGTTCGATATTTTTTGTCAAATGCAAATTGTGCGTGGTCAATGACTGAAAAAGGTGGGGTACTTTTCCTGTGGGGGAATTGTCCAATGTGTGGGACTATTTCTAATGTGAGGGAGTTTTCCTGAGGGGGACTTTTCCGATTACAACTCGATTTGTTCCGCCGTTTTGTAGGGAAGCTGTGAATTTCAGAATTTCAGGGAAAAAAACATCATTCGATGAGAGACACTGTTTCACACAATTTACACCGGATACGGAGAAGTGGGCAAAAGAGAACTGGCCATACGGAAAACTAGCCTCCGGAGAACTGGCCACACGGAGAACTAGACCCATTGAAATTTCAGTGCCATAAAATTGTTCTGCATAAACAAATTTCATGTGGCTGTATTCCCCACTACTTAAGCAACTATTGTTCATAAAAAAAATAATATTTCATTTTTAGTTTAAAATTTAGACATTTCCATGATTTTTGGGCCAAAGACAAAGCGGAGAACTGGCCAACGGAGAACTGCCCACCGGAGAACTGGCCACCCCGAAAACTGGCCAGAAAAATTTTTAAGTGGCCATATAAAAATTGCGTTCTGAACTGCTCCTTGGCTACGTCTCTCGAGATTGGTTATCTGACACACATAAAATTCCCGTAGTTTCGTATTCTCTTATTTACGATATTTTTCTACAAACTACAGTTAAAAAAATTTTCTGCGAGTATGTGCGAAACCAGGAAACATGTTGCGGTTGGGAGTGTGGTTGAGGGGGGTTTCTTTAAACATAAGATATGAAATATAAAGACTTTCTCGCCCGATCGAAGAATTATCAACATTTACAAGCTACAACGCAACGAATTATGTGAGTGCATGTTCCTACCCAGAAAACCTGTCCGGAGGGGGGGGTTAACACCAAAATTGTAAACGACAGAGTATTTCTCGTCCAATTGGGAGATTTTCAGCACTTATGAGTTACGACTGAGCAAATTATCTGACGGCATTTGCTGCCTCAGGAAACCTATCGGTCGGGAGTTGGGTGGGGGTAACACCAAAAGTGTAAAACGTAAAGGATTTCTGACAGAGAGATTTCGAGCTTTCACAAACTTTATCTCAACAAACTCTCTGCGGACAGGTGCTAACGCAGAAAATCTGTCTCGGAAGGGGGAGGGGGCCACCAGAAGTATAAAATATAAAATATTTCTGGTCCAATTGGGAGATTTTCAGCATTAACCAGCTGCAATTTGACACACTATTTGAGGGCATGTGCCTACGCAGGAAACCGTCGGGGGGAGGGGGTTACGCAAAAATTGTAAAATGCGTTAGTACATGCCCTCAGATAATGTGTTGAGTTGTAGCTTATATATGCTGAAAATCCCCCGATCGGACCAGAAATACTTTATATTTTATACTTATGGCGTTACCCCCTGACACGATTCCTGAGTAGGCACATGTCTTCAGATAATGTACCGAGTTGCAGCGTGTAAATGCTGAAAGTTTCCCGATCGGACCAGAATACTTCATATTTTACACTTTTGGTATTACCCCCCCCCCTTTGGACACGTTTCTTGAGTATCCACATGCCCTCAGAAAATGTGTCCAGTTGTAGCTTGTAAACGCTGGGAATCTCCCGATCGGACCAGAAATCCTTTATAATTTGTACTTTTGATATCACCCCCACTCCCGACAGGTTTTCTGAGTCAGCACATGTGCTCAGACAATTTGCAGACTTGTAGTTTGAAAACCCTGAAATCTTTTGTAGAGTTGTAGATCATAAATATTTTTTAAATATAATTACATTAATTATCGCAATTAAGAAACGACGAAATTACGGAAACTTTACATGACTCAGATAACCAACCTCTGAGGATCGTGGCCACGAAGCGGTCAAAAAAGCCATTTTTATATGACCCCTTAAAATTTTTGCGGCCAGTTCTCCTAAACCCAATTGACACATCCCACTGCCAATAATATAAAGATTTACTCAGCTGTGTGAAAGGTCAAGTTGTGATAACGTATTTCAAAGAATAACTAATTTTGTTAATTTGTGTTCTATCCTTTTGATTCAATTTAGTTCTCGTTTCTCAGATCTACACATATTGTTTTTTATTCGTTGACTGCTTATAAATTTTTGATTTGTTTAAAGTGCAAAAGTTCAGAAAACTCAGGATTTATTTCAATCGCTGATGACTTGTGTGTATAACACGTATTACAATGGTGAGAACATCGCACAAACGACATTGAAACCATTCAGCTCAAAGAATTATGAAACTTCAATCCTCCAACACCACGATTTTTTTCATAGGATCGCTAATACATGATCTTTCTATCTGAGGGGAGTGAGGCTAATTGTGTGCGCATTTTTTAAGGGTGACAATAATTTCATGTTCGCCGAAAGAAGTGTACACTGAACCATTGCGAATGATATATGTTTTTTATTTATTTATTTTTTTCAATTTATACAAAGGGGCTTAGAAAACTAAAGTTGATAAACCACGAAAAATAATTTCACGGGAAATCAAGGTTACAGTAATTCTTAGTAAATAAAAGCATTATTTTTGATTGGTAGCCGGAGTTTTTGTTACGTTCGTTTATAATCTGAAGGAAGCAATTATAATCGTTACGAAAATAGCATTCTACGTAAAACGTTGAAAACATAGAAAAACATACTTTTTGTACGACTCCCTTTACCAGTGTTGTCTGCGCGCATTCCTCAGAAAGCGAAGTTGGAACCCCTGCCTGACATTATCAGGGGTAGGAAACCATTAGCCTAATTCCATTGTCACTGTTATCGCGGTTGTAAATCAGTGGCAGTTTGCTCCACCCTTTCGAAGGGGGAGGTAAAAATAGGCTGCCGCTGATCAGGTAGAATTCACAGAAAGACCTAGCCGCTGATGAAACGGTCGTTCGCAAAACACACAACCGAAGTCAAAGCGAAACAGGAAAATTTTCTTGGCGCCGATAGGCTAAGGAAGTAAAACAGTAAAATATGGCGGAAATGCACAGTTTGGTCTTCCATCTTCAACTTGATGTCAAATCTCCGCAAATCAACCAAATCGCTCACTAATTCTTTTAGACTGTAGCTAGAACTGGCACCTGTCGAATGCCATAACAATAACAGAGCTGCGCATGCCTCTTGTACTTCCAAAACCGCCCAACCGCCATCGGGTGCCAAAATACGTCATGACTTTTCCGACGACCCAATAGTAACAATGAATTCCATTTCCAACCTGAAAACTCACTATTGTAAAGTACAATCAAAACATTTCAAATGTTTCAGTGTTTTATTATAAAAATATCTTATGTATTAAAATTAATTTCTTTACACGTAATTATGCTATGCCGCTTTTCACTTACTCTTCGCCTTTCAGTAGGCCTTAATTAGAAATTTGATGCCTTACAAATATGAAGTTAGAAGTGTCAATTGTTTTGACTACCGATAGCTTTCGATAGTCAAAAAATAACTATCGATAGTGTGTTGGCAAAGTTTCTTGGGAGAAATTTATTTTCTGGAACGAATAATTATTTCCCATTCTCAGAAAGCTAAGCTCCGATAAACTTTGAAACTAACCTTTGTTTTCGTTTGTTTGGTTGGAGTTTAATGGCCACCGTGAGCAACACGATGGAATGTATACAATCCTCCGTCCCTGATTTAGGGCCATTGATTTCAGGGAAGGGAGATCCAATGCTGTACGACAAACACAGCCACAACATCTATTCCTCACGAGATTCGAATCCGGACTGATCTCGGACGAATGATCAGAAGCCAACGCTTAGACCACTGCGCCACTGGGGCGGGGAATCTACGTCTTGACGATATGTTCCCGAAGTAAGTGAGCAAAAGTCGCGAAACAAATGTTTTGCCTGAAGAACGAGCTAATTCGTGGCTCCACAATTCTCATTTTCTGTTTCTATTGTATGATTTCTTTATCTATCTATTCACAAAATTAAAGAAAAAAATTCTGCCGTTTTGGGTAAAAAAAATAATTTTTTTCTGTAATGTTTAGAAAATCGTTTTAATAATTCGTGAGATTGAATAAATAAAGTTTGGAGTAGGGCTATTCCTCAACTGATTTTTTTCTGGGATCATTTAAAACGGTAGCAGCTGCATGCAGTCGTTTAAAATTATCCCTAAGATTCGACGTATTGACCTACGTATTGTAGCGTTTACCTTATCCTTACCAAAAGAAAAATAACGTTGCACAAAAGATATACACTATCTACCAACAAGTAACTGGACACCCCTGCAATCGACGATATCTGCGGCCATGATACACGTCACGGCCGCAGCCGTTAAATATCGTGTGGGAAACAACAACGCAACTAGTCGCATGCAAAATGCAACGCAGTTCGGAGCTCTCTGATTTCGAGAAAGGTGTAATCGTCGGGTATCACAGAAATGGCCGATCCATTCGTGACATATGCAGCGAGTTGATGTACCCAAAATCGACAGTGGCCTACATGATTGGCAAATGGAAGATGAGAGGTGACTGTCGGAATGCGCCTCAACCCGGCAGACACACAAAACTGGGAGTTAGAGATCGACGGGTGCTGGCCGGAGAAATTCGGAAATACCGCACCAAATTGATGAGCCACATCCCCGAGGAGTTTCAATGGCCATCGGAGAGTGTTCTTTCGATGTATACTATCCGTAAGGAAGCCCATCTGCTCGGTTATCATGGACGTGCTGCCGCCCACAAGCCTTTGATCACCAAGTCCAATAGGGCTGCTCGGCTAACATGGTGCAAAGAACGTCGACAGTGGACCGTTGAATAGTGGAAACAGGTTCTCTGGAGCGACGAATCAAGGTTCGCCCACTCTAGCTCGAATGGCAGGGTCTGGGTTTGGCGTCTGCCTGGAGAACGCCTCCTTTCGGAATGTATTGTACCAACTGTGAAGTTCGGCGGCGGTGGAATTATGCTATGGGGTGCTTCTCCTGTAATGGCACGGGACCCTTGGTCGCAATTCCTGATAAACTCAACGCCGAGACCTACTGCACCATTTTGGATGACCATGCGCATCCTACGTTGTGGCAGTTTTACGGGGCGGACCCCTGTAACTTTCAGGAAGACAATGCCACCTGTCATGTTGTGAGGTCCACCATGGCTTGGTTTGGTGACAATGGGGTTAATCGAATGAACTGTCCTGCGCAGACCCCGGACTTTAACCCTACTGAGCACCTTTGCGACGAGTTAGAGCGTCGACTTAAGGGGTGCCCCCACCGTCCGAAATCGGTGAAGGAACTGACCTATCTTCTCCAAGCCGAGTGGAAGAAGAAAATACCGCTAGCTGTCGTCGTACAACGCCTGGTTGAGTGTTTGCCCCGGAGGGTAGCAGCTGTAATCGCCGCTCGTGGAGTCTCTACCAACTATTGTAGGTGAATAAACTTCGTTCTTCTTTGCTATCACAGGTCTCCATATACTTGTTGGTAGTTAGTGTATTGCGTTTACCCATTATTACTGATTATTTACTTTCAACAAAAAACCGTTTCAGCACCTGACGAACCGTTAAACTTCCAGTACAAACAACAAGAACAAGGATTTTTACTTGATGTTTATCTAACTGAAACGTACACTTTTGCTTTGAGCTTGGCTTAACGAGAACAACAGAGTGCAAAAACCACATACCCTGACCGTTCACTCTTTTGATTATAGTTAACTTTAGCTTCGCATTGTCATCATATATCAATATGGCTGGGCTCAATGTTTTAGACGCCAGTATAAATGAGGTGAAAATAAGCGTTCCAGTCATCAATGGAAGACTGGAAGGCTTATTTCACTTACATCGGTTAAAGCTGAATAATTTACAGAATCTTGATTTACACTTACAGCATTGAAAAACGTAATACTATCGATAGTTACGAAACACTATCGATGCATTATCGATGTACTTAATTGGACACAACTGTCGATACTATCGATAGGGCCATCAATGGTACCTCCACCTGTACTGTTTACCAGTTTATCTCCTGTAATTAGATTACACGACTCCACAGACTTCATATTAGGTTAAACTTAGCGTGCTTTTACTATTTCCGGATATGTGACACACATCAAATCGTACACTTTTAGTACTCTAAGCTTTATAGTAATATATATAACATATTCATACACTTGCAGTAACTATTCTTCACGGATTTAATTCGACATAAACTCTTTGGACCACCAAAACCCAATGACGCCGTCGAAGCAGGAGAGTTGTAAATTAACCCTAAAATTTTAAGTGTGCGGAAATTTGGCTTCGCTCTCCACATAGGAGTGCTTTCAATTCCCGTTGTATGCACATTTGTATGACGAAACTTTGAACTGAGTTCATGACACCAGTCCGCAAATATCGTTACGGTCGATACTTATTAAGCGAGTGCGACAGCTTATCCTTTTTCCTGCGATGTAATAAAACAAGCACTATGAAGTATTTCGGTCTCAAGACAATTTTAGACCAATGATGGAAAAATATGATTATGCCGAAATATAATTTTTTGTTTGTAGAAACGTGTATATAAACCATGGCGGATACGGTCATATGGATAGGCAGCTTTCACACTGCAGTGAGTGCAGTCTAATTGCTAATATTGTGGTGTTTTTCATCAATGGGGAACAACAAATGCTTGTTATATAGTTCTTTTCGTTTATTTATTAACGCAGGATGTCATCTACGATATTAGAACTGCTCCGACAACTCCAAGAACATTGACTTCTAACATCACTCTATACTGATTGCAAGGGACGCAAGTATATTCCATGTGTGATAGAGGACCCATGGTTTACTACCCATCAAAGCATGTATGAGATGTCTTTGGACGACACATGCAAGCCTCTTCTGGACCTTCTGGGACTGCGGTAGGGATACTTTCCCACAGGTACGCAGGGAACCAATAGAGGTCGGCATCATTCTACGCAGCGCTGTGTTTTTGATGAAACTGTACAATATGGAGCAAGGTACTTATTGCTGACATGTGATACTGTCTTGCTCCCTGTCAAACATATATACTGATTTTGAAATTAAAGCGTGTATCACCTGCATATTCTACATCGTTGGTGTTTTCCGGGTCACATGCCTCAATTTTTCCTGGTGGGAATATTTCAATGTTTTGCAAAGATTTGTTTGACGAATTGCAAATTCTGTATAATTTCTGCTAAAAATGAGTATATAAAATAATATGCTAAAGGAATGTTGTTAAAAAAGCAAAACACTGCATCTCATACGATGATACACATTCAGAAAGCCTTATAAATAACAAAAACCAACAGACACTGATTAAACAAAAGACCAATCACAGCCACTCATGACAAAAACTGCCGCCGCAGTGGCGCAGTGGTCTAAGGCGTTGGCCTCTGATCATTTGTCCGTAAGGGGTCCGGGTTCGAATCCCGGTGAGGCATGGATGTTGTGTTTGTCTTACGGCACTGGCTCTCTCCCTTCCCTGGAACCAGTGAGCCTAAATTATTGACGGGCGACTGCTTATAGCCCATTGAGTTGCTCACGGTGGTCGTTAAACCTCCAATCAAAAAAAAAATGACAAAAACTAAGTATTATAAGTTAAGAAGTTTAGAGCACAAATATTAGCGTAGCTTTTAACGAACTTATCATTTAGCCTAAGGCAATGCATATATTCTACCTCTAATTTTTCATTGCTTTTCGTTTATGATTTCCTGTCTGAACATCTGCTTATTTCTCCTTTCAAGACGGTTTAACCTATGACGTCACATCTTTTCCAGCCTTCCAAGGCTCATAGAGGCTCGTGTGTTCGCGACTAAATATTTTTTTTTTATTTTTATTTTTAAGAAGTCACCCGTCCCTAATTGAGGGTCACTAGTTCTAGAAAAAGGACAGAGTCAGTGCCGTGAGACAAACACAACATCCATGCCTCACCGGGATTCGAACCCGGACACCTTTCGGACGAATGATCAGAGGCCATCGCTTAGACCACTGCGCCACCGGGGCGGCGACTAAATCTGTAGTGAATCACTAACCGGAAGAAGTTTTTCAAATACATGGAAGTGCGTTCTTCAATATTTTGAACAATTTTTTTTTTTTTGGATTGGAGGTTTAACGACCACCGTGAGCAACTCAATGGGCTATAAGCAGGCGCCCGTCCCTAATTTAGGGTCAGTGGTTCCAGGGAAGGGAGAGAGCCAGTGCCGTGAGACAAACACAACATCCATGCCTGACCGGGATTCGAACCCGGACCCCTTACGGACGAATGATCAGAGGACAGCGCATTAGACCCCTGCGCCACCGGGGCGGCATTGAACAATTTGTTCTTTACTGATTGCAAAATTCTGTTGAAAGAAAAAGTCTGATGCTTTTATTTATATAAATATGTGCTTTTTGTTATGCTCGTCCTGTTACCATTTTCGTGGGCACAAAAGCCTTAACCAAGCTATGTATTCATTGCTCGTAAAATAAAACGATATAGTAGAGCCAGCTAGCGGTATTCATAACGCATTATTCTTATTTAAAACGGGAAAAACGTATAGGATTTGCGAAGGTATCATTTCATAATATCCTATGTTAAACACAAAATTGAACAATCCTTTGCCTTTATTATTCTGACAACAGTAAAATGATATTGAATTCCTTGAGCTTTCAGGTGTTAGAAAATAGAGCACGCCTTTTTATAAGGCGGGAGGGAGGCCGGAATGATGTTTCCTGCTTCACCCGAAAACAAACCTACACCTACCGGCTATTGACTTGGAAACTTTTATTCAACACCGGGTTGCAGGAAGTGAGAAAAAAAACTTCATCCTCTTATGTAACTGTATTATTAATAATTATCTTGAAAACTTTTTTTAAAGCTTCCTATTTCGCACGGTGACGTTACGTTTCGACCATTTTTGTTCACTCTGAGTTACCAATCCAGTTTCGACATTTCTTTGAAGATTGATGAATGATATGTAAAGCTTCTAAATTTCATTTCTATGTGGATAATTCTCCATAAGCCGTAATGTAGTTTTTAATAATTACCAGTGCCACCTCAGGTATATTTATCAAGATAAATATGATCATTAGACAGCGTATACTGAATTAATAAGATAATACGTAAACTTTCAGTTATATATTTTAAAAATAAATTTAATAAATATTTTTAAGGGATTAACTCTGTTACTATCTACTTTAATGACAAACCAATTCGTCTTCATTTGGCATTGGGTAGGCACCACAAGGCTTGCCAGCCTGATATGTATTTTTAATACTTGAAGAAATGAAAAATGGGCAGTTTCACTTTCTACTTTGACGAAAATTGCATTTACTTTCTAATGTGAGAGACAGGAAACTAAAAATATAAAACCCTTGGTGATAACCGAAGACATTACTTTCCAATGTTTGTGGTTTTGTGAGTGATTGCGGGCCTACTTTGTAGGCTCAAACAAAAAACTAATCTTTCAGGTTTGTTCTTTCTGTCTCCCTCTCTCTCTCGTTCTCTGCGGGTTAGAAGGTTTTGCGCACGTTACATCTCTTCACACCTCCATGGCTTGGTCCAAAGTTCAGTTCAGAGGAATAACAAAGTGTTCTACTCGCCATCCTCTGAGTAACTGATTGGCATTAAATCCCGCATTTCGGCAAGATGGTTGACTTCAGGTGCACCGACAGATTATGCCTATCATACTTCGCGGTTACAAGTCCATCTGTGACAGTCTATCTTTTGTTGTACTCGCTGTGAAATCTCCGTAGCGACACACATGTTTTCGTGGAAAGAGCTTTCTTATTTTTCATAAATCACACAATTGAAACATGTTCAATGAGCGAGATCAGGAAAACGGATGACGACTATAGAGAGTTTAAAGAAGAGTGGATATCGTTGTTTGCTTTTGTCAAAAACTACGATGGGTTGCCTTCCTGTTTAATTTGTAAAGTCAAACTTTCTAACAACAAAAGCTTAATTTGGAAAGACATTTCAAAAAAGTTTCCCGATGACACTCCGGTGGGGGAATCCAGATGGAAAGCTGTAGAAGAACAAATAGTAATTCAGGATTTAGAAGAAAACATTTTCCAGTCACGTTATCTTAAACCAGCACTCTACACGCGCTATGTGGATGATATATGTTACTTTTAGACTCATTGTGAAAATTCATTATAATATTTCTGTTCATCTATGTCATCTATTATATCAAACATAAAATTCCCCTATGAATTGGAATCTCATGGAACCTTAATATTATTGGATCTTGAGCTACATAAAAGTACTGTAATTCAAAAACTGTGTTTCACTATCTATATAAAACCAACCTACCTACGTTCCATCATTCCCAATGACTCTCATTACTCTTACCAGCAAAAAATGACGGCTTTTTTTTCCTATAACATAAGAGCATATATCTGTACCTCTAATGACATTTATCGGAAGGAAGAGATAAAGCGAATTAAGACCTTAGCACATAGCAATGGTTATGATCCCAATTGGTGGAAACATTTTATGTGCCAAACACTCCATAATTTTCAAAGCATCTCTAAAATCTCAAAAGAAACCGAAAACATTTATCAGTTCAATGCAATATACTTGACAAAGACATTCACCGAGTCTTTGTTTAAACACAAGGAACACCTTTCTGAGCACCAGAAGAAAGAGAAACCCTCAAAATATCCATACCTCTGCAGTTATCTACTTAGCACCATTAGTTAAAAATGTACATTCCTACTCAGAAGTCTTAGGAACCATGTACAGTTGAATAACAAAGAAAAGTTTACGCACTAGGATCATGGTGCATCAGCGAACATTTACTAGCAATGGTCGTTCAACAGCACTAGGTAGAGCTAGCACGGAAGAACAATTCCATCCGTTATGGGACGACATAACCCTTATAACTAGATACACTAATGATTGGACTCTACGATATGACGAAACAGTCGTAGTACATAGATTTACAAATGTTTGCTGTAAATAAAAATCTCCTATTATTCTACCCCATATTGGAGACACCTTATTAACGAAGATGCTATTTTTCGCAAACTGACAAAGAAATCTTAACAAAAATTATAACATGTTGCTATGTTAAATATATCATCTTCATCAAAAACGGCAACTGCACTTTATAGCTAACTTCAAAAGCAATTTGTATTTAAATCAAACACAGCCTCAGGGTTCCTGCTGATAACCATTATGTAAGATATACTGTTTTATTTGCCGTTTTAACCTCAAGCGGACATTTAGTTAGTGTGTATTTAAAAGGATCTGTGTATTATTTTTACACCTGACGATGAAACCATATAATAGTTTCGAAAGCGCTAGTGTATTTTACCGAAGAAATTAAAATATTTTCTAACGTGCCGAGACGGTAAAAAGGTTTATTCTACAGACATAATCCGATACGTAGTCATTCTTACCAAGTGCATGACTTCGTATATCATCATATCATACATAGTGCATCAGTTGGAGATATTTAAAATACGTCGATGCTAAGCAACTGTGTAGAGACTGTTAATCACGTTACATCTGCGAGTTTTATAGTTGATCAGGAGATTGTGATGCGAGGTAAGCCTTTTACCAAGGATGAGTATACACTAAGTGGCAACTATATTATGACCACCTGACAATTTTCAGCAAATCAGTTATGGCTGCACGCTGTTGCCGCCACAGGGCGAGGCTAGTATAAAAAGGGAAAGCTTAGTGCTTGTGACAGTAGTAGTAGTGATTTTTGGGTGACGAGTTGGTTACAAAGTGCGATTTCACGGACTTTCAACGTGGAATGATTGTAGGAGCTCGGAGCCATGGAACGAGTATCACCGAAACCGCCGCATTCGTGATATGTTCCAGAGCAGCTTTTGTTAAAGTGTTTAAAGATTGGACGGCCAGCAAAAAAACTAGGTCTTAACGTGCACCGTGTGGTCGTCATTGACTAGTGACTGCTCGGGAGGAACGGAGAGTGCCCAGAGTGGGAACAGACAACAGAAGCGCAACAGTGCAGCAAATTACAGACCACCTTAATCAAGGATCCCCTCAAATAATCTCTGCACGCAATGTTCACCGTACACTGCATCGGATGGGATATGGCAGCCTAAGACCTGTTCGAACCCCTTTGCTGTCTGCAATTAACAAAAGAAAACGTCTCCAGTTCGCACAGGAGCACAGGAATTGGACAGTCGATAATTGTGAACAAATTATGTGGTCCGATGAATCACGTTTTCAATTACAGAATGCCGATGGCCGAGTGAGAATTTGGCGGAAACAGCACGAAATCATGGACCCCAAATGCATTGCAACAACCCTTTAAGCTGGTGGAGGCAACTTTATGGTTTGGGGAATGCTTTCCTGGCATGCGTTGTGCCCTTTAATGCGTGTTGATCAACGTCTGACTGGCACATCATATCTAAACGTCGTTGCGTACCAAGTGCATCCTGTCATGTGGATGGTTTATCCTAATGGCGATATCTACTTTCAACAAGATAATGCGTCCTGCGATAGTGCTCGTATTGTAGAGGATTGTTTTCAGGAACATTCCGCTGAGTTTACTTTGCTTAGGTGGCCGCGACAATCTCCAGATCTCAACCCCATCGAGAATTTGTGGGTTGAAGTTGAAACGAGCCATCAGACAGCTGGATCCACAATCCTGCAATTTCACACTTCTGGAAAGTGCTATTGATCATGCATGGTCTCAGATTCCACAAACCACCTATCAACATCTCGTGGTGTCCATGCCACGAAGAATCGACGCAGTATTAAACGCAAAAGATGGCCCGACGAAGTACTGAGGGTGTGGTCATAATAAAGTGACCACTCAGTGTATAAAAGTGTGTTTTTTAAGAGCTTCAAGATATGTATTCCGCGATTTTAAGAATTGTGCCGATATTGTAAACTAGAATGGCAAAACAAATTTATAACCAACAACTAAGCGATACAAATGTAGCTACCGCATTTTCGCAGGCAATGCATGAATCGTGCAATTTGGGTGACACCACACAAGTAATATTTGCACGGTATGTAACAAATATTAGCCCAAAGGAAGAAATACGTGAACTCCTACTACGCAAAGGACAGACAAAAGGGGAGAATATAACAAAATTAGTATCAGACCTTCTCAGAAATCATCAAAAACATGTCAAAAAATTAATTTCTTTTGCCACTTATGGTGCATTATTCATGGTTGGAGTAAGTAAAGGATTCGTAGTTTTGGTACGCAAAATACAGCACATCATTTTGGGTTTTGAATGTATTATTCATCAAGAAGCTTTATGTGCACAATCCTTGCCTCATAAAATCTGCAAAGTGATGGAAGTCGTTATTAAGATTATAAGCACAATAATGTCAAGAAGCGTGCATCATCGACAATTGCAATATCTATTACGTGAAGTAGATAATGAATATTACCACCTTCTAATGTACAATAAAATCAGATGGCTATCGCGAGGCGATGTTTTGAAACGATTCTCACTATGTCTGAATGAAATAAAGACTTTCATAGTGGATAAAAACATTGATCGTCCTGAATTAACTGATGCCAATTGGATGTCCAGGTTCTACTTGTTAGTAGGCGTAACATCGCGCTTAAATATATTGAATTTGAGATTTCAAGGGAAAGGAAACATTGATTTTTTCATGCTGGAAAAAATCCGCAGTTACTTCTGCCTTGCAAAGGGGCACCTGCTTGAATTTCAATTTCTTAAAGAAACATCACGAATCTGAAGTTTCGATACATTTCAAACACTTCGAATATTGTATCGATATAATGTGGAACTCCTTCCTCACAAGGTTCCAAGAGTTCAGAAATTACAACGACGTATTTTCATTTTTGACAAAACCGCTGATACGCGAATTAGAATCTTTAGATTTTTCAACATTTCCTAATTTAGATCGTGCCGATTTTGAATTGTAATTTATTGATCTGAAACCTAAGCAAAATATCAACACCAAAATCCTCGGAATTTGGATGAAAATTGCAAAAACATGATCAAGAACGCAGTAAGGTAATTTTAGATCACAGGTGGAGTGAATTTAAAAACATTACTCCTATCGACAAAACTGTTTTCGAGACATGTAACAGTTTTCCAACATTATATTCTTCTTTGAAGAAGTACAAATATGGCTTATTTACAATATTTGCTTCAACTAATTGCTGTGAGAAAACTTTTTTCCAGGATTAATTTGATGAAAAGCAAATTGAGAAGTTCACTCACAGATGTAAGTCTGCAAGCTTGACTGAAGATAAAAATAGCGCAGTACCAACCGGACATTGAAAAGCTAACAAGCGTGGTGCACGTGTGGATTGTCAGTAGTCACTAAAACTGAAGTTTTTTAATATTGTAACAATTTTTTTTTATTTTTCACTTAGAATATGGTGAAAATCTTTCAAATACGTGGAGACAATGTAAGTAAACAAAGCCATCGCTCTTTCAACGTTTTTCTTTAATAAACGTACAGCAAACGAAAAGTTGTATTTCAAGACCGCTGGGGTCAATTCGATTCCAGATTAGTCAAATGCTGACTGATAAACACACGTGGCAACGTGTATTTTTGGCACCGTAGCGTGAAGCGAACGCACTCGGTTAGTTATCGAGAGATTAGGGGTTCGAACCCAACGGTGTCGAAATGCATTTTTTCAGTTGCTGTGTGTTAATTAAAGAAAGACGTGGAATGAGCGATGACTTTGTCTTCTTACTTAGAATATGTTTGTGACGAAAAACCGGCGTCAGCAATAACCCGAACTCTAAATATGTTTTCTCCCTTCGTTTTTATGCTTCCTCTGTGCTTTTTCTTTTAAAAGCCAGTTTCTATAGGTACCCTGTTAACTAACCAGGTCTCTTTCATCCTGCTTTTAAATGGAGATTTGGTGAAACTTCGATTCCGCTATATATTCTAATTGGAAGCGAAATAATATAAAATATGTGTAATTAAGCTCTATATTAAATATTGTGCATACACTTTTGCAAATTTTGCCTGTTTCGCCCTATTATTGCAGTGTACGCCACAGTTCACATTACCTCCATTCATGGCTCTTCTGAAAGTAAATAATGTGTATTTTATGACTTTTCGGCCCTTGTTAAGTGCCGAGTTTCCGACCCCTGTATTAGGGTGTAGCAAATAATCAGGTTATGTTATTGCAACTGCTCGAGAATTTCAGTAGGCTACGAGTGAGGATCCTCCGGAAAATCAGGAACTTGACTGCGATTGAAATACGTACAGAACTTCATGGAATCCATAAATTGGTAATCATTGTTGATATGCTGTACCAAAAGTGTTACGTTTTCTTTTCACATAACTCAAAAAACTTCTCTTCTGTTCGAGAAAACGATTTTTGTTTAATCATAATTCGTTGTTGAAATAATCACGCACGCATGAAGCTTTGAGACCCTACGATTCTAGAATGCAGAAAAAAAGCTTGCAATGTTAGGCTCAACTTTATCGTAAAGACTTCCGACGGTTTAAAGTCATTTGTCTTTATTTCAGTTGTCTCCACAGCTCATTTGACCTCTAAATAATGACGTCATGCTTAATGAGTTCTGTTGAAATGAACTAACCATGTATTGAAACATTAGTACATTATTTACATACGAGTTGCGCTTCTGTTTGTTGCTTCATATTTAAAGATACTTCTTGCAGGGTGTTTGATAAATGCCAAAGATATTCGTTTGGGGAAAGAAATGGCTTTCTACTTTCCTTAGTATTTTCCTTCTGAGATCTAAAATAATGTTTCCAAGTTTTATTTATCGAAACATGTTCTCCACAATAAGGTTTCGAAACTTTTTCTTAATAGGAAATGCCTTTTTAAACAAAAAGTTTCATGAAAATAAATTTTGGGTTTAAAAAAAGCTTTTACCACAGAAAATTGGAAGTTCAGCTGTTAGTGCATTTCCCGGTTGAACTTGCGAAGCCAGAGGTTCAACTCACATGGAAAATACGAAATCGCATCGTGAGAAGTGTTTAGTTACATGGTTTCTTGCAGTTCTTAGAAATCAATACAGTGCCACGCACCTCTTCTAAAGTGATTCTGAGTTTCTTGAAAAATCACATGTCATTCTTTCAACGTATTTTTAATTTTTTTTTCTACTAAATTACTAAAAATTGCTACTGCTTTAGAAGTGAGATAACAGAGACTTCTTATTTGAGAAACTTCTTTCAGAAAAAAATGTAAACATTACTCAGTATATAATTTTACAAAATGGTAAAAAAATTAAATACTGTGAGACCAAAGATCATTGATTTCTAAAGTTAACTTACAGTGCACATTTCGGCGACGTAACGACAGCTGCATACTTCAGCGACCAAACCAACGCCCAAAAAAAAAAATTGAATTATTCAGGCATTTTCGAATTCCTGATCGTTCGACGCTGTTGATTAAACAAAACTAAGGACACATATGTTTAAGCGTAATTAAGTCTTATGGCGATTAATAGGGTAACGAACGAAAATAGGGGTCTGAAGAATTTATCAAAATAATGATACGTTATTCCTCTTACACGGCGAGGAAAAACGCATGCTAAACCATTATTAAGAAATGGAAACATCGCGGCGCACCGTATAATTTGCGTGATTATCATTCATGTAACATGCTCGTGATGACACCATCATCATTTCCAAAAAAAAATGTTTCTCACGTGTTCTCTACAGTTTTTAGGTTGCGTAAATATGGTTGCGGAAATATGGTGACATCACGATGATCGGGAGGTATTCCATCACATCAAATCTTATTAAACAAGCAATTCTTGTATATATGTAAATTTTATTTTGAAAACGGCTCTAAGGATTTTGATGAAAGTGGTTAACCTACCATTTTCTGGTACTAGAAATCGATTTAGCTTTATCAGGACTTGGGAAATATTCGTTTAGTGGGTTAAATACCCACCCAGAGTTGCCATGTTTTAGTGGCATGGCGTTGTCCTATTAATGTTTCCCATTCTTAGAAATCTTATGACATCACACTCTCGCGATCAAGATGTTGGCGCGCTGTCACGCCATCTGCCTCATTACGTCACGTGTTGTTTGTGGATCCTATTAAAGTTTTATGACTTCACACTCTCACGACCATCTTCCTCATTACGTCCCGCGTTGTGTGCGTATTATGCATTACTCCTATTTTCTTCTAGAACAAAACGTGAGATGTGCCAGTTGCTTGGATTTGATGCGCAGTACAGCATAAGCAACGGAACGCTAATTTCGCATGTTTTTCCCTTCAAAATTTAAACTTAATACATCATTTTTTTACATCTTTGAATAGTCACTTGATGACGTGCGTATCCACTGTGCTACGATATGATTAGTTCATTTTTACGCTTCCAACCGGAGGTTGAAGAAGCGTAAATGCTCCTGGTTTTGTCCGTTTGTCCGTTTGTCCGCACGATACGTCTCGTAAAATTTTTCGATTTCTATGAAATTTTAGTACGTGGTAGAGGTCTACCTGGGGAAGAAACCTATTGAAAATGGGTGAAGTGGGGTCAAAGGTCAAGACATAAGAGCCGCATGCATTTCATTGCCTTTATGCGTCATAGCTTTCGTAAAATTGGTTCGATATCGTTGAAATTTCAGTACGTAGTGGGGGACCATCTGGGGACGAGCCGAATTGAAAATAGGCGAAATGGGGTCAAAGGTCTGGCGAGATTTTTTCTACAACCATTATCCTCTTAACTTGAGTAATAACTAGAGTAATGATTTCTGGTATGTTGGAAAGCATATCATAATCAATGCATTGCATAATTTTACTAACTTGTTACTTTTTTACAACGGTTAAGACTAAACGTAGTAATTTTGAACGCACGTCTGAAAACAATTTTGCATGTAAATACGGATCAAGAGGAGGAGGTAGACCTTATTACTATGTAAAAACATATTTCTCAAATTGCGCCATATTAATGCAGTGGTTTGAATATGCTTTATGGTACTTAAATAGTACTATTTTCTAACTGTTACACATGAATTCATGTTGGATGATGGTTTTTGTTTCCTAATATCATTGTTATATAGACATTTCATATTATTCCCTGTCTTTTCCATTATCATGATTCCTAGACCGTTTCTTCCCAGAAATCTTTACTCGCTGCTAGGAAATTTATTTGTGCGGCAGCACAGTTTTTAAAAGAATTAGAATAAGATGAACAGTTAGATCCTTCGTTGGAGCCTAATATTAGGACAGGATAAACGCATGTGGAAAAAGTTAACAGAAGAGCTGCTATTATGAAGGACTGGAAAAAGTTTCCCTTCTTTTAATACTTACGAGATATATTTAACAAACGCATAAAATTTCGATAAATCTGAGGAGGGAAATGCGTTGCTTTCTTTGTTTTAAACCCCATGTCGGCATGAAATCCGACATATCAAAAAGCATCTCCGGTACTAACAATCGCTTGGAAAACTACTTTCTTGGTACGTCAAATTTGACTATGAAGAATACTTTTAGCATACTGTTTTTATTACAATAACACACAGTTTCCTGGGAACTAGAGGGTAATGTTAATTACATTTTCTTCAATAACTTCCCTATCTGCGAATTTGTAAATTTTCTATCAGCCTTGGATATCTTGTTCTCTGAAAAACATTTGTGGAATTTTCTTAATAGAACTTTTTGACGATAGTCGGTTTAACCCAACTCATTAAATTTGTTATTTTTTCACTGGCTGTAGATTCCAGGTGGAATTTTTCCTGTTTTTTTATGCTGTGGGGAGTACTGTTTACATTGTGTATTTGAAATTCCGCACAAGTTTTCAGTTGGAAATAGACATGTTTAACTTTTTTAGTTCTCTTTCCTCCAAAAATTCTACTTTCAAATAATGTTCTGTACCGTTATTGTATCATGTCATGACATAGGGTTTATTAGAACTTGAATTCTGTATTTAATTGCTTTTACAAGCCTTCCTAAACCCCAAAATTTGCAAAGATTTAAGATTAGAGTTTTCAAAATTTATAAATATATATACAATTTTTTAGTACAGAAATACTGCAAATATATCACATTTGACAGGAAGGAATTACATATAATCTGCTGTAAATCCTCAGAATGTTACTATACAATTTTTTTGCAAATCCTTAACAAGAGAATGAAGATGCTTTTACCCGACGTTCCGACCTTCAAGTATCCAATTTATGAACGTTTAACACTAAAATATTAGAAACACTTGAAACACCGTTGTAGTTAACAACGTAAAATGCAGCGGATCAGAAATTCTGTGATTTTGAGAAATAATGGGTATATAACAACAGCCTGGTGTGAACGTAATTATTGTGTGAATGAATGATACAGTACATTTTTATGAAAGTTGTACCATTGTCTTAAGTTTTAGCACCAATAAATCAAAATTTTGGGAAATAACTTGTGACAGAAAGGCAATGGAATACTGGGAAAACCGAAGGTTCAAAATATTGAAGCACGCTTCAATACTTTTGAAAAACAACTTCCGGCCTGTGGGTATCTCAAAATATTTAGTCGCCACCATGCTAACTCAACCAAACCCTGGATAACGCGAAAACATGCGACGTCATAGCTCCAACCGTCTTAAAAGAAGGAATGAAAAGATGTGCAGATTGAAAAGGTCTAAAGTGACAGCAATAAAAAATTACACATGAGGTATATGCATTGCCATTGGCTGAATGCTAAGTCGGAGAGGAGCTAAATCTCATACTGCGAAATGAATAACTATTTTGTTTTTTAGTTTGTGTTTTGCGTGTTTTTTATGAGATGAAAGACGTTTATTTAATTAATTAACTATTTTATGTATTTACGTTGCAAATGCAGTATATTTTTCTTGTTTTGTAATTTTTAAACTGTCATTGCTTTTCCTTTGTCATATTATGCTTCTAGAATAGCCCCTTGCGAAGCAAGTAAACGCAATAATTGGACCGTCATTGCTTTTCCCTTGGTAAATCACCCTTCTTCTGCAGCCCTTTGCGTGGCAAGTATATCCTTTAATTTGATTGTCATTCCTTTGGCCTAAGGCAACTTACGCTTCTTATGTTGCCGTTTGCGAAGCAAGTAAATAGTACAACAGGGCGCTGATACTTTGGGCATATTAAACAATATCTTGCAGTAATAAGTCAACAAAACTGGAAGTTCCGAAAATCGTAATTAAAAATCACGATGTAGATAGAACTCGTTCATCTGAATCTGATGGATCAATGAAAACCGAAAACTAGATTACATACCTAAGTTAAAACATATGTATCATTATATCAGAAAACTGAAATACTATCGCAATCCTCTTACAAACTAAAGCAGGTATTTGGGATTAAACTGAATAGACTTGTAAACTTTTATAAACCACAGAAAACTGGCAATATCATTTCCAATACCTATTAGTGACGGAGAAAATTGAGACGTTATCTTTTGGAAGCTGTTTTTCCGCAGAAAATTCCAAAATTTCGCTAAAAACGATACCATCGCAAACTAGAAAAGGAATTCCGAGTTAAACTGGGTAGTTATGTATACGTTTGCACATTACACAACCTGGCTGAGCATCATTTTCTAATCCTAACAGAGAAAACTGAGACTGTATCTTTTGGAAGCTTATGTTGCCGAAAATGCCAAAATTTCGCTGACATTGGCTGTTGAAAGTAGACTATTTTCCGCTTTTCCCCTTTGTGAAGCGACAAAAGGAAATGACATAAGAACGGAAGTGTCCATCGTGGAGTGTTCCGATCGTCCCAATGCATATTGTGTTATAGGTGGTTTTCCCTTAGAGTAAGTAAACAAAGGAGATACATTAGATTTACGTCATTAGCAACCCACTTTCAACAGCCAATATGAGGCTGATTTCTCTCTAGATGACATAATTTTATACAGTAACCTTCCCATGCAGTTCTTGTCTTATCTCTCGCTCCATCGTCGATAAGGAATTTCTCACTGTTAGTAGGAATTTCTAGTTCGGCGCAACTATCAATAAAGAATTTCTCTGGCTCATGGACTTCGTCGCGAAAACGTTCCGTGTTAACCCTCAGAAACACGGGTCCTTACCAGTAGAACACTTGAATTTCCGTAAATGTAGTTTTCCTGCAAAAAGAAACATTCATATTTTTGGTACAGTTGTTTAGTGGAGATATGTTATTATCTGAGAAAAATGCAAATGATACACTGTGTTGTTAATGAGATATAACTTTTAGAATTCTTAAAGAAATTTGCTGGGACAAAATATGAAGTTCCACTTAAGCGAGTTCATATTGAGTTTTGCAAAGGTCTCAGTATACCAGCACCATGATTATTGAAAGAACCGATAAATTCCTTTGCTTTAGATTAAATGTTGGTAAAGTGGCGTCCTATGGTTTTCTGTATCTTCACGTTGGTCGTCATAGCGTGAAGATGGCGTCACTTTCCGTTAAACTTAAGTTTTATTTCTTTTACGTTTGTTTTGAGGTTTTCCCAGAATGCTCCAAGAAAATATCTACACGTCTTTTAATTTTACTCATGTATTCAATTTTTTTTCACATCACCTTATTTTATTTTGTTTACTTTATTTAACATATTACACACAGTTACGACGCATTACAAATCTGTAATAAACCCGAAATAAACAATTCTGATGAAAATTACCCGATATATTATTAAAAACACATATTAAGACATCCGCAGTACAACATATCAGGGGACCAGGGGAAAAGGCTAATATTAGCCTTACTACACCCTGATTCCTAAAGAAGGGTTTTATGACACTGAGGATAGGTATTTCCTTATTAATTTGTTTACACCACTTCGATTCATAAAATTGAGTGGCCCAGTAGAAAAGAGGCACATGCCACAAAACACATTTTGTTCAGAAAAGGCATTTTTACTAAAATTGTTGTCTCGTAAAACATAATTAGAAACATGTAATTATTTTAACAGCACGTTAAAATATATATTGTAGGATATTTATTTCCAAATTTTCACTAAAGTGTCACCATTAATAATATGATAAAACGTTAATACAGTGAAGAATCATAGAATGATCAGAGAGAAATTTACTCACTGGAAATATATTCGAAAGTTTGGTATCGAAATTACATGATATTGCATACAAGTAATAGTTATTAGACCACAAATAATGTAAACTTCAGCAGATGGCACTGGTTATTGTTTATGTTATTTAGATATGTAAATCTTCTGCTTAGTTAGCCACAGCAAGGACTGGTTGTTCAGTAGACGTACTGTGTTTCTATATTTCTCTCTGTTCTCAGCCATTCTCTTCAAGTCATAGTATGTCATAGTATTGGTGTCTTGGAGTAATTGTGCCACAAAACCATTCCTTGGTCATCCTCTTCCTCTCTTGCCTTGAATCTTCCCTTCCAATACTTTCAGAATCGATCCTCCATGGTGCAAACATGTTTATCAGATTTTCTTTTTAACATTTGGATCAGATTTCTGGGTTCTCCCACCCTCTCCAGGACCTCCTCATTAGGCTTTCTATCGATCCAGCTTATTCTCTTCATTCTTCTATAGCTCCACATCTCAATTGCCTCCAGACTTTTCACTTCCCTCTATCGGAAATCAAATGTTTGGCCGGTAGTCTGAGACATGTCAATGTCCATGTCTCAGACTACCGGCCAAACATTTGCCTTTAAAATTCTCCTCGCCAGTTTTAGATCTATATAGTTGGCTGTCAGTTGTCCTTGATTATCTCTAAAAGTCGTTTTTGCCATCCCCAGTCTCATTCTGATTTCCCTTTCACATCTCGCATCTTCAGTAATAATTTGGCCCAAATAGCTAAATAATTTAACTTGTTCGATGCATTGTCCTTCAAATTTAAGAAAAGTCTGTTTTAGATCTTATTTTTATTTATCTTCATATGTAAGTATGTGATAACAATGCCATCAGAAAAGTGTCAATGTTCTGTGATTGTACACAATGAAATGAAAGAAATGTACCTGAACTTTTAAAGTCTGTCTATATTAATCATTTCATCAGTGCTTTCTGCTTCTTCTGATACATCAGTGTTTTTACTTTTTAAGGCATCAGAAAATCGAGCATAAATAGGTGGTATAAACTTCATCAGACTTAGTGCGTCACGAAGTTTTGCTGCCTTTATCGGTCTTCCATTAGGATATTTCACTGGCAGAACATAGTTTCCTAAATTCGTTAGATGACCACGCCCTTTTTGTACACTAACTTCCAGTGGTACCTCCTGAGATTTTGAGTATACCTGACGTAAACAGAATGTTTACTATCCACTAACCGCAGAACCATAGCTTTTCTAGGATTACCAGATTGTTTATCAACAGTCATATTTCTCTTCACAAGATTCGCCACTATTGGTGACAGTGAAACGAAATATGTGGTTTTCATTTTCAGTACGATGAATGATTTCTTTTGTCTGCTTTGTCATATCAGTTTCGCCCATCTTAAAGGAGTGTACACTGCTTGTGTCCTTCTTTTGCGTTTTTCTATGAGTTCAAAATCTAGTTCGCAATGCATGATTGTATGCCCTGGTACACAAAAAACGGGTTTCAATTTTAACAATGTATTTCTTATCCAAAAGGCACAATCATAGCCCCAGGATGATGTAATTTTTCTTTTGTCCAACACTCGAATCAGAGTATATGATTAAGGTATGGTGATGATCTTGGTTGAGATGCTGAAGTTCCTACCAAACACAACTTCCAACTTCATTAGCTCCCCTTGAAGCCACATCTTTTGCATATACACATATTACTGCTTTCTCATCATTGCAAAAGTGAACACCGAAGTTATATGTCCAGAGTAGTTTTTTCAAAATACATTTTCAGTACAAATATACGAAGCCGGAACAGACTGCTGCAAATCGATACACAAAACCAGTGTGTAATTATTATCCTGTTTTGCATCGTTTGTTGCTTCCTTCAGGCTGTTGTATGCAGATTCAGCTTTACAAAAAGGCAGATGAAAATCTGCTAATTGAAGATTATTCGCTGCTTTTACAGAATCCCAAATATTGCATGCGTCACTTGATGGCAGTTGAAAGCCAATATTAAATTCGCTGTTAAATATATTTTAATAAACATGTTTTTTCAGAGGGACTTCTCTAGTAATCAGAGTATCACAGTACAAACGATACAATTCTGCAAGTAAATGTACCGAAGTAATGTACTGTATGTCTTATTCAGGTTATGCCTTCGACTATAGCGTGAAGTGTATCTTGGTAACATTCGAATATGTTTTCGTACTTCATCCTTCCTCTCAGAAGTGATTCCGTTTGATCTGTTGGAATGGAATCCTTTTTTGTCCTGCCGTGGTGTATGAAATGAATCATGTGGAGACATGCGTTCAGACTGAAGAGAACAGGTAGCATGTGTTCTCTCTTCTGCTACAAAATTATCACTGTCTGTACTAGCATCTCTCCGAATCGTTCGTAAACGCTTTACAATAACACCATGAAGTAATAAATATACCTTTCTGCACACTTCGATTTCACTATGTTTACTGCAACAAATAAAACACTTGAACGAAACTTTCCTCTGGCTTTCGGTTGCAACTTTCTTTTTAATAACGTAAGCACGCTTGCACTTGTACGGCCTTACTAGTCCGAATAAATAATAATTTTCCTTCTTGTAATCTCTAAGGCTCTGAATCTCCATAAACATCTCATCTCTGTGTTGTACTGAAAGTGTTGAGTATTTACAGCAATGTCGTTTACAACACTGATCTACCTTTTCGAAGACTTTAGCAGTTACAAACATCTTATTACGCTGACCATATTCTTGTCCACAGTATCGTAATTTCTTCCTTGCCTTGCCTTTCTATTTACACTGGCGGAAAGTGAAAAAAGAACACCAAGAAGGCGGCGTCTGAAACCAACGAAATCTATACAGCATAATAACGGAATACAGAGGATAACGTGATCAAAACATTATGGCAAAATACAGCTGTATTTGCTGGTAAACTGAAAAATAACATTTCCATGTAACATTGTTAGTACGAGGTTGAACCGCCATGAACTGCGTCACACTGTACAATTCTGGCATGGCGTCTGTCGTACATATGTTGGATGTAAGTTGGGGTATTGAGTTCCAAGCTTCCTCAACATGGACGCGTGAATCGGGTATGGTCGTGGCTGACCGTGGAGACAGGATAAGTCACTGTCCCATAAAATCCCACACGTGCTCAATGGGGGACAAATCCGGTGAACGTGTAGGCCATGGAAGTTGTCTCACACCCTTAAGTGCATGTTACGTTGCACGTGACGTGTGTGGGCGTGCGTTATCTTGTTGGAAAACACGACGATGGACCGACCTTACAAATGGCACAACAACAGGCTGAATGATGTTGTTAATATAGGAGGCGCTGTTTAACGTACCCGGTACAAACACTAGTTGTGTACGGGAGTGATAGCTGATCGTTCCCCACACCAGGAGGCGGGATGCAAGAAGGGCGGAGACGCTCCCCTGGGCGTCTGTGGACACGCATATGGCCATCGGAGGCTCCCCAGCAGAATATGCTTTCATCACTGAACACGACAGATCGCCATTGCGTTATCCAGTGCAGACGTTGGCGACACCACTGCATCCGTTCCTGACGATGGGCTGGAGTCAGAGGTACACATGCCAGAGGGCACAAGTGCTCGTAGTCCTGCATCCAGTAGACGGTTGCTGATTGTTCGCACAGTCACCTCAGGTGCAACGGCAGCTCGGATTTGCGTCGCCCTGGATGTTCTGCTTGACAACGCCGCTGTTCTTATGCGTCAATCGGTCCGCTCATCAGTCCGTCTATGACTCCCGGTTCCACGTGTTCTCGTGTTGGAATGTTCCTCGGACCATCTACGCTACCATCGTACCACCACCAATACTCTCCGTCCAATTCACTCTGTAATGCGACGATACGACCACCCGGGCTCGCGGATTCCGATTAGACGACCTCGCTGAAAGTACGATAACTGCTGAAATCATCCACGTCTTCCATGTCCAGGTATTGCAGCTTCTTCTGGGTCGTCGTACGTGTCCGTACGCCGACGACTGATTACATTCACTTCGACGTACTCCTTAAATACCACCGACGATAATTTGCATTTTATGCCGTGCTGTGGCGTGAGCGCTCACCGGTTGGTCCCTAAATTAACATCACACCTACGTAAACTCGACTCCATTAACATATGTAAATTTCATGATCGTCCGCCCATCCCTTCTTGGTGTTCTTTTTTCAGTTTCCGCCAGTGTATAAGGATTCCTAGACCGTTTCTTCTCATTGCACTTTCTTCACTACTCAAATTTACACAAACTCCCGGTATCTCCATTTTGAAAACACTAACATAACACAATTTTTCCTCACACAACATCTGTGATTGTTTGATTGTGCACGTCACAGCCACTGCGAGGCACCGTACTATAATCCTAGGGGGCTGCGTGGAATGTGCCCTTCTTCCACTAGATGCTTCATACGTTACCGAAAACACGATATTTTAATCTGCTGTGGATGTGCGTGCGCATGAGTCACATGACTAACTTTTAGTAAAAGGGACTCCAGATAGCAGCATCTAACAGACACGTACGTTAACTCAAATTTGACTCATATGTGGCATGTTCCTCTTTTCCACTGGACTACTCAATTGTGTTCAAAAGAAAATGAAAATTAACACTTTTCGCCCTTCACGTTTTCCGAGTCTCAACACTGTTCATTATATTTGTCAGAAACGTAAATGCGATTATTTTCAGAATATCTCTTATTAGTTTTAATGATCAACATAATTTTATAAAGTTCATCATCAGTTGATTTTATTTCTTGTGTATCCTTCCGTTTCATTTGCATTTAGCCTGATCTCACCCAGTGTAAAAGAAAGTATGTCACCGTAAGATACGGGATTTGTGTTACCGTTTTCGTCGAAATAAATTTTATCGTAATGATATTAATTCTGGTCATTTTTATTATAGAGTATATTAATACATTTATTTCAAATTAGAGGTAATTATCATAATTAAAAAAATATACTAAAGCAACGCTTTCATGTGGTGTGATTGCATGAAATTAATGAGTTTAACATAAATTTTGTCCCATCTGTAGAATGAAGTACTTCACAACGCACCGTTTAAAGGGATCTAATTTCTTTCTTTTCCCCACAAAATCGTTATAACAAATATCCCGACAACCAGCAGTGCATGGCGCTGTGTTAAAGCTTTTAGTAACGATATTCATGAATCCTCGGCTTAGGATATGCGTGAAGTCTCTGGTATAGATGTCCTTATACAAACAGGCGACTTCTTGTCGACGATCGAGTAAGCAACGGTTCGCGAATAATTGCTATGTGCATGAATCAACCGCCCGAACGTCATTTTGGCGAAGAATGTGTCACTAGGTTTCTCATCACGTTTAGTCCTCATTGTAATTACATTGGCTTCGTTAACGCGAAAAAATGCAGTTCAGTTGCCACCTACCCCAAATTCAGGGTTTTCTGAAATCTTTAGATGGCAATCCAAGAAGTGAAAAAGCAAAGCATATATCTTATATGAAATATATTTTTCAACTTAATTACTTGAAACTTAAACGGCATTTTAACAGCACGGAAGGCATTTCAGAACATACACATGTTTTATATTTGTTAACTAATACATTCCAAATATTCATTACTTGCAAAAAGAAAGAACTGAAGAACTATGCTCTGCGGAAATTACGGAAGGTAATTCCTGTGTATGTCAAATTATCTGTGACAGATTTTGACAGAACAGCAAGGACGCGCGCAGCGGTATTATAAAGTAATCGTTGAAGCCTTAAGCCGGGAACACGATTTATGATAAGTCAGGTGATACGACTGTGCGTACTGGTAACAGTTGGAAAAACGGACTACTAATGTCACAGCTCACCAGGCGGCGTTTAGGAGTTGTTGGCCGATCGCTCACGCTAAACATCATAGGTTTACATCGTGCTTGTGATTTCATCAGTGCGAAAATAATATTTATGTTGATTATTTCTTATTTGTTACTTTGTGTAATTATATTATATGGAGTTCCAGAAACGTTGAAGTTTCTGCACAGAAGGTAAAAAGTACGTCAACTCTGTTTTTACTTAATGAGAAATAAATTTATAGTGTAGCTAAATGTCGGACTAGAATCTGTTTAATTCTGTTTTAGATATGAGCGAATGTGGGTTGTCCCGAACTATCGGTTATCAGAAAGGTAACGCGACATATAAAAATTTGTATCAACCTTTAATGACCCAATATAATTGGAAAAATGGCGACAAGCATTAGGATGTTATACATTTTTCCACAGCTTACAATGTGGACAAATTTAACGTTAAGAGCATTAACCGTTGTTTCAATTTAAGATCACAAATTTTATCCCTTCATATCAAATATGTTCATCGTATTATATATACGCACGTCGGGGAAATCTCCGCCGAAGAAAAGCAGACATTTTGTCGCGATGCACTTTCTCTACCGCCATCGGCAGCACAGATGGAGGGAGAGCATTATTCATTAGTATGATTACGTACAAAAATAAAACAAATATGCATTATATACACTGAAGAGCAATTCAATTAGAGACAGCTGGCGTTATGCAAATGTGGCGTTGTGGGCGGCCCTGTAAACGGAAACGACACGACCTATGCAGCGATCCGACAATATAAGGAGTGATACGACGGGAATAAGTAAGAGTCGGACGAAGTATGGGTAAGACGAGTGATCTAAGCGTATTTGATCGTGAACAAATTGTCGGGGCCCGATGAATGGGTCACTCAATTTCGGAAGTGGTGCATGCAATGGGATTTTCACGAGCCACTGTGTCGCGGGTGCACCGTGAGTACATCGAATCCGGTAAAACCATCCCTGCAAGGGCCAACTGCAGTGGAAAACGGCTTGTGGATGAGCGGGGTCATCGTCGGCTAGTTCGCAATGTGACAGCGGGTAGACAGGCCACCGTGCAAGAAATCACTCGGCAATTTAACGCTGGTGCACAAAAACGTGTAAGCAGCCACACCATCAAGAACCATCTCTCTCTATGGGGTACAGAAGCCATCGTCCTACGATGGTATTGCAGCTGACCTCACATCACAGGGTGCAAAGATTAGCATGGGCGCGGGAACATCGCCACTGGACCCTAAACATGTGGGAAAATGTTGCCTGGACGGATGAGTCGAGATTGACGTTGGTACATGCGGATGGCAGGATACGAGTATGGCGTAAACCACATGAAGCGATAGATCCTTCTTGCCAGCAGGGTACTCTTCAAGCTGGTGAGAGTGGCATTCTCGTCTGGGGACTGTTTACGTGAACTGAAATGGGACCCCTGGTACGAGTGATATCATCCCTCACAAGTCAACTATACCGGGATATCCTGGAAGACTATTTGCTCGCGTTTGTGCGTCTTCAACATCCCACTGGGGACCTCATCCTGCAAAAAGACATTGTACAGTGCCATCGCTCCCGAACTGTATCCGAATGGTTGATGAATACTCCACCGACGTGACCTTGCTTCCTTGGCCAGCTAGGTCACCTGACCTCAATTCCATCAAGCACATCTGGGATGACATCGAGAGAGATGATCGAAGCTCTGACCCCCATCCATCAAATCTTCGTGAACTGTCGGAACTTGTTCAGGGGTCGTGGATCCGAATGGCTTCCCAACGCTTCCGGTGTCTTGTCGAGTCCATGCCGAGACAAAACGCCGCCGTCATCAGGGCGAAAGGTGGTGCTACACGTTATTAGACATGCATCTGTAATTCAATTGCTCTTCAGTGTACTGTTCATTACTAAATGAAAACATCAATAGTGAATGATTTCTAGAGCGGAAGATTGATCAAAATTATTTTTTGCGAAAAATTCTGCAAGTTTACAAATCCAGCAGTTTCCGTTAACGATGCTCCAATGACTTACGCAAAAATTGATATTCCATATTAAAATTGCTCCTCCAAATGTACAGCACTAACTCATTTTACAAGAAGTACAATTTTTTTATGATAAAGGGTCTATTCCCTATTGCATCAGTAAAAAACTCAGCTTCGTCTGCTCAGAAATCTTAACGTTAGAGTACTCACTCTGTGGTCAACATATATTTATATATCGCTTATTTGACGAATTCCTAGCGGTAGGCACTAAATTGCATGCTTGCGAAGCGTTCCAGGTTATTTTTTATTTATTTCCAAGCAAAATGGCATTCGTAAAATACGAATGTTTCTGCCGCTTACTCCCATAAGAAAGCATAGGTTGTATCAAATCATCGGCTCACACGATCGTCGCGTCATCTAGTGAAAAGTGACATACACGGGCGATTTTTGTTTCCAGCATCGTATGACCTGACAATCATACACCTTGGCCGGGAGAATGAAACAAGGAATGTTGCAAAAACAATGCAAGACACTGACATTTTTATGTTTCTTTCACGTGGAAATGCATCATTCTTGCACACCTTCGCTCTCAATTTGATTTCAAATCTGAGTTTAAAAATACCTGTTTAATTAAAATTTTTAAAATTTCCTAAATGATATGATTAGATCAACAATAATTGAAGGAAAACAAAAAAACTGGTTTCGGTAATTTTAGCAATATGACGAAAAATGCAATTTAAAAAAAAAAAAATTTACCAAAATAAAAATAAAATTGTTAATGTAAATTCCGCAAGGACTGAGAGATGGAAAATCGTAAATTTTGTAGACGAAATAATGTTTTCTGTATGAGAAATCTAGGTGGCTTCTCATATTCGGAAATTCGCTTACAAAGTTATCGCTATTTCACCGTCACGTAAGGAAAGTAATATGCAAACTTGAACATATTCCCAATGTTATTCCCTTTTTTTTTGGATGTGCACGTAATGCAACAGTTTTCAATTCTTCTCTACATCCTTTTTGAAAGTTTATGTTGCCATCAAAAACACTTGAATGCTTAGAAAGAAGCATATTTTTTACATTTACGGTACTCAGAACTTATGATTTTGCAGACAAATGACATTCCTTCGTAATCAGCAGAGATTATATTGAGAGATAAAGAATTTAAATTATTTTGTGCTTATAATTACGCTCGCACAGTAACGGAATAAAGACTGAAAACCCTGCAGGGATTTCAGCTTTTGAAAATTACAAAGAAACTAGAGCACAACAAATGAAATTGTTTTTATCGTTCCACTGCCTTCACAGATTCCTGTTTACACAAAGGATAAAGCAGCAAATGTAATCATTTCTTATCACTCTCACTACTTACGAGTTTAACTTCTGAAAATGGTAAGGTGAGACGTACAGTCTAGGTGTGTTTGAAAATTGCTAAGTTGTTTGCCGTCCTCAGCATCAGTTCTGGTGTCCCTTCCTGTGACTCAGGAACTGAGGATTAAAGTAGCTAGCAGAAGCATAATTTTTGGATGTCGAACTCAATGCGAAAAACAAAAACACCAGACCCCCAAGAAAGAAATGCGTTTATATGTATGTCGAAAGGTAAATTCGACATATAATTGCAATGCGTCTTGCTAGAATACACACGAACTACAAACCCAAGCTAACAGTTTGTATTGTAGACGTTCCTAAAAGTCTCTTTAAGGGACATCTAAAACACAGTAAAAAAGCTCGATAGATACAGAGCTATAATGTAGAAAAAGAGGCAAAACAAGTTACAGACTTCCGCTAGAAAACACAGAAACCGCAAAAAAACGGAGCTAAGAATAACGCCATCAATAAAAATGATACGTGCTTTCGAATAGGCCGATAGATGGCAGCTCCAATTCCGCTGTCGCGCAGAACCGGCCAGGGATGGAACTATAGCCAAATAAAATAAAATGATGTGCTTGTTCACAACTGTTAACGGAGGAATATTACGAATCAAATTTGTTATAGGGCAAATTAGCATTGCTACTCCAGAAAAACTTTTCGACATTTCATTTCCAGGTTCATTGCTGTAACGTTTCTCATGTGAGGATTGCTGGCACTTCAAATTCACCATTGTGAAAAGTTGATCAGTTTAAAATTTTCCCAACCATTTCAAAGAAAAAGTGGTTACACGTAGAGAGCAAATTTAGTTGATCAACGCTATAATACGAAAGTAGATCAGATCAGATGTAGAGGATTTTAGGAAGGGAGTGTCTGACCCCAAGTCTTAAGCAACACTTAGAAACAGAAAGCTTGGAGATTTGGGCTAGAGTGCCAGATAGGAAAGTGACACGGAAACGAGGTAGAAAGGGGGAGGAAGACTACTTTGTTTATTACCGTATGGCCAGTACCCCGTGTCCGATGGCTTAACGTGCCCATCCGACCGAAGGAAATTTAGTGATTCGAGAGTTCGTACCTGTCTGGGATCGAACGTGAAGTTTCTCTGTGGCAGTGACGAACGTTGACCACTAAACTTATACACCGCAATGTATATATATATATATTTTTTTTTTTTTTGAGTAAACAGAGTGCGTTGCGTGAGATGAATTACATTCGATTGTAGGAGCACAAGACCTTCATTCGGAACTGTGATCTAAAGAAGTCATCGATGGCTAAACACTGTTACGAAAAGGACCATAAATTTATCTCGGAAGAAGCAAAACTAATTGAAAAGCCAGATTCAACCACCGAACTTAATATTTTGAAAGCTTTCCATATATATCATAGGTTTCCACAACTTTTTAATGACATGGCATCCACCCCATATCTATCATGAGCTTGGAAGCAACTAACCTAAACCCGTGACTATAAACACAAATTATGACATCATATATACATAATTTGAATAATTACGTGCTATTCGTTCTGATGAAGCGATACCCAGCGAAACCATGGTCTACTTGAAAAATAAATATTTGTGACAAAGACAAATTACGTTGTATTATCTTAATATACATTCTCAAACATTTTTATGTGCGAATTTACGGTATTGCTTTGTAATTCAAAATATTCATTTTCTAATTGCTTAACATAGTATTATTTAATGCAAATAAGGTAACGAACTGGTAGCACCGTTAAAACACAGAAAATGAATAAGTGTTAAGTTCACCAATTTGTTACTGAAGTAAATGAAATCATTTGTGTAACAGAAGGGCAATATGAGATGAATTACATAATGAGATTGTCAGGAATGTAAATGTCGATCTTTGTAGAATGCTGTAAATTCGTATTATTCTGTCAGAAAATCATAGGCGTAAAAGCATAAAGTATCCTGAAAATATGTCTCACAAATTGAGGGGCGTAGAGTTCGCAAAATGGTTGAATTTCCAAACGTGGCCTGTATTCCGCTAATATATAAATCTTGCGATGAGGTGCTGTCCTCTTTTGGCAGTTCTGAATGATAATGCACGAGAGTTGGGTAAAAAACTGTTTCGGAACTATTTTGTCTGGCCAATAAAAAGACCATTCTTAATGCTATAACTTATTTCTATTTTGGAGGATTGATTTAATTTGCAGGATGGCTTTCACTTGTAGAAAAAAATATGTTATTCTCCTTCGATGAGAGAATCATCTGTAACACAGGACTGATAATCTACTTTCCGCTCAGAGCAAATTAAGATCGAAAGGATATTCCCTTTTATTTTGCATTTGATACCTGCTTTATTTTCTGTTTTACGAAAAATGCTTCTAGTACGCGAAAACGTATAGTTTTGAAGATATTTGGTTTTAGATTTGTCATTTTTTGTTTCTTGACTACTCACTTGCAGAAGTGAAAATAAGTTGTTCTTGTTTTAAAAGACTTAAACGAACCACATGCATGGCATGTTAGTGAAATCTATTTAAAGGGTGTTTAGCAATATTAGTTTTTATAAAATCGGACAGCGGGTGCTTTCTTTCCCGTAGAATATTATACATATCGATTTTCCCGGAAAGTTTTAACAGAATAGTGCGCTAGCAGGCCAATATGGAAATAATGAACCCCAAACGTAACCCAAATGTCTAATACTATTTTTTACACAGCAAAGCTGCACCGTGATGTTTTCATAGTCTCTGGATTTATGTTACGTGACAGACGACTACTAATCAGAGAAATTCTTCTGGAGCACTGGTTAAAATCATGAGCTTTACCTGTGCATAATTTCTGACTTTTCCTTTTAAGTAAAGAGAAGCAGAGTACGATGTTGTGTTTATCAAACGAAAGTGGGCTCATAATTTTTAGGACATCCGGATTCGAATTTGATTTGATTCTAATTTTTTTCCATTACTTGGTGTTTCCCTATTCTCGTCTTGTTAAATGACTGCCGAGTACCCGAGGGTATTTGAATGTCGATTAAGGTATCTAATAAACAGTGCTCCAGAGAGCACAGCTGCAGTTACTAAGTCATGATTATCATTGAGTGACAATTTCCGCAGGAAAAAGAGCGAAAGCATGTTTTCTCGACTTAATGAAACCTCGAATTTCTGTGCATTTTCCGTCATAACGGGTTTTTAATTAACATTACCTGTTACATTTAATAAAGGAAAGTAAAAATTTCCCGAAATGCCTAAAAACACTAGAATTTTGGTGCATGATATTCCGAGTGATACTAGCAGACATTTTTTTTTCGGTATATTTTGACACAACGGATATTTCTCATTTTCTCGAATTATAATTTCTTTATGAAGTTAGTCATTGTTAAAATCTTTCAGGGTAAAAGGTAATGTGAGTTCTAAGGATTCTCAAACAAACTAGTGTGACTTACGAAACCTTACAATATAATTGGACGAATATTTATTTACCGTACAGCCAGGCCGCCCGCGGGCAGTGGATGGTTGAGGGCAATGAGGAAACGCGAGGTTCTAGCGATTTTAAGAGCAGCACCAACATAACCGAACTGGTCGCTCGCAACGATCCCTGTTTAGCTGAGTTGTCAACCTTTACGGAAGTGGCCATCTGGACCGTTGCCAGAAGATTTGCAGGATGGGGATTGCATTCGAGAACACCACTCCGCCGCCTACGACTGAACAGAAAGCATCATGGGCTCCAGTTGCAGTGGTATCGATCCCGATGAACATGGGATACTGTCCTTTGTGATCGTGCTATCTTCAGTGATGAGTCAGTGTATGTACTTGGCGCCGATGACCGTAGCACACTTGTTTTCAAACGAGACGGCTAGCGCAGAAATCCTGCTTTTATTGTGGAACAGCAACGGCTCGCACACCAGGAGTGATTGTGTGCGTGCTTGACCTCCTAACAACTCTCACTGATCAGCTGTGTGTTGGCGACATTCTACGCCCCGCTGTGTTGTCATTACTGTCGCAGTCTCACCGACCAATTTCTCGGGAGGGAAATGCGCAACCACGGCTCTTTCAGGCCTGCCTTCCTAATATCAACACTCTTCAATGGTCATTCCGATCACCCGATCTGTTTCATAAATTTGCCGATAAAGAGAACAAACTGTAACTGCTGTCTGCACATCTTGAAAAAGCCATCTGAATAATTTGCGAAGGTTTTAAAATTTTTATTTTTGTTCTACGCCTGAAAATTCGTATTACCAGCACAATAACACCAGAATTCTGTCCTGCTTATTGATGATATACGTACAGCACTGCAAGTGTCGGAACGTTGTGTGATCTATTGCCTTCTAAACCATTTAGAAAGTGAAAATTGCCCGGCACTTTCACACGGTCAGAATAAGGAATTTTCTTTTTGTGTTCTTGCTTTTCCGTTCGCTTCTCTCAATCTGCGGTGGAAGATTGCTGATTCTCCTGGATCTTCTGATTCCACCTTAAAAACAAGTTGGCTCTCGAATTCCAGTGGTAGGAATAATGGTGGGAAATTACTTTTTGTTCGGCAAAAACTGTATTTTTGAATTATATGTTACGACAATCTGTTAGCGCAAAGACATTTTTAACGATGTGCTGAAAAGTAAAATGATAAGAAGTGGATTCAGGAACTTTCTAATAAAGCTTTGAAAGAAAGCTGGCAGGTAAAAAATTATTTCACCGAACTTGTTCAGATGGTACAAAGTAATCTTGTGAGCAGCGAGATTTTGTAAAGCGAACCAGTGGAAAAACCTAAAGTAAGAGGAGATGAATCTACCAAGAGGGACTCAGAGTAGATGAAGTTGAAGAGCCAGTTAAAACAAGAGAGAAATTTGTTGATCAGTATACAATCTTTAACAGTAACCCAATCTAGATTTAGAAATTACCAATGAAGGGGAAATGAGAGGGTTCTGTACTAAATCTGTAGTTTTAGTATATTTTTCCACATTATGTTTGGTAAGTTTCCAAATTTACACACAATATGAAAACAATCAGATTTGCCAATAAAACCTTTTTCTCCAAATTCTTCATTCAAAACATGGTGGCCTCACGTGTTCAATATCCTATTTGTATAAATGAATATTTGTTATTTGCGTAGAAAAGTTTTGAAGAAATTAGAGTTACATCGTCAATAAGCATAGAAGAGCTTAAAAACAGTGCCGATTAGCTAGCTATTTCAAACTTACTGCAAATAATTTACACAAGTAGAATTTTAATTGGAAATACTCTGAAGAAATTAGAATTATATCGTTGCCATAGATTGAAAACATACATATGTAATGTGCAATTTGTCAAATAGATTTTTACCCATGATCTCACCAACTTATGCCATTAATTTATAAAACAATGTGCATATAAATATTTCCTTTAAGTTTAAGATATATATCAGGTCGTTCAGAAAATACTGGCTAATTTTTGACGTGTCACAATTAACTCTCTGAAAACGCTTTCAGACCAACCACTGGCAGCGCTATGCATACAAGTTCACAGGCGTCTCAGACGCCACGTACACTGTGTAATCGGTTGAGCTGCAGTCTTAGCCACTCTTGTAAGAGTGATCTTTAGAACACGTAAAGAAGGAATGAGTTCCGGGTGAGTCTGCTTCATGAGTTCAAATTGGATCTTAATGTGGTACGAACCTACCGTAATGTGGCCGAGTCATGGATCAAGGAGGTATTATCTGAATGGACTGTGAACTGTTCGTCGATGGTTTGTAAAGCTTCGTTCCAGAGCCACGAGCCAACGAGTTGAAGATGGTCGGGGATGACATCCGGCTAATGATGACGACTCTCTGAAGGCTAATGTAGACACGCAAATCCTCGCGTTACAGTCAGAAAACTCTCCAAACAGTGCACTCGGTCAATGTCAACTATTTCTAAACATCTCCAAGTAATTGGTAACGTCAAAAAGCCCGATGCGTGAGACCCACACGAACTGTCGGAGCATAAGAAAAAAAGCAGTTTAATATATCCAAGAACCTACTACTTCGCAACGAAAAGGAGCACCTATTTTATGGCAGTGTAAACTGCGATGAAAAGCAGGGTTATACGACAAACGTAAGCCATCAGAACAATATCTAAACCACGGCGAACCACCGAAACAACGAAGTAAACAAATGCTGAGGACCAAGAAGGTTTTATGGACAGTGTTGTGAACTGTTCAGGATGTCATACACTACAGGTCCTTGTATGCTGGTGAAAGCATTACCTCAGTAACGTGCTGTGAAGAAATTGACTGCATGCAAAAGAAGTTTGCTTCCAAACAGCTTCTTTGTCTATTTAGAATGGTCCAATACTCCTATATCAAAAATCAAAGTCACACGTGGCACGAGGGACGAAACAGAAACTACACAATCTGATTTTCGAAGCCGTCCCATATCCGGCCTACTTGCCTGAGTTGTCATTTTCCGGTTTCCAACAGTTCATGCATTTTAACAATAACCTAAAGCACTGGATTTGCGTAAACCGAAATGAGGCCGACATTGCGTCCCGCGACTTCCTCGCAGTCAGAGATCTAAAATTCTTCTGGAATGGCATTACAGCACTTATCACTCTCTGGCAGAAGTATGTTGTTGCTGAAATTTGCTATTTCGAATAAAACGAGATAGTCTACTATGAGCTATGTCTCTCTCATTGTTACCTCCAATAGGCCATTATTTTCCAAATGACGTGGTATTTATGACAGAAATTTAATAAATTTACTTGCGAATTATATTTAATATGTTTTGGATTGCAGTTATACCATATTATAATAAAGAATTATTATGTCAATACAATTTAGGAGTTCACAGTAAAATATCTAAAAACTAATTTTTAAGAACAAAAAATCGCAAGCTTTCCACATTTATTATGGACTTTAACTTTATCCACAAGCCTTTGAGAAGGCCTCGTTCAAATACCAGTTATTGTGCATTTGTCAAATACTTTATGTTTTAGGGCGTTTTCCCGTACAATGCAAATTTAATACAGTAATGGAGCATAGTACTGTAATACAGTAGACAATGCCTAGTATCAGAAAAACGATTGAACATATCTGAGAATGATGCGAAAATTACTTTTCTTTTGTCATTAAATTGTCGCAAATCAGCGAAAGTGTGCTGGGCTGTTTTCTTTAAACGTAACTTCGGGCGTCGATGGGCTCTACCACCTCATCAGCAAAACCTCACAATATTTACAATACATTTAAAGAATATGGAATACCTTAAACATATCAGTTTCATTTTCATCTTAACAAATTTAATACGTCACCCTTATTCGTCTGAGTTGTTAAAACGTGGTGTTTAAGCAAAGAAAAAAATCAATTGCAGGAAAAAACAAACAAATAACCTTTCATTATACACACTTGCACATCGAACTTTGTAGTATAAGATTTTTGTAAATTCGATAAAAAAGATAAGTATATCTGATATAATTATTATTGGTTTACCCTAAATATGAAGCACCATTTGACGGTAAGAATTTTACTTTGATTTTGTTATGCCTTTAAACATATATATATATCATATTTTATGATAATAATATTCTGGTTCGGAGCTCTGCTGTATGTATATTTATTGAAATTATTGCAGAAATTGTGGTTCAGTACATATAGCCTCCTATTGCCGAAAAAAGAAAGAAACAATTAACCGCACTGTATGTTATTTGCCTTGGCAGCAGAAATAAAAAGGTCCGTGAAATACTGTTCGTAAAATCGTGCAAAATTCTTTAGAAGAATGTGAGCTTTACTTTTTCAGAGCAAAAGGCTTTTAAGGAGTCTTCTGTTATAAATGACATTACTGTATCGCTGTGTGATGGCGAGCGAACAAACTTTTTGCTTGTTTTCAATTCTCAGGATGTATTTCGGAATGATCTCTGAAGCGCAATTACTGAGTTGAACGTTAATTTCCACATATAGGATGTCGTTTTGTGTCTGTCAACATCCATGAACGAGCCGAAGAGTTATACTTCTGAAGCCGGAGACGGACGCTTTACTGGTTGAGGTTCATCAATATTGTCAATATCCCGCCAAATCTACTGCACCCATCCAGCAACTGTGCTATAGGATAATTTTAAATTTAAATTTTATTCGCTTATTCAGTTTAAAAATTCTCTAGTATCGCAGACACATACCTTAAGGATTTTAATCAAGGTACATTATTTCAGCTTTGTGCGCACGTCTTACAACTGTCCACCGGGAAAGTAATACCTCCCTGACTTCGTTGTGTTCATTGATATTGGCACCAAGAAAATTATGGCTGATATCGAAAATGCTTACATATGATTCAAAAGCACGCCAAGGGAGAACTCTTTTCATTACATTATGAACTTTAAAATTTGATGTATTCTACAAAATGTTATGTGAAATAATCATAAAAATTTTATATAAAAATGTAAACAATACTTATTAAAGGTGAAACTATGCAACACCTAAAGAAATAGATTTTCGTGAGCGAAACATTTACTTGGTAAAAATCAGAACATATTAATCGAATTTAAGTTATTTAGTGTCAAATGCATGTCTCTATCGTCATGTGAAAGTCATCATCGTTACTAAAGTATTTAGTTTTTCGTGGTTATTGATACATTATTTCTGCAAGATATAAAAAGGAGGGATATTTCTTAAGCTCGAAATATGTGCGCCATCACACACATAGTAAGTTTTGGAAATCGTAGTCTTAATGATATAAATTATATCTACACGGAAAATCCCTTGTAAAGTATATCGTGCACTTTTTTTAACTGACATGCACGTAACGATATATTAAAATACTGAAGTTGCAATTTAACGTCATGTTTACATATAGTTTCACAGTAACTGAAAACCGCAAGAAGAGAAATAATCGGAATAAAAACCCTTCCCTATTTTGCTGTCGTTTATGGATCATTATAAGTATTCCTAAGATTTCATGTATGACCCCCGTTATTGTAAAATGTCATTTAAATGCATAACATTACATTATGGACACCCACTATGTGCGCAACGCAGTATAACAGAATAATAGACACAAACGTTTGAAACTTCGCAGAATGCGAACACATCGAATTATTCAGTTAACCCAAACCATTTTTCAGGCCTTCGTGATTTCTTTTTAGCAGCTGGATTTATCTCGGCTTTTCGGATATGATACTGTTTTATAAATTATTCATACATCGGTTTATGTAGTAGGATATTTTCTATCAACCACTTTAATTACTTATTTGTGCTCCCATCCTCACCTTAAAGAAAGTACTAATCTTAGGTAATATCTTCTTTAGTTACTACTTTGAAAAAATAAAGTTTATTTATTATTACAAGTGAAGAGTCAACTAAGCCAAATTATTTATTAAATACTTCTGGTAACAATTTTGTTTTCTCTTTTACACGATTTGTCTTTATGCGAACGACGTCCAAAGCAGGGAGGAACAAAATACACTATTTCAAAATTAAGCTGCTGTTATTTAAGTTGCTGAATTTTATTTTTACTTTATACTGCTTGATGTTTTTTACTTTATCCTGCTTGAATGTACCTACTATTTCATGTTACTCGCAATTTTTTTTGCTTTACTCTCGATCTTGCCATTTCCATCAGGATATTTGCATCTTAAATTCCGGAAAAAGGATCCATTCCACATGAACTAGATTTTTAACCCCCCCCCCCCCAATCAGTTTTGCTGTTCCTTTTTTCTATTATATAACCGGTAGTAAACAACATTTAAAAATTGATTTCCTGGCTTAAGAACAGAGGTTTAATGTTATTGTCTGTTTACATTTCAAATATTACGTAAACCAAAAAAATTGGAAATTTTAGCAGTTGAAAATTTTAGCAACTCAGCAATTCCGTGAAAGTTATTGCACGGTGTACATCGGTCTGAACGACGTCGAGTTACTGCCACCGTGTGATATGGCCAACATGCAATCCAGTAGACGACATCTGGATGATATTATCCGAGGTCGCGTCATTGGTAAGTTGGAAGAAGGTCGAAGTGTGACTAGTGTGGCCAAGGAGTTCGGGATCGCTCACAGCATCGTTTCACGAGCTTGGAGATCATTTCAAACGACTGAAACAGCTGTCCGAGAGTTCGGCAGTAGTCGTCCACGAGCAACCACGGCGGCGGAAGACCGGTATATTGTCCTACAGGCGAGAAGAGACAGACAGCATACAGCTGGAGAAATCGCAAGGCACATGCAACATACTACTGGACGCCCGTTATCGCGTTTTACCGTAGTCAGGACGCTGCTCAAAGGTGGTCTATGTGCACGATGACCAGAACGGTGTGTTCCATTAACGCCTGCTCATCGGAGACGGCGGTTTCTGTGGTGCCAGGAACAAAAGAACTGGACACATTAGCAATGGGGTCGAGTTCTCTTTACGCATGAGGGCCGATTTAGTCTGACGAGCGATTCTGTACGTATACACACATGGAGATAGCAAGGACCACGCAATCACACCTCCAACGTCATCGAAAGTGACCGGTTTGGAGGTGGAGGAGTTCTCGTTTTGGCGGTATTATGTTTGGTGACTCTACTGACCTGCACATTCTTCAAGAAGGTTCAGTCACTGGAGTACGCTATTGCACCGAAGTTCTCCTGCCTCACGTGCGTCTGTTTAATGTGCTGTGGGTCCTGAGGTCCTCCTCATGGACGACAACGTCACACCTCATCGTACAGTGGCTGTCGCAGAGCTGTTGGAGAGGGAAGATATTCAACGCACGGATTGGCCCGCAAGGTCCCCGGACCTAAATCCAATCGAACACGTGTGGGGCCTTCTCGGGAGACGCTTGGCAGACGTCAACATCCACACGCAACGATTAAGCAGCTGCGATTACGCAACAAGAGGAATGGGCCGCGATGCCTCAACAGCTCCTTGACAACCTTGTCCTCAGTATGAGTAGACGATGTAAATCCTGCAACGCCGTCAGGGGTGATCCTATCTTCTACTAAAGTCTGGATTTTTTTGGCAGCCGCCTGTCACATGGACGTTTCTGTCTTCTGTCCAGTTGTGCTCGAAGTTAGCTTTTCAATAAAGTGCCTTTGTATCCTTTGGATTCCTTGTTTGGACAGTTGTGCTCACTTATCCCATATTCTTACATCTTGGGGATCTTATGGTATGATTTGAGTCGATGTGGAGCACTTCTACAGGACGTTACATTCGAAAAACCGTCTCGTGCTTAATTTCTGCACGCCAGTGTATATAAATTCTGGCCTTTCTGTTTGGATATATATGCACTTCTGGACGTAGGCACCCAAACGCATGAAATTATTCACTGATTGATTTGACCAAGTTGTAGTAGATCTCATACGATCGTTCTCCTTTTCGAGACGATGCTGTGTGCCCACTAGAATATTTTTATATTCAACTAAAACCAATTCTGTGTTCTTTTTCGCAATTTATCTAATTAAACAGAATGTCATTTATATGAAGAGTCTGGGATTACATCCTCTATTTAACAAAAGCCGTCGTTTGATATATCATTTACTTGTTTGCACATTTTCTAATGCAATCGCAAATTAAAATTGACATTTCATATGTACTTAAATAATTCTTTAAATAAATATGAAATGTAATGACTTTCACATGACGATAGACATTGCAAACGCTGGGCGCATGCTTCAATGTTTCCGATCGTACTTAAAAATTATTTGCAAAAAAAAAATGGAAAAAGAAATACTATGCTAAAACTACAAAGAAAAAAAAATTCTGAAAAAAATGTGAAAAACAACTTGGAACATATTAAAAAACAGCAACGCGTGTATATTTTAAAAAGTGTGTTTCATGTTTGAAGAAATTTTCTGAACAAAAATCAAAATTCATATTCCCATTGGTCACTCTTTTTAAATAATTTTAAAGTACAGTTAACATTGCAACACTTCCTTTTTTTTTCCTTAACAAAATGAGTATAGAAAAATGGTAATTATTGAACAATAAAGAATATGAAGCACAAATATGCCATGATTCTAAACGATATTGAAACTTAGAGCACAAAAATCCTGAGGTTTTTGCAAAACGGAGAGTTGGAAGGTATTTTAAAATTGGAAATTTCATCTTTATACTTGGCGTTACGCTAACAGTTGATTTAAGGTTTTAGAAACAAGGCCCAATGAAAGGCGACATAATTAAGAACCCATTTAATACTTAGATAATTGCAAAACTTAAGTTATAATTTATGAATTTTATTTTACTCACATTAAACTGAAAACAGCTATTCAAAAATAATGATTACTCCTGCTGTTTAGTTGAAACTTACCTTATATGTATAACATGGCAATACACTACTCACAGTAGCAATTATTTATTTTTGTCTTGTAGAACATACGGAACATGCTGGTTTTCAAAAAATATTCAGGAGGGTACAAAAGTAATAGTATGTACCACTTTGCAATATGGCGGAGAGTAATTTCTTTGAAGAAGTAAATATAGTGATTCATATCAATTATCCATTTCTCGACCAACAAAAGGCATATACTTTGCTGTTTAAAATTGTACCGCACATATGAATCATACCTTATATTTAAAAGAGAATAATTTTTTTCGTCTCAACGTATTTAAAAGAAAATGTAAGAATTTTTTTAGTTTAATTTAGAGGGAAAGTAAGGATTTTACGATGAAGACTGTTGAATTGGGGAAATGTCTGAGAACAAGATTTAAAGTTTTAATTGCCTGGTGAAACCCATTGTTAGAAAACTAATATGTGAATAACGAAACGAATGTTTCAATTCAATTTTATCAACTTATAAGCGTTCCTTGTGTCATTAATAGAATGACACTTTTGTAATTTCTACTGGGCTTTTCAATTTAAGTCGGTTTTCACCACCTAAGTTTTATCCTGAAAATTTCTGGTCTTCTGATGATAGTTTACGTTACAAAGGGATCTTTATTTCATGAAACTGAAGTACTGATTTCTAAAGATACCTATTTAAAAATTAACTGTACGATAGCTTGAGCTTCTAAATTATCGATTGAAAAAATTATTTCGTGGACTGATGCCACTCACATCGATAAAACTTTTCGGAATATTTTCTTCCTAAAATATCCCACAGTTTGTCCGCCACGTTGCGTAGGTATATATCTTATTTTTGTCAATATCTCTACTTCTAGGAGTCCGATTTCAAAATTTCCTTCTTTGTTGGATAGTGTTTTCCGTGTGACATGTCTTTCATATAATCTGAAAATTTCCAAGTAATTCATAGACTTTCCGTTAGGAGACGTAAAGGTAAATTGCGTTTCGCCCTATATCTCTGCTTCTAAATCTCCGATTTAAAAAATTCTTTCAGCACAGGATACAGCTCCTGGTGGGAAATCGTTTGCACATAATTTGTAATTAAAAAAAATGGTTTGGCCACCACGAGGCGTAAACCTTAATTTCCGCTTCTGATGTATTTGCAGGAAAATATGAGCTTTTAAATTCTCGATTAAAAAAAACGTCGGTAATACAGCGATACTACTCATGTCGACAAACCTTTTAGGAACATTTTCTTCTTAAAATTGTGCATGGTTTCTACGCCACGGGGCGTAGATTGATATCTTATTTTTGTCAATATCTCGACTTCTAGGGGTTCGATTTAAAAACTTCCTTCTTTGTTGGATAGTGTTTCTAGGGTGATATGTTTTTCCTATAAATTCAAAATTTTCAAGTAAATCATAGACTTTCCGCTAGGGGCGTAAAGGTAAATTGCGTTCCCCACTATTTCTCTGCTTCTAAATCTCCGATTTGAAAAATTCTTTCTGCACCGGATACAGCTCCTGATGGGAAATGGTTTGCACATAATTTCTAATTTTTGTAAAAAAAGGGTATGGTCACCAGGTGGCGTAAGTCTTAATTTCCGCTTCTGATGTATTTGCAGCAAAATATGAGCTCCAAAAATCTCGATTGAAAAAAAAGTATTTTGTTGACCGATGCTACTCATGTCGACAAACCTTTTAGGAAATCTTTCTTCTTGAAATAATGCATGTTTTCTTCGCCAGGGGCGTAGAAGAATATCATTTTTTTGTCAATATCTCTACTTCTAAAAGTCCAATTTGAAAAATTCCTTTGTTGTTGTATAGTGTTTCCGATGCGAAATGTTTTTATATAAATTCAAAATTTTCACGTAAATCTTTTAAGATTTTCCGCTAGGGGGCATAAAGGTAAATTGCATTTTCTGCTCCTAAAACCTTGATTTGAAAAATTCTTCCTGTATCACATACAAGACCTGATGGAAAATGTTTTTCACATATTTTCTAATGTTTTGTAAAGAATGGTTTTGCCACCAGGGGTCATAAGTGTTAATTTCTGCTTCTGATGTATTTGTAGCAAAACCTGGGCTCCTGAAAACTCAACAAAATTTTTTTCTTATACCGATGCCGCTCATATGGATAAACCTTTTGAGAATACTTTCTTCCTAAAATTATGCATGGTTTTCTCACCAGGGGACGTAAAGTCACATCTTATTTTTGTCGATAACTCTGTTTCTAAGAGTTCGTAAGCTCAAGATTCTGTTTACACCAATATCTGAGGGAAAAAGAACCCGATTGAAAAACTTCTTTCTTCCGTGAGATACTATTGTTTTTCATACCGGTTCCATTGACTTTGAATAGCTTTGATAAATTTAATTTGCGTCAGAACGGATTCAAAAGACGTGCTTATTACAGCCGAAAATTCGGTGTCATCTTTCTTGTTAGATTTTTATCTGCTGAAAATGATATAAAACCCTCAACTTTGGTTAAATCGGTAGACACTATAATTCGTGCATGAATACTAGTATTAAAAGAAATCCGTCTTGTTGCACGATGATATTTATTCAGCTAAAAAATGAAATCTATATACAGTTTAAAAACACATGAGCACTTTCGGTGTCACATTGACACCTTCATCAGATGTAATTTCACCATGTGGCTACATGCTGGTCTTAAGTACGTGGATTAGATGCACCATGGGAAAGGTAATGTCAATGTCACATGATATACCAGATAACAAGACAATCAAAAAAAGGCATAGTAAGCCAATGATCACTTAACAGAAGCAATTGCTATTGTGCTGTCCTTTCCAACAAGATTGCTCCAAGGTTCAGGTAAAACATAAGGATAATAGTCATTACAGCAACGTGTATTATAAGCCGAAATATAGAGGCTTTCTGCAAATAACAAGGAATAAACAGAAATTAGGTGTGTTTATGATTTTAGCGTTGTCCCAGTCTGGGATGGAATTTCCAGCACTTATGGTTCTTGCAAAAGAGGTGCTTTGGTGATTCATTTTTAGAATCACCAAATCACCTCATGTAATAGTGAATCACCAAAGAATACCTCATGTAATAGAATTTTTGAATCATCAAAGCACCTCATGTAATAGTGAAACGAGACCCCACCAAAGCTACTGTTAGTGCTTTAAGCCGCCTTAAGAACTCTTCAGCTCCTCCGGACTCCTTTTCAAAAGCCTTCAATCCACCCCCCGGCTGCCATGTGCCTGATTTATTTGGTAGATTAAAACTACACAAGGAAGGGTATCCTATTCGCCCTCTTGTATCAGGTTACATTGCCCCCACCCGACCTTTGGAAAAAGCTTTGGCAAGTTATCTCACCAAATTTACAGTGAATCCTTCCTACTCAATAAAGAGCACCACACAAGCTATTGATAGGTTAAAGTTAATTCAGCCACTACCAAATTCCTATTTTTTGGCGTCCCTAGATGTAGTTTCTTTATACACGAATGTACCTATGGAAGCTACATTTCAGTTGATTCAGGATTTGCTCATTGATTCTGACATTCCTGCCAATGATATTGCTTTCATAATGAATGCTCTTCATCTCATTAAAAAGCGTTCATTTTTCAAATTTCAGAACATATTTTACCAACAAACCGACGGGACAGCCATGGGTTCACCTTTATCCGCAGTCTTAGCAGAAATTCTTCTACAGCATATTGAAAATAAAGTCATACAAGAATTCCCACAAAAACCTAGTCTCTATATCCGTTACGTTGATGACATCTTGGTAATTTGGCCATATACCATAAATCAGTTACAGCAGTTGGTCAACGCTATGTCTGCTCAATACCCCTCCATCAAACTCACGATAGAACTTGAAAATAATTTCGTCTTACCTTATCTTGACTTTCAAATTACTCGTACCCCTTCTGACAATTCCCTGTCTTTTGCCGTTTATCGAAAACCTACTTCCACACCCACTCTAATTCCGTACAATTCTGCTCACATTTTTCAGCATAAAATTTCTGCTCTACACTTCCTATTTAGAAGAGCATATTCACATTCTTCTAGCCATTTCGCCAGAGCTCAAGAACTACAATGGATATCATCCCTCGCTAAAAACCATGGTTACCCGGACAACGTTGTTAAGGGAGTGCACAATAAAGTACGGTTTTCTATGTCAACTGCTTTAATTAGTGAGCAAGTGCCTAAAAAGTATGTTGGATCTGTTGATTTTAATCCACATATTATAAACCTCCTTACCAACATATGTTCTCGTCATAAAATACAATTTGGAATACGATCATGCAATCTATATACCATTATCCGCAATGATCGTGACAAAATTGACAAAGGGAAAAAATATGGTGTGTATGTTATTCCTATGCTCGACACTATCTCTGGTGAACTAAACAATCATTATGTGGATTCTACCAAAAGAAATTTGGATTTGAGATTAAATGAACACAGATATGATCTAAAAATGAATCACCAAAGCACCTCTTTTGCAAGAACCGTAAGTGCTGGAAATTCCATCCCAGACTGGGACAACGCTAAAATCATAAACACACCTAACTCTGTTTATTCCTTGTTATTTGCAGAAAGCCTCTATATTTCGGCTTATAATACACGTTGCTGTAATGACTATTATCCTTATGTTTTACCTGAACCTTGGAGCAATCTTGTTGGGAAGGACAGCACAATAGCAATTGCTTCTGTTAAGTGATCATTGGCTAACTATGCCTTTTTTTGATTGTCTTGTTATCTGGTATATCATGTGACATTGACATTACCTTTCCCATGATGCATCTAATCCACGTACTTAAGACCAGCGTGTGGCCACACGGTGAAATTACATCTGATGAAGGTGTCAATGTGACACCAAAAGTGCTCATGTGTTTTTAAACTGTATATAGATTTCATTTTTTAGCTGAATAAATATCATCGTGCAACAAGACGGATTTCTTTTAATACTATTTGGTTAAATCATTGAATTTTTTTATAAATGAGGAGGTTAAAACAGATACAGCTTGGTTCGAAGTAAAAGATTTTCAAGGCATATTTCCGCCAAAGTGGTGGAAATGTTGTAACACCGGAAGACAATGACTTGTGGCTAGCAGACGACAAAGAAAATCCGCGTTATAATTTTTTGACCGTGGAGAAGATTGTTGAAAGTGATGGCAGCAGAACGTTCTGAAGGGGATGAAGACGACCACGATGATTCAGAAGATGTTAGTGAAGCAAAGCCAAAACTTAGTAAAATTAAAGAAAACGTGAATTTCGTGATCAATTACATATGTCGAAGACAGCAAATATGAAAAATATCTAGATATTACGAACATTTGAGGCACCTGCGTTAATTAATAGCTCTAAAACTTGACAACCAGTAGTTTCTTCAAACCAGTTAGCGTGTTAAGTGACGTGAGTGTGGATGAACCTGCAGCGTTGTGTTCTAAGAATTGCAATAGTAACATAAAGTTATATTGTAGTACCTAAATATGATGTAAGACACGTATTGATTTCTTTCCTGTGGATTAATTTACATTTTGTGTTACTTGAAGTGTAAAATAAAATGTTTTTTGTTCTTGTACAGGGTGGTTCAACTATACCTTGTCTCATTTTATAGGTTATTATGTTTAATGCCACAAGTTCATAGGTTATTATGTTTAATGTGGCAAGCTCATAAGACAAACAAAAGGTATTCACATAACCAACCTTAAAAAACACCATAATACTTTCAAGTTGGATCTGAAAAACAGATTCTCTGCTTTAGAAGGCCTAACATCGGAAGAAGTGGTAATTTCTGAAGTTAACAGAAAATTAACCAAAACTCTTATGGAAACAGCAACAAAATTAGCTGGGTCTAAGAACAAGTTGCATGTGAACAAATTATCAGGAAAAACCAAAATGTTGATGCAAAAAAGAAGACAGATAAGGACAGCTAAAGAAAATTTGACTTACAAAGTCGAATATATAGAGCTATGCAAGACAGTACGAAAAATTATCACTGAAGACCTAAGGAAATTCAACTGTGAGCTAGTGCGGAAAGCAATTGAAAACAACCAAAGCCTAAAGATAGCAAGGGACATCTCAGTAAGGGAAGAAAACAGATTATGGCTCTGAGAAATAAAGATGGTTCTGTAACAAGAAATAGAGGCGAAATTTTGACAAGAGTGAAAGATTTCTACTCCAAATTATATGAAAGGAATGATACATGTACTCCAGACATCATGAAAGGTAACAGAGTTCTTCCAGTCCTCCCAGCAGAAGTTGCTCATGCAATCAAGAACATGAAGCAGGGGAAAGCTCCAGGAGAAGATGGAATTACTGTAGACATCATACAAGAAAAACGTGGAGAAATTGAAACAGTACTCGCCCAAATTTTCACTCGATACCTTAATGAAGGGAAGATTCGCGAGGATTGGAACAATGCTACAATGATCCTGCTACATAAAAAAGGTGACATGGAGGATCTCAAGAACTACAGACCTATCAGCCTCCTATCAGTGGTTTATAAAATCTTCACTAAAGTTATTTCACACCGCTTGAAGGTAACACTGGACATGGCTCAACCGAGAGAACAACCTGGATTCAGGTGTGGCTACAGCGCAATAGATCACATCCATGTATTGAGGGAACAAATTGAAACAGCGAGGGAATATCAACTTCCATTGTGCATGGCTTTTATCGATTATGAAAAAGCCTTTAATTCGGTGAAACCATAAGCAGTTACAATGGCTCTGAAATCCTGCGGTATTGAAGATGCATACATTAATATTATTAATAACATCTATGAAGATGCAAGGGCAAAGATTCGGCTGTTTGAAAATACAACACACATAAAAATTGGAAAGGGAGTGAGACAAGGTGAACCATATCTCTGAAGCTCTTTAATGCCACATCGAAAAATGTCTTTCAATCACTGAACTGGGAAAACAAAGGGATAAAGTTTAATGGAGATTATCTAACCCACCTTCGCTTTGTTGATAACGCAGTCATTTTTGCAACTACCCCATCAGAGCTGCACAGTATGATGCAGGAACTTGCTGACAAGAGTAATGATGTGGGATTAAAAATGAACTTTCAGAAGACAAAAGTGATGTTCAATGCTTTTACAAGAAATGAAGATTTATCGATTGATGGAGAAAAGCTGGAGATAACCGACACGTACCTTCATCTTGGAAAGCAGGTTTCAAGTGAGGGTAACATTGATGAAGAAATTAATCTGCGTACAAAACTTGCCTGGAGAGCTATTGGAAGAAACAGCATAATTTTCAAGAGCAATATGCCATTATGTCTTAAAAGAAAAGTGTTTGATCAATGCATCCCTCCAGTGCTTACGTATGGTGCAGAGACGTGGACCTTAACTAAAAGAGACATACAAAGACTGCAGACAACACAAAGTAGCATGGAGAGGTATATGCTTGGTATAACCAGGAGAGATAAGAAGAGGAACTCGTGGATCCGAAAAATGACGAGAGTTGAAGACATCATTATCAGAGTTAAATCCCTGAAATGGCAATGGGCTGGACATACTGCCAGAAGGACAGACACAGCCGAAATTTTAGATTGGATTCCAAGGGACAGGAAAAGACCCAGAAGAAGACCAGATGGGAGATGGGTGGATGAAATTCGAAAGTATGCGGGAGTAACATGGAGGAGACTGCCACAAGACAGACCGTTGTGGAGGAAACTTCGGGAGACCTTCGTCCAGCAGTGGATTGATAATGCTTGACAATGATGATGATGATGATTATGTTTAATGCCGACTTTCATTAATTCGGACGACTTAGAACCCCGATTGGTCCGCAATAATGAGGTTCTACTGTACTTCCAACACTTGACAAACACAAATCATCACAGATTTTCGAACACATTTTTATATTAAGGCATTTCGTTGGAAGTATATTCAGCACTGGTGTTACCCTACCGAAGTGCTACGTGTTGGCGGACTTGTCTAAGTTTTCCATCGTGACACTCCCTGTGAATATGAAAAGTTTCATAACGAAAATAATAGACATTTGAAAAGTGCGAAGTGTCTTTTATATTCGTTAATACGCAGTTGACTTTCGATACTTGCTCCAGTTGTGAACGAGACAGATCATTACTAAATAGGGTTTTTGTTACATTAGACGCTTTACCGGAAAAAAAATCATTGGAATGCATGAGGTAGTTTTATAGCGCAAGTACGTTTATATTGCTGGCTCCATATTTTTTCCGAATTATAATAAGGTTTCGAACCTTTTTCTTAAAAGGAAATGCCCTTTTAAACAAAAAGTTTCATGAAAATAAATTTTGGATTTTAAAAAATGCTTTTACCACAAAAAATTGAAAGTTCAGCTGTTAGTGCATTTCCCGGTTGAACTTACGAAGCCAGAGGTTCAACTCACATGGCAAATACGAAATCGCATCGTGAGAAGTGTTTAGTTACATGGTTTCTTGCAGTTCTTAGAAATCAATACAGTGCCACGAACCTCTCCTGAAGTGATTCTGAGTTTCTTGAAAAATCACACGTCATTCTTTTAACGTATTTTCAATTTGTTTTCTACTAAATTACTAAAAATTGCTACTGCTTTAGAAGTGAGATAACAGAGAGTTCTTATTTGAGAAACTTCTTTCAGAAAAAAATTTAAACGTTACTCAGTATATAATTTTACAAAATGGTAAATAAATTAAATAAATACCGTGAGACCAAAGATTATTGATTTCTGAAGTTAACTTACACTGCATATTTCGGCGACGTAACGACAATTGCATATTTCAGCGACCAAACCAACGCCCAAACCAAAAACAAAATTGAATTATTCAGGCATTTTCGAATTCCTGATCGTTCGACGCTGTTGATTAAACAAAACTAAGGACACATATGTTTAAGCGTAATTAAGTCTTATGGCGATTAATAGGGTAACGAACGAAAATAGGGGTCTGAAGAATTTATCAAAATAATTATGCGTTATTCCTCTTACACGGCGAGGAAAAACGCATGCTAAACCATTATTAAGAGATGGAAACATCGCGGCGCACCGTATAATTTGCGTGATTATCATTCATGTAACATGCTCGTGATGTCACCATCATTATTTCAAAAAAAAATGTTTCTCACGTGTTCTCTACAGTTTTTAGGTTGCGTAAATATGGTTGCGGAAATATGGTGACATCACGATGATCGGGAGGTATTCCATCACATCAAATCTTATTAAACAAGCAATTCTTGTATATATGTAAATTTTATTTTGAAAACGACTCTAAGGATTTTGATGAAAGTGGTTAACCTACCATTTGCTGGTACTAGAAATCGATTTAGCTTTATCTGGACTTTGGAAAAATTTGTTTAGTGGGTTAAATACCCACCCCGAGTTGCCATGTTTTAGTGGCATGGCGTTGTCCTATTAATGTTTCCCATTCTTAGAAATCTTATGACATCACACACTCGCGATCAAGATGTTGGCGCGCTGCCACGCCATCTGCCTCATTACGTCACGTGTTGTTTGTGGATCCTATTAAAGTTTTATGACTTCACACTCTCACGACCATCTGCCTCATTACGTCCCGCGTTGTGTGCGTATTACGCATTACTCATATTTTCTTCTAGAACAAAACGTGAGATGTGCCAGTTGCTTGGATTTGATGCGCAGTACAGCATAAGCAACGGAACGCTGATTTCGCATGTTTTTCCCTTTAAAATTTAAACTTAATATATCATTTTTTTACATCTTTAAATAGTCACTTGATGACGTGCGTATCCATTGTGCTACAATATGATTAGTTCATTTTTACGCTTCCAACCGGAGGTTGAAGAAGCGTAAATGCTCCTGGTTTTGTCCGTTTGTCCGCTTGTCCGCACGATACGTCTCGTAAAAATTTTTCGATTTCGATAAAATTTTAGAGTGTGGTAGAGGTCTACCTGGGGAAGAAACCTATTGAAAATGGGTGAAGTGGGGTCAAAGGTCAAGACATAAGGGCCGCATGCATTTCATTGCCTTTATGCGTCATAGCTTTCGTAAAATTGGTTCGATATCGTTGAAATTTCAGTATGTAGTGGGGGACCATCTGGGCACGAGCCCAATTGAAAATAGGTGAAATGAGGTCAAAGGTCTAGACATAGGAGCGAGATTTTTTCTACAACCATTATCCTCTTAACTTGAGTAATAACTAGAGTAATGATTTCTGGTATGTTGGAAAGCATATCATAATCAATGCATTGCATAATTTTACTAACTTGTTACTTTTTTACAACGGTTAAGACTGAACGTAGTAATTTGGAACGCACGTCTGAAAACAATTTTGCATGTAAATACAGATCAAGAGGAGGAGGTAGACCTTATTGCTATGTAAAAACATATTTCTCAAATTGCGCCATATTAATGCAGTGGTTTGAATATGCTTTATGGTACTTAAATAGTACTATTTTCTAACTGTTACACATGAATTCATGTTGGATGATGGTTTTTGTTTCCTAATATCATTGTTATATAGACATTTCATGTTATTCCTTGTCTTTTCCATTATCATGATTCCTAGACCGTTTCTTCCCAGAAATCTTTACTCGCTGCTAGGAAATTTATTTGTGCGGCAGCACAGTTTTTAAAAGAATTAGAATAAGATGAACAGTTAGATCCTTCGTTGGAGCCCAATATTAGGACAGGATAAACGCATGTGGAAGAAGTTCACAGAAGAGCTGCTATTATGAAGGACTGGAAAAAGTTTCCTTTTTTTTTAATACTACGAGATATATTTAGCAAACGCATAAACTTTCGATAAATCTGAGGAGGGAAATGCGTTGCTTTCTTTGTTTTAAACCCCATGTCGGCATGAAATCCGACATATCAAAAAGTATCTCCGGTACTAACAATCGCTTGGAAAACTACTTTCTTGGTACGTCAAATTTGACTATGAAGAATACTTTTAGCGTACTGTTTTTATTCCAATAACACACAGTTTCCTGGGAACTAGAGGGTAATGTTAATTACATTTTCTTCAATAACTTCCCTATCTGCGAATTTGTAAATTTTTTATCAGCCTTGGATATCTTGCTCTCTGAAAAATATTTGTGGAATTTTCTTAATAGAACTTTTTGACGATAGTCGGTTTAACCCAACTCATTAAATTTGTTATTTTTTCACTGTCTGTAGATTCCAGGTGGAATTTTTCCTGTTTTTTTATGCTGTGGTGAGTACTGTTTACATTGTGTATTTTAAATTCCGCACAAGTTTTCAGTTGGAAGTAGACATGTTTAACTTTTTTTTTAGTTCTGTTTCCTTCAAAAATTCTACTTTCAAATAATGTTCTGTACCGTTATTGTATCATGTCATGAGATAGGGTTTATTAGAACTTGAATTCTGTATTTAATTGCTTTTACAAGCCTTCCTAAACCCCAAAATTTGCAAAGATTTAAGATTCGAGTTTTCAAACTTTGTAGATATATATACAATTTTTTAGTACAGAAATACTGCAAATATATTACATTTGACAGGAAGGAATTACATATAATCTGCTGTAAATCCTCAGAATGTTACTATACAATTTTTTGGCAAATCCTTAACGAGAGAATGAAGCTGCTTTTACCCGACGTTCCGACCTTCAAGTATCCAATTTATGAACGTTTAACACTAAAATATTAGAAACACTTGAAACACCGTTGCAGTTAACAACGTAAAATGCAGCGGATCAGAGATTTTGTGATTTTGAGAAATAATGGGTATATAACAACAGCCTGGTGTGAATGTAATTATTGTGTGAATGAATGATACAGTACATTTTTATGAAAGTTATACCATTGTCTTAAGTTTTAGCACCAATAAATCAAAATTTTGGGAAATAACTTGTGACAGAAAGGCAATGGAATACTGGGAAATACCCTTTCAGACGGTATACGCCGAATTTACATCATCGATACTTTATAACCTCAAAAATTGTCTTAACTGATCGAAAACCGAAGGTTCAAAATTTTGAAGCACGCTTCAATACTTTTGAAAAACAACTTCCGGCCTGTGGGTATCTCAAAAGGTTTAGTCGCCACCATGCTAACTCAACCAAACCCTGGATAACGCGAAAACATGCGACGTCATAGCTCCAACCGTCTTAAAAGAATTAATGAAAAGATGTGCAGATTGAAAAGGTCTAAAGTGACAGCAATAAAAAATTACAGGTGAGGTATATGCATTGCCATTGGCTGAATGCTAAGTCGGAGAAGAGCTAAATCTCATACTGCGAAATGAATAACTATTTTATTTTTTAGTTTGTGTTTTGCGTGTTTTTTATGAGATGAAAGTCGTTTATTTAATTAATTAACTATTATATGTATTTACGTTGCAAATGCAGTATATTTTGCTTGTTTTGTAATTTTTAAACTGTCATTGCTTTTCCTTTGTCAAATTATGCTTCTAGAATAGCCCTTTGCGAAGCAAGTCATCGCAATAATTGGACCGTCATTGCTTTTCCCTTGGTAAATCACGCTTCTTCTGCTGCCCTTTGCGTGGCAAGTATATCCTTTAATTTGATTGTCATTCCTTTGGCCTAGGACAATTTACGCTTCTTATGTTGCCGTTTGCGAAGCAAGTAAATAGTACAACAGGGCGCTGATACTTTGGGCATATTAAACAATATCTTGCAGTAATAAGTCAACAAAACCGGAAGTTCCGAAAATCGTAATTAAAAATCACGATGTAGATAGAACTCGTTCATCTGAATCTGATGGATCAATGAAAACCGAAAACTAGATTACATACCTAAGGTAAAACATATGTATCATTATATCAGAAAACTGAAATACTATCGCAATCCTCTTACAAACTAAAGCAGGTATTTGGGATTAAACTGAATAGACTTGTAAACTTTTATAAACCACAGAAAACTGGCAATATCATTTCCAATACCTATTAGTGACGGAGAAAATTGAGACGTTATCTTTTGGAAGCTGTTTTCCCGCAGAAAATTCCAAAATTTCGCTAAAAACGATACCAATGCAAACTAGAACAGGAATTCCGAGTTAAACTGGGTAGTTATGTATACGTTTGCACATTACACAACCTGGCTGAGCATCATTTTCTAATCCTAACAGAGAAAACTGAGACTGTATCTTTTGGAGGCTTATGTTGCCGAAAATGCCAAAATTTCGCTGACATTGGCTGTTGAAAGTAGACTATTTTCCGCTTTCCCCCTTTGTGAAGCGACAAATGGAAATGACATAAAAACGGAAGTGTCCATCGTGGAGTGTTCCGATCGTCCCAATGCATATTCAATGCACTTTCAACAGCCAATATGAGGCTGATTTCTCTCTAGATGACATAATTTTATACAGTAACCTTCCCATGCAGTTCTTGTCTTATCACTCGCTCCATCGTCGATAAGGAATTTCTCACTGTTGGTAAGAATTTCTAGTTCGGCGCAACTATCGATAAAGAATTTCTCTGGCTCATGGACTTCGTCGCGAAAACGTTCCGTGTTTACCCTCAGAAACACGGGTCCTTACCAGTAGAACACTTGAATTTCAGTAAATGTAGTTTTCCTGCAAAATGAAACATTCATATTTTTGGTACAGTCGTTTAGTGGAGATATGTTATTATCTTAGAAAAATGCAAATGATACACTGTGTTGTTAATGAGATATAACTTTTAGAATTCTTAAAGAAATTTACTGGGACAAAATATGAAGCTCCACTTAAGCGAGTTCATATTGAGTTTTGCAAAAGTCTCAGTATACCAGCACCATGATTATTGAAAGAACCGATAAATTCCTTTGTTTTGGATTAAATGTTGGTAAAGTGGCGTCCTATGGTTTTCTGTATCTTCACGTTGGTCGTCATAGCGTGAAGATGACGTCACTTTCCATTAAACTTAAGTTTTATTTCTTTTACGTTTGTTTTGAGGTTTTCTCAGAATGCTCCAAGAAAATATCTACACGTCTTTTAATTTTACTCATGTATTCAATTTTTTTTCACATCACCTTATTTTATTTTGTTTAGTTTATTTAACATATTACACAAAGTTACGACGCATTACAAATCTGTAATAAACCCGAAATAAACAATTCTGATGAAAATTACCCGATATATTATTAAAAACACATATTAAGACATCCGCAGTACAACATATCAGGGGACCAGGGGAAAAGGCTAATATTAGCCTTACTACACCTGATTCCTAAAGAAGGGTTTTATGACACTGAGGATAGGTATTTCCTTATTAATTTGTTTACACCACTTCGATTCATAAAACTGAGTGGCCCAGTAGAAAAGAGGCACATGCCACAAAACACATTTTGTTCAGAAAAGGCATTTTTACTAAAATTGTTGTCTCGTAAAACATAATTAGAAACATGTAATTATTTTAACAGCACGTTAAAATATATATTGTAGGATATTTATTTCCAAATTTTCACTAAAGTGTCACCATTAATAATATGATAAAACGTTAATACAGTGAAGAATCATAGAATGATCAGAGTGAAATTTACTCACTGGAAATATATTCGAAATTTGGTATCGAAATTACATGATATTGCATACAAGTAATAGTTATTAGAAGACCACAAATAATGTAAACTTCAGCAGATGGCACTGGTTATTGTTTATTTATTTAGATATGTAAATCTTCTGCTTAGTTAGCCACAGCAAGGACTGGTTGTTCAGTAGACGTACTGTGTTTCTCTATTTCTCTCTGTTCTCAGCCATTCTCTTCAAGTCATAGTATGTCATAGTATTGGTGTCTTGGAGTAATTGTGCCACAAAACCATTCCTTGGTCATCCTCTTCCTCTCTTGCCTTGAATCTTCCCTTCCAATACTTTCAGAATCGATCCTCCATGGCGCAAACATGTTTATCAGATTTTCTTTTTAACATTTGGATCAGATTTCTGGGTTCTCCCACCCTCTCCAGGACCTCCTCATTAGGCTTTGTATCGATCAAGCTTATTCTCTTCATTCTTCTATAGCTCCACATCTCAATTGCCTCCAGACTTTTCACTTCCCTCTGTGTCAATGTCCATGTCTCAGACTACCGGCCAAACATTTGCCTTTAAAATTCTCTTCGCCAGTTTTAGATCTATACTTTTGGCTGTCAGTTGTCCTTGATTCTCTCTACAAGTCGTTTTTGCCATCCCCAGTCTCATTCTGATTTCCCTTTCACATCTCGCATCTTTAGTAATAATTTGGCCCAAATAGCTAAATAATTTAACTTGTTCGATGCATTGTCCTTCAAATTTAAGAAAAGTCTGTTTTAGATCTTATTTTTATTTATCTTCATATGTAAGTATGTGATAACAATGCCATCAGAAAAGTGTCAATGTTCTGTGATTGTACCCAATGAAATGAAAGAAATGTACCTGAACTTTTAAAGTCTGACTATATTAATCATTTCATCAGTGCTTTCTGCTTCTTCTGATACATCAGTGTTTTTACTCTTTAAGGCATCAGAAAATCGAGCATAAATAGGTGGTATAAATTTCATCAGACTTAGTGCGTCACGAAGTTTTGCTGCCTTTATCAGTCTTCCATTAGGATATTTCACTGGCAAAACATAGTTTCCTAAATTCGTTAGATGACCACGCCCTTTTTGTACACTAACTTCCAGTGGTACCTCCTGAGATTTTGAGTATACTTGACGTAAACAGAATGTTTACTATCCACTAACCGCAGAACCATAGCTTTTCTAGGATTACCAGATTGTTTATCAACAGTCATATTTCTCTTCACAAGATTCGCCACTATTGGTGACAGTGAAACGAAATATGTGGTTTTCATTTTCAGTACGATGAATGATTTCTTTTGTCTGCTTTGTCATATCAGTTCCGCCCATCTTAAAGGAGTGTACACTGCTTGTGTCCTTCTTTTGCGTTTTTCTATGAGTTCAAAATCTAGTTCGCAATGCATGATTGTATGCCCTGGTACACAAAAAATGGGTTTCAATTTTAACAATGTATTTCTTATCCAAGAGGCACAATCATAAATCCAGCATGATGTAATTTTTCTTTTGTCCAACACTCGAATCAGAGTATATGATTAAGGTATGGTGATGATCTTGGTTGAGATGCTGAAGTTCCTACCAAACACAACTTCCAACTTCATTAGCTCCCCTTGAAGCCGCATCTTCTGCATATACACATATTACTGCTCTCTCATCATTGCAAAAGTGAACACCGAAGTTATATGTCCAGAGTTGTTTTTTCAAAATACATTTTCAGTACAAATATACGAAGCCGGAACAGCCTGCTGCAAATCGATACACAAAACCAGTGTGCAATTATTATCCTGTTTTGCATCGTTTGTTGCTTCCTTCAGGCTGTTGTATGCAGATTCAGCTTTACAAAAAGGCAGATGAAAATCTGCTGATTGAAGACTATTCGCTGCTTTTACAGAACCCAAATATTGCATGCGTCACTTGATGGCAGTTGAAAGCCAATATTAAATTCGCTGTTAAATATATTTTGATAAACATGTTTTTTCAGAGGGACTTCTCTAGTAATCAGAGTATCACAGTACAAACGATACAATTCTGCAAGTAAATGTACCGAAGTAATGTACTGTATGTCTTATTCAGGTTATGCCTTCGACTATAGCGTGAAGTGTATCTTGGTAACATTCGAATATGTTTTCGTACTTCATCCTTCCTCTCAGAAGTGATTCCGTTGAATCTGTTGGAATGGAATCCTTCTTTGTCCTGCCGTGGTGTATGAAATGAATCATGTGGAGACATGCGTTCAGACTGAAGAGAACAGGTAGAATGTGTTCTCTCTTCTGCTACAAAATCCTCACTGTCTGTACTAGCATCTCTCCGAATCGTTCGTAAACGCTTTACAATAACACCATGAAGTAATAAATATACCTTTTATATATATTGTAATAAATATAGTAAAATCGAAGTGTATATATAAATATACACTTCGATTTTACTATGTTTACTGCAACAAATAAAACACTTGAACTAAACTTTCCTCTGGCTTTCGGTTGCAACTTTCTTTTTAATAACGTAAGCACGCTTGCACTTGCACGGCCTTACTAGTCCGAATAAATAATAATTTTCCTTCTTGTAATCTCTAAGGCTCTGAATCTCCATAAACATCTCATCTCTGTGTTGTACTGAAAGTGTTGAGTATTTACAGCAATGTCGCTTACAACACTGATCTACCTTTTCGAAGACTTTAGCAGGTACAAACATCTTATTACGCTGAACATATTCTTGTCCACAGTATCGTAATTTCTTCCTCTCCTTGCCTTTCTATTTACACAGGCGGAAAGTGAAAAAAAGAACACCAAGAAGGCGGCGTCTGAAACCAACGAAATCTATACAGCATAATAACGGAATACAGAGGATAACGTGATCAAAACATTATGGCAAAATACAGCTGTATTTGCTGGTAAACTGAAAAATAACATTTCCATGTAACATTGTTAGTACGAGGTTGAACCGCCATGAACTGCGTCACACTGTGCAATTCTGGCATGGCGTCCGTCGTACATATGTTGGATGTAAGTTGGGGTATTGAGTTAAAAGCTTCCTCAACATGGACGCGTGAATCGGGGATGGTCGTAGCTGACCGTGGAGACAGGATAAGTCGCTCTCCCATAAAATCCCACACGTGCTCAATGGGGGACAAATCCGGTGAACGTGTAGGCCATGGAAGTTGTCTCACACCCTTAAGTGCATGTTGCGTTGCACGTGACGTGTGTGGGCGTGCGTTATCTTGTTGGAAAACACGACGATGGACCGACCTTACAAATGGCACAACAACAGGCTGAATGATGTTGTTAATATAGGAGGCGCTGTTTGACGTACCAGGTACAAACACTAGTTGTGTACGGGAGTGATAGCTGATCGTTCCCCACACCAGGAGGCGGGATGCAAGAAGGGTGGAGACGCTCCCCTGTGCGTCTGTGGACACGCATATGGCCATCGGAGGCTCCCCAGCAGAATATGCTTTCATCACTGAACACGACAGATCGCCATTGCGTTATCCAACGCAGACGTTGGCGACACCACTGCATCTGTTCCTGACGGTGGGCTGGAGTCAGAGGTACACATGCCGGAGGGCACAAGTGCACGTAGTCCTGCATCCAGTAGACGGTTGCTGATTGTTCGCACAGTCACCTCAGGTGCAACGGCAGCTCGGATTTGCGTCGCCCTGGATGTTCTGCTTGACAACGCCGCTGTTCTTATGCGTCGATCGGTCCGCTCATCAGTCCGTCTGTGACTCCCGGTTCTACGTGTTCTCGTGTTGGAATGTTCCTCGGACCATCTACGCTACCATCGTACCACCACCAATACTCTCCGTCCAATTCACTCCATAATGCGACGATACGTCCACCCGGCCTCGCGGAGTCCGATTAGACGACCTCGCTGAAAGTCCGATAACTGCTGAAATCATACACGTTTTCCATATCCAGGTATTGCTGCTTCTTCAGGGTCGTCGTACGTGTCCGTACGCCGACGACTGATTACATTCACTTCGACGTACTCCTTAAATACCACCGACGATAATTTGCATTTTATGCCGTGCTGTGGCGTGAGCGCTCACCGGTTGGTCCCTAAATTAACATCACACCTACGTAAACTCGACTCCATTAACATATGTAAATTTCATGATCGTCCGCCCATCCCTTCTTGGTGTTCTTTTTTCAGTTTCCGCCAGTGTATAAGGATTCCTAGACCGTTTCTTCTCATTGCACTTTCTTCACTACTCAAATTTACACAAACTCCCGGTATCTCCATTTTGAAAACACTAACATAACACAATTTTTCCTCACACAACATCTGTGATTGTTTGATTGTGCACGTCACAGCCACTGCGAGGCACCATACTATAATCCTATGGGGCTGCGTGGAATGTGCCCTTCTTCCACTAGATGTTTCATACGTTACCGAAAACACGATATTTTAATCTGCTGTGGATGTGCGTGCGCATGGGTCACATGACTAACTTTTAGTAAAAGGGACTCCAGATAGCAGCATCTAACAGACACGTACGTTAACTCAAATTTGACTCATATGTGGCATGTTCCTCTTTTCCACTGGACTACTCAATTGTGTTCAAAAGAAAATGAAAATTAACACTTTTCGCCCTTCACGTTTTCCGAGTCTCAACACTGTTCATTATATTTGTCAGAAACGTAAATGCGATTATTTTCAGAATATCTCTTATTAGTTTTAATGATCAACATAATTTTATAAAGTTCATCATCAGTTGATTTTATTTCTTGTGTATCCTTCCGTTTCATTTGCATTTAGCCTGATCTCACCCAGTGTAAAAGAAAGTATGTCACCGTAAGATACGGAATTTGTATTACCGTTTTCGTCGAAATAAATTTTTTAGTAATGGAATTAATTCTGGTCATTTTTATTATAGAGTATATTAATACATTTATTTCAAATTAGAGGTAATTATCATAATTAAAAAAATATACTAAAGCAACGCTTTCATGTGGTGTGATCGCATGAAATTAATGAGTTTAACATAAATTTTGTCCCATCTGTAGAATGAAGTACTTCACAACGCACCGTTTAAAGGGATCTAATTTCTTTCTTTTCCCCACAAAATCGTTATAACAAATATCCCGACAACCAGCAGTGCATGGCGCTGTGTTAAAGCTTTTAGTAACGATATTCATGAATCCTCGGCTTAGGATCTGCATGAAGTCTATGGTATAGATGTCCTTATACGAACAGGCGACTTCTTGTCGACGATCGAGTAAGCAACGGTTCGCGAATAATTGCTATGTGCATGAATCAAACCCCCGAACGTCATGTTAGCGAAGAATATGTCACTAGGTTTCTCATCACGTTTAGTCCTCATTGTAATTACATTGGCTTCGTTAACGCGAAAAAATGCAGTTCAGTTGCCACCTACCCCAAATTCAGGGTTTTCTGAAATATTTAGATGGCAATCCAAGAAGTGAAAAAGCAAAACATTTATCTTAAGTGAAATATATTTTCCAACTTAATTACTTAAAACTTAAACGGCATTTTAACCGCACGGAAGGCATTTCAGAACATACACATGTTTTATATTTGTTAACTAATACATTCCAAATATTCATTACTTGCAAAAAGAAAGAACTGAAGAACTATGCTCTGCGGTAATTACGGAAGGTAATTCCTGTGTATGTCAAATTATCTATGACCGATTTTGACAGAACAGCAAGGACGCGCGCAACGGTATTATAAAGTAACCGTTGAAGCCTTAAGCCGGGAACACGATTTATGATAAGTCAGGTGATACGACTGTGCGTACTGGTAACAGTTGGAAAAACGGTCTACTAATGTCACAGCTCACCAGGCGGCGTTCAGGAGTTGTGGGCCGATCGCTCACGCTAAACATCATAGGTTTACATCGTGCTTACGATTTCATCAGTGCAAAAACAATATTTATGTTGATTATTTCTTATTTGTTACTTTGTGTAATTATATTATATGGAGTTCCAGAAACGTTGAAGTTTCTGCACAGAAGGTAAAAAGTACGTCAACTCTGTTTTTACTTAATGAGAAATAAATTTATAGTGTAGCTAAATGTCGGACTAGAATCTGTTTAATTCTGTTTTAGATATGAGCGAATGTGGGTTGTACCGAACTATCGGTTATCAGACAAGTAACGCGACATATAAAAATTTGTATCAACCTTTAATGACCCAATATAATTGGAAAAATGGCGACAAGCATTAGGATGTTATACATTTTTCCACAGCTTACAATGTGGACAAATTTAACGTTAAGAGCATTAACCGTTGTTTCAATTTAAGATCACAAATTTTATCCCTTCATATCAAATATGTTCATCGTATTATATATACGCACGTCGGTGAAATCTCCGCCGAAGAAAAGCAAACATTTTGTCGCGATGCACTTTCTCTGCCGTCATCGCCAGCACAGATGCAGGGAGAGAATTATTCATTAGTATGATTACGTACAAAAATAAAACAAATATGCATTATATACACTGAAGAGCAATTCAATTAGAGACAGCTGGCGTTATGCAAGAGTGGCGTTGTGGGCGGCCCTGTAAACGGAAACGACACGACGTATGCAGCGATCCGACAATATAAGGAGTGATACGACGGGAATAAGTAAGAATCGGACGCAGTATGGGTAAGACGAGTGATCTAAGCGTATTTGATCGTGAAAAAATTGTCGGGGCCTGATGAATGGGTCACTCAATTTCGGAAGTGGTGAATGCAATGGGATTTTCACGAGCCACTGTGTCGCGGGTGCACCGTGAGTACATCGAATCCGGTAAAACCATCCCTGCAAGGGCCAACTGCCGTGGAAAACAGCTTGTGGATGAGCGGGGTCATCGTCGGCTAGCTCGCAATGTAACAGCGGGTAGACAGGCCACCGTGCAGGAAATCACTCTGCATTTTAACGCTGGTGCACAAAAACGTGTAAGCAGCCACACCATCCAGAACCATCTCTCGCTATGGGGTACACAAGCCATCGTCCCACGATGGTATTGCTGCTGACCTCACATCACAGGGTGCAAAGATTAGCATGGGACACACAGGGTGCAAAGATTAGCATGCAAAGGAACATCGCCACTGGACCCTAAACATGTGGGAAAATGTTGCCTGGACTGATGAGTCGAGATTGACGTTGGTACATGCGGATGGCAGGATACGAGTATGGCGTAAACCACATGAAGCGATAGATCCTTCTTTCTAGCAGGGTACTCTTCAAGCTGGTGGGAGTGGCATTCTCGTCTGGGGACTGTTTACGTGAACTGAAATGGGACCCCTGGTACGTGTGATATCATCCCTCACAAGTCAACTATACCGGGATATCCTGGAAGACTATTTGCTCGCGTTTGTGCGTCTTCAACATCCCACTGGGGACCTCATCCTGCAAAAAGACAGTGTACAGTGCCATCGCTCCCGAATTGTATCCGAATGGTTGATGAACACTCCACCGACGTGACCTTGCTTCCTTGGCCAGCTAGGTCACATGACCTCAATTCCATCAAGCACATCTGGGATGAAATCGAGAGAGACGATCGAAGCTCTGACCCCAATCTATTAAATCTTCGTGAACTGTCGGAGCTTGTTCAGGGGTCGTGGATCCGAATGTCTTCCCAACGCTTCCGGTGTCTTGTCGAGTCCATGCCGAGACAAAACGCCGCCGTCATCAGGGCGAAAGGTGGTGCTACACGTTATTAGACAGGCATCTTTAATTCAATTGCTCTTCAGTGTACTGTTCATTACTAAATGAAAACATCAATAGTGAATGATTTCTAGAGCGGAAGATTGATCAAAATTATTTTTTGTGAAAAAATCCGGTAAGTTTTCAAATCCAGCAGTTTCCGTTAACGATGCTCCAATGACTTACGCAAAAATTAATATTCCATATTAAAATTGCTCCTCCGAATGTACAGCACTAACTCATTTTACAAGAAGTACAATTTTTTTATGATAAAGGGTCTATTCCCTATTGCATCAGTAAAAAACTCAGCTTCGTCTGCTCAGAAATCTTAACGTTAGAGTACTCACTCTGTGGTCAACATATATTTATATATCGCTTATTTGACGAATTCCTAGCGATAGGCACAAAATTGCATGCTTGCGAAGCGTTCCAGGTTATTTTTTATTTATTTCCAAGCAAAATGGCATTCGTAAAATACGAATGTTTCTGCCGCTTACTCCCATAAGAAAGCATAGGTTGTATCAAATCATCGGCTCACACGATCGTCGCGTCATCTAGTGAAAAGTGACATACACGGGCGATTTTTGTTTCCAGCATCGTATGACCTGACAATCATACACCTTGGCCGGGAGAATGAAACAAGGAATGTTGCAAAAACAATGCAAGACACTGACATTTTTATGTTTCTTTCACGTGGAAATGCATCATTCTTGCACACCTTCGCTCTCAATTTGATTTCAAATCTGAGTTTAAAAATACCTGTTTAATTAAAATTTTTAAAATTTCCTAAATGATATGATTAGATCAACAATAATTGAAGGAAAACAAAAAAACTGGTTTCGGTAATTTTAGCAATATGACGAAAAATGCAATTTAAAAAAAGGCACATTTACCAAAATAAATAAAATTGTTAATGTAAATTCCGCAAGGACTGAGAGATGGAAAATCGTAAATTTTGTAGACGAAATAATGTTTTCTCTATGAGAAATCTAGGTGGCTTCTCCCATTCGGAAATTTGGGTACAAAGTTATCGCTATTTCACCGTCACGTAAGGAAAATAATATGCAAACTTGAACATATTCCCAATGTTATTCCCTTTTTTTTTGGATGTGCACGTAACGCAACAGTTTTCAATTCTTCTCTACATCCTTTTTGAAAGTTTATGTTGCCATCAAAAACACTAGAATGCTTAGAAAGAAGCATATTTTTTTTACATTTACGCTACTCAGAACTTATGGTTTCGCATACAAATGACATTCCTTCGCAATCAGCAGAGATTATATTGAAGGATAAAGAATTTAAATTATTTTGTGCTTATAATTACGCATGCACAGTAACGGAATAAAGACTGAAAACCCTGCAGGAATTTCAGCTTTTGAAAATTACAAAGAAACTAGAGCACAACAAATGAAATTGTTTTTATCGTTCCACTGCCTTCACAGATTCCTGTTTACACAAAGGGTAAAGCAGCAAATGTAATCATTTCTTATCACTCTCACTACTTACGAGTTTAACTTCTGAAAATGGTAAGGTGAGACGTACAGTCTAGGTGTGTTTGAAAATTGCTAAGTTGTTTGCCGTCCTCAGCATCAGTTCTGGTGTCCCTTCCTGTGACTCAGGAACTGAGGATTAAAGTAGCTAGCAGAAGCATAATTTTTGGATGTCGAACTCAATGCGAAAAACAAAAACACCAGACCCCCCAAGAAAGAAATGCGTTTATATGTATGTCGAAAGGTAAATTCGACATATAATTGCAATGCGTCTTGCTAGAATACACACGAACTACAAACCCAAGCTAACAGTTTGTATTGTAGACGTTCCTAAAAGTCTCTTTAAGGGACATCTAAAACACAGTAAAAAAGCTCGATAGATACAGAGCTATAATGTAAAAAAAGAGGCAAAACAAGTTACAGACTTCCGCTAGAAAACACAGAAACCGCAAAAAAACGGAGCTAAGAATAACGCCATCAATAAAAATGATACGTGCTTTCGAATAGGCCGATAGATGGCAGCTCCAATTCCGCTGTCGCGCAGAACCGGCCAGGGATGGAACTATAGCCAAATAAAATAAAATGATGTGCTTGTTCACAACTGTTAACGGAGGAATATTACGAATCAAATTTGTTATAGGGCAAATTAGCATTGCTACTCCAGAAAAACTTTTCGACATTTCATTTCCAGGTTCATTGCTGTAACGTTTCTCATGTGAGGATTGCTGGCACTTCAAATTCACCATTGTGAAAAGTTGATCAGTTTAAAATTTTCCCAACCATTTCAAAGAAAAAGTGGTTACACGTAGAGAGCAAATTTAGTTGATCAACGCTATAATACGAAAGTAGATCAGATCAGATGTAGAGGATTTTAGGAAGGGAGTGTCTGACCCCAAGTCTTAAGCAACACTTAGAAACAGAAAGCTTGGAGATTTGGGCTAGAGTGCCCGATAGGAAAGTGACACGGAAACGAGGTAGAAAGGGGGAGGAAGACTACATTGTTTATTACCGTATGGCCAGTACCCCGTGTCCGATGGCTTAACGTGCCCATCCGACCGAAGGAAATTTAGTGATTCGAGAGTTCGTACCTGTCTGGGATCGAACGTGAAGTTTCTCTGTGGCAGTGACGAACGTTGACCACTAAACTTATACACCGCAATGTATATATATATATATTTTTTTTTTTTTGAGTAAACAGAGTGCGTTGCGTGAGATGAATTACATTCGATTGTAGGAGCACAAGACCTTCATTCGGAACTGTGATCTAAAGAAGTCATCGATGGCTAAACACTGTTACGAAAAGGACCATAAATTTATCTCGGAAGAAGCAAAACTAATTGAAAAGCCAGATTCAACCACCGAACTTAATATTTTAAAAGCTTTCCATATATATCATAGGTTTCCACAACTTTTTAATGACATGGCATCCACCCCATATCTATCATGAGCTTGGAAGCAACTAACCTAAACCCGTGACTATAAACACAAATTATGACATCATATATACATAATTTGAATAATTACGTGCTATTCGTCCTGATGAAGCGATACCCAGCGAAACCATGGTCTACTTGAAAAATAAATATTTGTGACAAAGACAAATTACGTTGTATTATCTTAATATACATTCTCAAACATTTTTATGTGCGAATTTACGGTATTGCTTTGTAATTCAAAATATTCATTTTCTAATTGCTTAACATAGTATTATTTAATGCAAATAAGGTAACGAACTGGTAGCACCGTTAAAACACAGAAAATGAATAAGTGTTAAGTTCACCAATTTGTTACTGAAGTAAATGAAATCATTTGTGTAACAGAAGGGCAATATGAGATGAATTACATAATGAGATTGTCAGGAATGTAAATGTCGATCTTTGTAGAATGCTGTAAATTCGTATTATTCTGTCAGAAAATCATAGGCGTAAAAGCATAAAGTATCCTGAAAATATGTCTCACAAATTGAGGGGCGTAGAGTTCGCAAAATGGTTGAATTTCCAAACGTGGCCTGTATTCCGCTAATATATAAATCTTGCGATGAGGTGCTGTCCTCTTTTGGCAGTTCTGAATGATAATGCACGAGAGTTGGGTAAAAAACTGTTTCGGAACTATTTTGTCTGGCCAATAAAAAGACCATTCTTAATGCTATAACTTATTTCTATTTTGGAGGATTGATTTAATTTGCAGGATGGCTTTCACTTGTAGAAAAAAATATGTTATTCTCCTTCGATGAGAGAATCATCTGTAACACAGGACTGATAATCTACTTTCCGCTCAGAGCAAATTAAGATCGAAAGGATATTCCCTTTTATTTTGCATTTGATACCTGCTTTATTTTCTGTTTTACGAAAAATGCTTCTAGTACGCGAAAACGTATAGTTTTGAAGATATTTGGTTTTAGATTTGTCATTTTTTGTTTCTTGACTACTCACTTGCAGAAGTGAAAATAAGTTGTTCTTGTTTTAAAAGACTTAAACGAACCACATGCATGGCATGTTAGTGAAATCTATTTAAAGGGTGTTTAGCAATATTAGTTTTTATAAAATCGGACAGCGGGTGCTTTCTTTCCCGTAGAATATTATACATATCGATTTTCCCGGAAAGTTTTAACAGAATAGTGCGCTAGCAGGCCAATATGGAAATAATGAACCCCAAACGTAACCCAAATGTCTAATACTATTTTTTACACAGCAAAGCTGCACCGTGATGTTTTCATAGTCTCTGGATTTATGTTACGTGACAGACGACTACTAATCAGAGAAATTCTTCTGGAGCACTGGTTAAAATCATGAGCTTTACCTGTGCATAATTTCTGACTTTTCCTTTTAAGTAAAGAGAAGCAGAGTACGATGTTGTGTTTATCAAACGAAAGTGGGCTCATAATTTTTAGGACATCCGGATTCGAATTTGATTTGATTCTAATTTTTTTCCATTACTTGGTGTTTCCCTATTCTCGTCTTGTTAAATGACTGCCGAGTACCCGAGGGTATTTGAATGTCGATTAAGGTATCTAATAAACAGTGCTCCAGAGAGCACAGCTGCAGTTACTAAGTCATGATTATCATTGAGTGACAATTTCCGCAGGAAAAAGAGCGAAAGCATGTTTTCTCGACTTAATGAAACCTCGAATTTCTGTGCATTTTCAGTCATAACGGGTTTTTAATTAACATTACCTGTTACATTTAATAAGGGAAAGTAAAAATTTCCCGAAATGCCTAAAAACACTAGAATTTTGGTGCATGATATTCCGAGTGATACTCGCAGACATTTTTTTCGGTATATTTTGACACAACGGATATTTCTCATTTTCTCGAATTATAATTTCTTTATGAAGTTAGTCATTGTTAAAATCTTTCAGGGTAAAAGGTAATGTGAGTTCTAAGGATTCTCAAACAAACTAGTGTGACTTACGAAACCTTACAATATAATTGGACGAATATTTATTTACCGTACAGCCAGGCCGCCCGCGGGCAGTGGATGGTTGAGGGCAATGAGGAAACGCGAGGTTCTAGCGATTTTAAGAGCAGCACCAACATAACCGAACTGGTAGCTCGCAACGATCCCTGTTTAGCTGAGTTGTCAACCTTTACGGAAGTGGCCATCTGGACCGTTGCCAGAAGATTTGCAGGATGGGGATTGCATTCGAGAACACCACTCCGCCGCCTACGACTGAACAGAAAGCATCATGGGCTCCAGTTGCAGTGGTATCGATCCCGATGAACATGGGATACTGTCCTTTGTGATCGTGCTATCTTCAGTGATGAGTCAGTGTATGTACTTGGCGCCGATGACCGTAGCACACTTGTTTTCAAACGAGACGGCTAGCGCAGAAATCCTGCTTTTATTGTGGAACAGCAACGGCTCGCACACCAGGAGTGATTGTGTGCGTGCTTGACCTCCTAACAACTCTCACTGATCAGCTGTGTGTTGGCGACATTCTACGCCCCGCTGTGTTGTCATTACTGTCGCAGTCTCACCGACCAATTTCTCGGGAGGGAAATGCGCAACCACGGCTCTTTCAGGCCTGCCTTCCTAATATCAACACTCTTCAATGGCCATTCCGATCACCCGATCTGTTTCATAAATTTGCCGATAAAGAGAACAAACTGTAACTGCTGTCTGCACATCTTGAAAAAGCCATCTGAATAATTTGCGAAGGTTTTAAAATTTTTATTTTTGTTCTACGCCTGAAAATTCGTATTACCAGCACAATAACACCAGAATTCTGTCCTGCTTATTGATGATATACGTACAGCACTGCAAGTGTCGGAACGTTGTGTGATCTATTGCCTTCTAAACCATTTAGAAAGTGAAAATTGCCCGGCACTTTCACACGGTCAGAATAAGGAATTTTCTTTTTGTGTTCTTGCTTTTCCGTTCGCTTCTCTCAATCTGCGGTGGAAGATTGCTGATTCTCCTGGATCTTCTGATTCCACCTTAAAAACAAGTTGGCTCTCGAATTCCAGTGGTAGGAATAATGGTGGGAAATTACTTTTTGTTCGGCAAAAATTGTATTTTTGAATTATATGTTACGACAATCTGTTAGCGCAAAGACATTTTTAACGATGTGCTGAAAAGTAAAATGATAAGAAGTGGATTCAGGAACTTTCTAATAAAGCTTTGAAAGAAAGCTGGCAGGGAAAAAAATTATTTCACCGAACTTGTTCAGATGGTACAAAGTAATCTTGTGAGCAGCGAGATTTTGTAACGCGAACCAGTGGAAAAACCTAAAGTAAGAGGAGATGAATCTACCAAGAGGGACTCAGAGTAGATGAAGTTGAAGAGCCAGTTAAAACAAGAGAGAAATTTGTTGATCAGTATACAATCTTTAACAGTAACCCAATCTAGATTTAGAAATTACCAATCAAGGGGAAATGAAAGGGTTCTGTACTAAATCTGTAGTTTTAGTATATTTTTCCACATTATGTTTGGTAAGTTTCCAAATTTACACACAATATGAAAACAATCAGATTTGCCAATACAACCTTTTTCTCCAAATTTTTCATTCAAAACATGGTGGCCTTACGCGTTCAATATCCTATTTGTATAAATGAATATTTGTTATTTGCGTAGAAAAGTTTTGAAGAAATTAGAGTTACATCGTCAATAAGCATAGAAGAGCTTAAAAACAGTGCCGATTAGCTAGTTATTTCAAACTTACTGCAAATAATTTACACAAGTAGAATTTTAATTGAAAATACTCTGAAGAAATTAGAATTATATCGTTGCCATAGATTGAAAACACACATATGTAATGTGCAATTTGTCGAATAGATTTTTACCCATGATCTCACCAACTTATGCCATTAATTTATAAAACAATGTGCATATAAATACTTCCTTTAAGTTTAAGATATATATCAGGTCGTTCAGAAAATACTGGCTAATTTTTGACGTGTCACACTTAACTCTCTGAAAACGCTTTCAGACCAACCGCTGGCAGCGCTATGCATACAAGTTCACAGGCGTCTCAGACGCCACGTACACTGTGTAATCGGTTGAGCTGCAGTCTTAGCCACTCTTGTAAGAGTGATCTTTAGAACACGTAAAGAAGGAATGAGTTCCGGGTGAGTCTGCTTCATGAGTTCAAATTAGATCTTAATGCGGTACGAACCTACCGTAATGTGGCCGAGTCATGGATCAAGGAGGTATTATCTGAATGGACTGTGAACTGTTCGTCGATGGTTTGTAAAGCTTCGTTCCAGAGCCACGAGCCAACGAGTTGAAGATGGTCGGGGATGACATCCGGCTAATGATGACGACTCTCTGAAGGCTAATGTAGACACGCAAATCCTCGCGTTACAGTCAGAAAACTCTCCAAACAGTGCACTCGGTCAATGTCAACTATTTCTAAACATCTCCAAGTAATTGGTAACGTCAAAAAGCCCGATGCGTGAGACCCACACGAACTGTCGGAGCATAAGAAAAAAAAGCAGTTTAATATATCCAAGAACCTACTACTTCGCAACGAAAAGGAGCACCTATTTTATGGCAGTGTAAACTGCGATGAAAAGCAGGGGTTATACGACAAACGTAAGCCATCAGAACAATATCTAAACCACGGCGAACCACCGAAACAACGAAGTAAACAAATGCTGAGGACCAAGAAGGTTTTATGGACAGTGTTGTGAACTGTTCAGGATGTCATACACTACAGGTCCTTGTATGCTGGTGAAAGCATTACCTCAGTAACGTGCTGTGAAGAAATTGACTGCATGCACAAGAAGTTTGCTTCCAAACACCTTCTTTGTCTATTTAGAATGGTCCAATACTCCTATATCAAAAATCAAAGCCACACGTGGCACGAGGGACGAAACAGAAACTACACAATCTGATTTTCGAAGCCGTCCCATATCCGGCCTACTTGCCTGAGTTGTCATTTTCCGGTTTCCAACAGTTCATGCATTTTAACAATAACCTAAAGCACTGGATTTGCGTAAACCGAAATGAGGCCGACATTGCGTCCCGCGACTTCCTCGCAGTCAGAGATCTAAAATTCTTCTGGAATGGCATTACAGCACTTATCACTCTCTGGCAGAAGTATGTTGTTGCTGAAATTTGCTATTTCGAATAAAACGAGATAGTCTACTATGAGCTATGTCTCTCTCATTGTTAACTCCAATCGGCCATTATTTTCCAAATGACGTTATATATATGGCAGAAATTTAATAAATTTACTTGCGAATTATATTTAATATGTTTTGGATTGCAGTTATACCATATTATAATAAAGAATTATTATGTCAATACAATTTAGGAGTTCACAGTAAAATATCTAAAAACTAATTTTTAAGAACAAAAAAATCGCAAGCTTTCCACAGTTAATATGGACTTTACCTTTATCCACAAGCCTTTGAGAAGGCCTCGTTTAAATACCAGTTATTGAGCATTTTTCAAATACTTTATGTTTTAGGGCGTTTACCCGTACAATGAAAATTTAATACAGTAATGGAGCATAGTAGTGTAATACAGCAGACAATGCTTAGTATCAGAAAAACGATTGAACATATCTGAGAATGATGAGAAAATTACTTTCCTTTTGTCATTAAATTTGACGCAAATCAGCGAAAGTGTGCTGGGCTGTTTTCTTTAAACGTAACTTCGGGCGTCGATGGGCTCTACCACCTCATCAGCAAAACCTCACGATATTTACAATACATTTCAAGAATATGGAATACCTTAAACATATCAGTTTCATTTTCATCTTAACAAATTTAATACGTCACCCTTATTCGTCTGAGTTGTTAAAACGTGGTGTTTAAGCAAAGAAAAAAATCAATTGCAGGAAAAAACAAACAAATAACCTTTCATTATACACACTTGCACATCGAACTTTGTAGTATAATATTTTTGTAAATTCGATAAAAAGGATAAGTATATCTGATATAATTATTATTGGTTTACCCTAAATATGAAGCACCATTTGACGGTAAGAATTTTACTTTGATTTTTGTTATGCCTTTAAACATATATATATGGAACACAGGCAGTGACCATAGATTGGTGAGATGTAAGATGCACCTCAACACTAAACTCGAACGTAGCAAGCTCATAAGACAAACAAAATGTATTGACATAACCAACCTTAAAAAACACCATAATACCCGCAAATTGGAACTGAAGAACAGATTCTCTGCTTTAGAAGGCCTAACATCGGAAGAAGTGGATATTTCTGAAGTTAACAGAAAAGTAACCAAAGCTCTTATGGAAACAGCAACAAAATTAGCTGGGTCTAAGAACAAATTGCATGTGTACAAATTATCAGGAAAAACCAAAATGTTGATGCAAAAAAGAAGAGTGATGAGGACAACTAAAGAAGATGTGACTTCCAAAGTGGAATATATAGAGCTATGCAAGACAGTACGAAAAAGTATCACTGAAGACGTAAGGAAATTCAACTGTGAACTAGTAAGGAAAGCAATTGAAAAACCACAGCCTAAACATAGCAAAGGGACATCTCAGTAAGGGGAAAAAACAGATTATGGCACTGAGAAAAGAAGATGGTTATGTAACAAGAAATAGAGGCGAAATTTTGACAAGAGAAAAAGATTTCTACTCCAAATTATATGAAAGGCATGATACATGTACTCCAGACATCATGAAAGGTACCAGTACCAGAGTTCTTCCAGTCCTTCCAGCAGAAGTTGCACATGCAATCAAGAACATGAAGCGGGGAAAAGCTCCAGGAGAAGATGGAATTACTGTAGACATCATACAAGAAGCAAGTGGAGAAATCGAAACAGTACTCGCCCAAATTTTCACTCGATGCCTTAATGAAGAGAAAATTCCTAATGATTGGAACAACGCTACAATGATCTTGCTACATAAAAAAGGTGACATTGAGGATCTCAGGAACTACAGACCTATCACTTCCTATCAGTGGTTTATAAAATCTTCACTAAAGTTCTTTCACACCGCTTGAAGGTGACACTGGACATGGCTCAACCGAGAGAACAAGCTGGATTCAGGAGTGGCTACAGCACAATAAATCATATCCACCTACTGAAAGAACTAATTGAAAGAGCGAGGGAATATGAGCTTCCATTGTGCATGGCTTTTATCGATTATGAAAAAGCCTTTGATTCGGTGAAACCATCAGCAGTTGCAATGGCTCTGAAACCCTGCGGTATTGAAGATGCATACATTAATATTATTAATAACATCTATGAAAATGCAAGTGCAAAGATTCGGCTGTTTGAAAATACAACACACATAAAAATTGGAAAAGGAGTGAGACAAGGTGAGACCATATCTCCGAAGCTCTTTAATGCCACATTGGAAAATGTCTTTCAGTCACTGAACTGGGAAAACAAAGGGATAAAGATTAATGGAGATTATCTAACCCACCTTCGTTTTGCTGATGACGTAGTAATTTTTGCAACTACCCCATCAGAGCTACAGAGTATGATCCAGGAACTTGCTAACAAGAGTAAAGAAGTGGGATTAAAAATGAACTTTCAGAAGACAAAAGTGATGTTCAATGCTTTTACAAGAAATGAAGATTTATCGGTTGATGGAGAAAAGCTGGAGATAACAGTCACGTACGTTTATCTTGGATAGCAGATATCAAGTGAGGGTCACATTGGTGAAGAAATTAATCGGCGTACAAAACTTGCCTGGAGAGCTTTTGGAAGAAACAGCATAATTTTCAAGAGCAATATGCCATTATGTCTTAAAAGAAAAGTGTTTGATCAATGCATCCTTCCAGTGCTTACGTATGGTGCAGAGACGTGGACCTTAGATAAAAGAGACATACAAAGGCTGCAGACAATTCAAAGAAGCATGGAGAGGTACATGCTTGGTGTAACTAGGAGAGATAAGAAGAGGAACACGTGGATCCGGAAAATGACAAGAGTGGAAGACATCATGATCAGAGTTAAATCCCTGAAATGGCAATGGGCTGGACATACTGCGAGAAGGACAAATCATCGATGGACAGCCGAAATTTTAGATTGGATTCCAAGGGACAGGAAAAGACCCAGAAGAAGACCACATGGGAGATGGGTGGATGAAATTCGAAAGTATGCAGGGGTGACATGGAGGAGACTGGCACAAGACAGACCGTTGTATAGGAAACTTGGGGAGACCTTCGTCCAGCAGTGGATTGATAATGGTTGACAATGATGATGATGATGATGATGATGATGATACATATGGAATGTAAGGTCAGGTGATGCGTAACATCACAGCCTCTCCTTGACAAATGTCAGACCCGCCTTCTCGTGGTGCATCCTGTTCCCACTAAAGGGGCTCTGACGACCACCAATTGCGGTATAACTATACCATCGGGATTACCATCGGGATTACCATCAGGATTAGAGGAAATATTGTCCCACACTCACCAACCCGCTTGGCCAGCGTGGTGAGTTATGGCCAATCCCTCCAAAATGACTCTACAACTTAAATCTTGGCCCTCAGTCTCCGGCAGGTCGAATGTACCTGGCCAAATCTGCGGCCAGTGCGACATGAAGGCAGAGGGTGCTAAGAATCCTTGGAGGACCGGACTAGGCTGCCATGTGATACTGACCTTGGCTACTTACAATGGATGCTCCCTATCTCCTCATTCAAGGCTTCTTGAATTGGAAGAGGAACTACAAAGGATCAAGTGGGACATCGTCGGGCTAAGTGAGGTAAGGAGAAAAGGAGAAGATCTCATTGAACAGAAAAGTGGACATCTCCTCTACTATCGTGGGACACATACTGGCAGAACTAGCGGTGTTGGATTTATAATAAACAAGAAACTGAAGTATAAAGTTGTAGAAGTTGAAAGTGCCTCACACAGAACTGCGCGACTCGTTATCCAACCCTCGAGAAGATACCAGGCTCAGATTATTCAAACTTATGCACCCACCACAAGTCATCCTGAAGAAGAAATTGAAGAATTTTATGAGGAAATTCGTCATCTAAATAATAAAGGTAAGCACCACTTGAAGATAATTATGGGAGATTTCAATGCAAAAATAGGGCAATGGCAACAGAATGAAACTTCAGTAGGTAAATTCGCTCACGGCAACAGAAACCAGCGTGGAAATACTCTCGTTGAGTTTGCAGAGGCAGAAGGGTTTTTCCTCTTGAACTCCTTCTTCAAGAAAAAGCCACACAGGAAATGGACATGGAGACATCCAAATGGGACGACAAGTGAAATTGATTTTATTATGTGTAACAAAAAATTCGTCATAGAAGACTGCAGTGTGCTAAACAAGTTCAACACAGGTAGTGACCATAGATTGGTGAGATGTAAGATGCACCTCAACACTAAACTTGAACGTGGCAAGCTCATAAGACAAACAAAATCTATTGACATAACCAACCTTAAAAAACACCATAATACCTTCAAGTTGGAACTGAAGAACAGGTTCTCTGCTTTAGAAGGCCTAACATCGGAAGAAGTGGATATTTCTGGAGTTAACAGAAAAGTAACCAAAACTCTTATGGAAACACCAACAAAATGAGCTGGGTTTAAGAACAAGTTGCATGTGTACAAATTATTAGGAAAAACCAAAATGCTGATGCAAAAAAGTAGAGAGATGAGGACAACTAAAGAAGATGTGACTTCCAAAGTGGAATATATAGAGCTATGCAAGACAGTACAAAAAATTATCACTAAAGACGTAAGGAAATTCAACTGTGAACTAGTGAGGAAAGCAATTGAAAACAACCAAAGCCTAAAGATAGCAAAGAGACATATCAGTAAGGGAAGAAAACAGATTACGGCACTGAGAAAAGAAGATGGTTCTGTAACAAGAAATAGAGGTAAAATTTTGACAAGAGTATAAGATTTCTACTCCAAATTATATGAAAGGGATGGTACATGTACTCCAGACATCCTGAAAGCTACCAGTACCAGAGTTCTTCCAGTCCTCCCAGCAGAAATTGCGCATGCAATCAAGAACATGAAGCGGGGGAAAACTCCAGGAGAAGATGGAATTGCTGTAGACACCATACAAGAAGCAAGTGGAGAAATCGAAACAGTACTCGCCCAAATTTTCACTCGATGCCTTAATGAAGGGAAGATTCCTGAGGATTGGAACAACGCTACAATGATCCTGCTACATAAAAAGGTGACATTGAGGATCTCAGGAACTACAGACCTATCAGCCTCCGATCAGTGGTTTATAAAATCTTCACTAAAGTTCTTTCACACCGCTTAAAGGTAACACTGAACATGGCTCAACCGAGAGAACAAGCTGGATTCAGGAGTGGCTACAGCACAATAGATCATATCCACGTACTGAGAGAACTAATTGAAAGAGCGAAGGTATATGAACTTCCATTGTGCATGGCTTTTATCGATTATGAAAAAGCCTTTGATTCGGTGAAACTATCAGCAGTTACAATGGCTCTGAAATCATGCGGTATTGAAGATGCATACATTAATATTATTAATAACATCTATGAAAATGCAAGTGCAAATATTCGGCTGTTTGAAAATACAACACACATAAAAATTGGAAATAGAGTGAGACAAGGTGACACCATATCTCCGAAACTCTTTAATGCCACATTGGAAAAGGTCTTTCAATACTGAACTGAGAAAACAAAGGGATGAAGATTAATGGAGATTATCTAACCCACCTTTGTTTTGCTGATAACGTAGTCATTTTTGCAACTACCCCATCAGAGCTGTAGAGTATGATCCACGATCCAGGAACTGACAAGAGTAAAGAAGTGGGATTAAAAATGAACTTTCAGAAGACAAAAGTGATGTTCAATGCTTTTACAAGAAATGAAGATTTATCGATTGATGGAGATAAGCTGGAGATAACAGACACGTACGTTTATCTTGTACAGCAGATATCAAATGAGGTTCACATTGATGAAGAAATTAGTCGGCGTACAAAACTTGCCTGGAGAGCTTTTTGAAGAAACATCATAATTTTTAAGAGCAATATGCCATTATGTCTTAAAAGAAAAGTGTTTGATCAATGCATCCTTCCAGTGCTTACGTATGGTGCAGAGACGTGGACCTTAACTAAAAGAGACATACAAAGGCTGCAGACAACTCAAAGCAGCATGGATAGGTGCATGCGTGGTGTAACCAGGAGAGATAAGAAGAGGAACTCGTGAATCCGAAAAATGACGAGAGTGGAAGACATCATGATCAGAGCTAAATCCCTGAAATGGCAATGGGCTGGACATACTGCCAGAAGGACAGACCATCGATGGACAGCCGAAATTTTAGATTGGATTCCAAGGGACAGGAAAAGACCCAGAAGAAGACCACATGGGAGATGGGTGGATGAAATTCGAAAGTATGCGGGAGTGACATGGAGGAGACTGGCACAAGACAGACCGTTGTGGAGAAAATTTGGGGAGACCTTCGTCCAGCAGTGGATTGATAATGGTTGACAATGATATATATATATATATCATCATCATTGTCAACTGCTTTGAATCCACTACCGGATGAAGGTCTCCCCAGCCACCCCGGTGGCGCAGTGGTCTAAAGCGCTGGCCTCGATCGTTCGTCCGTAAGGGGTCCGGGTTCGAATCCCGGTCAGGCATGGATGTTGTGTTTGTCTTACGGCACTGGCTCTCTCCCTTCCCTGGAACCAGTGACCCTAAATTAGGGACGGGCGACTGCTTATAGCCCATTGAGTTGCTCACGGTAGTCGTTAAACCTCCAATCAAAAAAAAAAAAAAAAAAAAAAGGTCTCCCCAAGTTTCTTCCACAATTGTCTGTCTTGAGCGTGTCTCCTCGATGACACACCTCTTTGATTTCGAATTTCATCCATCAATCTACCATAGGGTCTTCTTCTGGGTCTTTTCCTGTCCCTCGAAATTCATTCTGAAATTTTGGTTTTCCGTCGGTGGTCGTTCTTCTAGCAACATGTCATGCCCTCACCATTTCAGTGATTTCATTGTGGTCATGATGTCGTCAACTCTTGTCGTTTTCTTTATCCATGAGTTCCTCTGCTTGTCTTTCCTGTTTACACCAAGCATGATTCTCTCCAGGGCTTTTTGCTTTGTCTGCAGTCTTTGTTTGCCTTTTTTACGCTTTCCAACCGTAGGTTGAAGAAGCGTATATGCTTCAGCGTTTTCCGTCCGTCCGTCCGTCCGTCCGTCTGTCGGTATGATAACTCACGTAAAAATGGTTCGATTTCGGTGAAAGTTTAGTATGTGGTAGGGAACCCCCTATGGACAACCCTATGGAAAATGGACAAAATAGGGTCAAAGGTTAGGACACAGGAGCGGGATCTATTCCATAGTCCTTATGCATCATAACTTACGTAAAAATGCTTCGATTGCGACAAAACGTTATCATGTTATTTCGGAGGTATACCTAACCGGTTCTGTTGAAAATCATCGAAATGGGATCAAAGGTCAGGGCACAGGACCGAGATTTATTCCACAGCCATTATTCTCATAACTTGAGTAATTACTTCTGGTATGTTGGAAAGCGTATCATATTCGATGCATTGCATTATTTTACTAACTTGTTTAGTTAAGGTCCATGTCTCTGCTCCATACGTAAGCACTGGCAGGATGAACTGATTAAACCCTTATCTTTTAAGACACAATGGCATACCTTTCGTAAAAATTCTACTTCTTCTTCCAAGAACTATCCATCCAAGTTTTACACGCCGATTAATTTCTTCATCAATGTGATAATTACTTCATATCTGCTGCCCAAGATAAATGTAGGTATCGGTTGTCTCAAGCTTTTCACCATCAATAAATAAATTTTCGTTTCTTGTAAAAGCAATATACGTCACTTTTGCCTTCTGAAAGTTCATTTTTAATTCCACTTCTTTACTCTTGTCAGCAAGTTCCTGGATCGTATTCTGCGGTTCAGAAGTCGTAGTTGCAAAAATGACAACGTCATCAGCAAAACGAACGAGATTTGAATTATCTGCATAAATATTTTTTTCTTTGTCCCAGTTCAGTAATTAAAAAATATTTTGCTATGTAGGATAAAAGAGTTTGGGAGATATGATTTTACTTTGTCACTAGCTTTCCAATTTTTATTAGTGCTGCATCCCCAAATATCCAAACTTTTGCAATTGCATTTTCAGAGATACTATTAATAATGCTAATTTATGCATCTGCAATACCGAAGGTTTTCAAAGCAGTTGTAACTGCTGATGGTTTTACGGAATCGAAGGCCTTTTTGTAATCAATAGAAGCCTTGCATAATGGGAGTTCATATTCTCTTGTTCTTTCAGTTAGTTCTCTAAGTACATGGACATGATCTTCAGTGCTGTAGCCACTCCTGAATTCAGCTTCTTCTCTTGCTTGAGCCATGTCCAGTTTTACCTTCATGCGATGTGAAAGAACCTAAGTGAAAATTTTATAAATAACTGATAGGAGGCTGATGAGCCTGTAGGTCCTGATATCCTCAACGTCACCTTTTTTATGTAGCAGGATCATTGTACCATTATCCCAATACTCAGGAATCTTACCTTCGTTGAGACAGCTGGTGAAAACTTGGGCGAGTGAAGTTTCAATTCTTCCACTTGCTTCTTGTACACTCGTGGACAAGAAATTTGCACACCTAGAAGAAAACATGCTACAACCGCGAAACTTTGCAAATAGCTAGGGTGCGTTTGGTGCGAGTGCGCATAACCGCACACCTTGTGGCGGCGCTGCTAGCACGAACCGGAAGCCTTATAAACCGGCGTGTAGTCGATGCCCCATGAAAGAGAAAAGCACCGGCCGGCGCAAGCAAGAGTGTAGAGTGACAAGAATGCCGGGTAGACACCAGAGACGTCGATGTACGCAACTTACGGGCTTTGAGAGAGGCCTGATCATCGGGCTGAAAACAGCAGGTCGGTCGGTGCGCCGTATAACCCACCACGTGGATCGTTCTGACCATACCGTCCGACTGTGTTGGGAGCAGTGGACACGTGACGGCACTGCCACACGGCGGGTGTCTCCGAACGAACCAGGAGGACCATACGTAGAGAGGATCGACAGTTCGTACGGCAGGCACGAATGGATCCCACGAGAACCCTGTCCTCTCCCCAGGCAAATGTAGCGGCTCTTGTGTGCCAACGAGCCACTTCCTGAAGCCTCGCGGAAGCGAATCTGCGATCCCAGCGCCTCTTACGTGTTCTGCCATTAACACCGGATCATCGCCGGCTCCGTTTGCAATAGTGCCAGGCGAGAGCAACGTGGAACCCCACAGACTGGCGACGTGTGGTGTTCAGCGATTGGTGTCGGTTCGTTTTGGGGACAGATGATCATCGTGTCCGGGTGTGGAGGTCCCGGGGTCAACGGCACAATTCCAACCTTGCTATCGAGCGTCCCACCTACCCCACTGCAGGCATTATGGTCTAGGGAACCTTTATGGTTTATTGCCTACGATAGCCGATCAGCTCTAGTAGTAGTACGTGGATCATTGTCGGGCCAGCGGTATGTGGATGAGATCATATGGCACCATGTGCTCTCACTCCTGGGCGGAATTCTAGGTGCGCTCTACCAGCAAGATAGTGCCATCCCGCACACGGCTCGGGTTTTCTATGGCTGCCTACGTCATCTCCATACAGTTCCATGGCCTGCCCGCTCACCGAACATGTCCCCTATCGAGCATGTGTGGGACCAGTTGAAACGCCGGTTGACTCTGTGCCGCACTATCCGGGATTTGGAGCACACCGTCCAACAAGTGTGGGCCCTCTTCAGCAGGACATCAGGCGTCTGTTCGCCTCTATGCTGTACCATATTGCAACATGTATCACCGCACGAAGCGGTGCGACGCGCTATTGAAGATGACCGGACTGCGTGCCACAGATGCCTCTGTAATAGTCCTGCATTAATACACACAATCGACGTGGATTAGGAACATCAAACAGAAGTCATTTCTCTTTCCACGTTTTTAAGTGAGTCACGGAAAAACTATCATCGGCCGCCACAGGGAATTGAATTCAGGGTCTTCCAATTACGCGCTGGACATGCTACCACTGCACCGCAGCGGCCTCGAATTCTCCAGACTCACATGTGATTAATTGCCAAACCACATGGCTGGTTGCTTCTTGGAGACCCGCACAATGGTGGGGATTCCCCAAAGATGGTAAGAAGCAATTGGTGCAGTGGTAGCATGTCCAGCGAGTAACTGGAAGACCCTTGGTTAGATTTTCGTGGGCGGCCGATGATACTTTTCCCGTGACTCACTTAAAACCGTGGAAAGAGCCATGCCATCTGTTTGATGTCCCAAATCTACGTCAATTGTGTGTATTAATTATTCATTCGAATACTAGTTATTTGTTCAGTTGCTGCCTACCATCTTTGGTAGGCAGCAACTGAACAAATAGTACTGAGATTTGAATTGACAAAATCTTCTATAGATCTAAAATTAAAATCAGTTATCTCCTGCAACATGAGGAATCTGTGATATAAATTTCTTTTGAATAGTGCGATTCTTTTTTGGCGTTGCAATTTTCACAAACAGTAATGTACGTATGTGCTCGTCGTAACAGAAAAATTCGGTAATATTAAGATACAATAAGCTGTACGTAAAAATGGTACATTCAATAGGCGTCGAAAGTGTTTCAATCTGATTTTTGAGCAACGATATGAAGCAAAATGTATTTTGAAATCGGTGGAATTTGCATTTCGCCCTTGGCGGCGAAATTATGGATCAGATAAAGATTAAAATGCTAGGATCATCGTTCTCACTGTTCTAGCTTCCCAAAGCAAAAAGAGGATGATATTAAATCATACTTAGAGGTACACAGATAAACGTATACAGACAGATACATGTATATAGTGAAGGTATAAGTACATCCTTTAGTTTTCAAAGAACGTGCAGGAAACTTTTCCACTTTAACACGCTTCGGTCGAAAGGAAGTGCAAAGCAGATGCACCCTTAAATTTAAAACAAACATTCTTGAAATGGTCCCATCCAAACAATTGTCTTTGTACGATATTTGACTCACACAGCATCCCGTCACGTTGCTCTGCTGGCCACGCCCTTTCGAGCTCTGCATTTTGTGCTCCGCCTGTATCTAGCGCCCACCGCCGAATTAATTTGTGTTTCTCTCGTGCATGAATGTCTGCGCTCTCTTCCTAGTCATTCTTTCGAGTTGGTACATGCATATTTTGCTGATATTCCTTTATAATTCATCTCGTTGGGCCTGTTTACAATTCATTTCGTTGGGCCTGTTTACAATTCATTTCGTTGGGCCTGTTTACAATTCATCTCGTTGGGCCTGTTTACAATCTGCCCATCGTGACTCGCCTTGACTTTTTGCTCTAAAACTGTCTGCTGCATGTAGTAGCCTTCCTGCTGCGTGTCTACGTTTGTATTCCGTGTTTGCGCTCCAACCATCGTTAATGGTTCTCTGCGCTGCCTTCACCGGTGTGTGGATTACCTTCCATGTGTTCCACCCATTGACTGTGGTTCTCTGAGCTGCCTTCTTCGGTATGCTGATCGCCTTCCTGGTGCTCCACCTTGTTATAGTGGATCTGTGTGCCCTTCGCCGTGCATTTCTACACATTGTCCATGGCCTGTGCTTCTGCTTCTAAATTCTATTTCCCTCTCACGTCACTATGTGCTGCTTCGATGACTTGTCCTTCAAGTGTGTTGGGTGCGTACTAGGACTGCTCTTCTTCTCATCCTGCTACAGATCCGTGTTCAACGTCTCCGACTTTCCTCGCAACAGCCTTGGACTCCTATACTTCACGTCAAGGTTCCACGCTTATTGCACACGTACAATGCTTTCAACTCTTAGTTTAAGTGTCAAGTTCGACGCCTTACCCAATGTCAAGTTGCACGTCCATACAGTGTATGTCTGGATTGTCGTTTTTCCCTTCCGGTGCAATTACACATTTCGCCAGCAAGCCTAAGTCCATTCTTGTATATATTTTTTCACCTGAGTTTGTTCCTCAAGTCCTATCGACTAGCCTTTTCGTTGGAGATCATAGCTTGGTCCCTATCCCCCTTGCACATTCTCCCGTTTTTCTTAATTTGTAACCTGTACCTCCGGACGTTTCCGATGAGTTTTTACATGCTTTTCCTTCTCGGTGTGGCCGCGTTCTTGGTGATATCCGCAAGATACCCGCCGCCCATGTTGTTCAAGGTGATCGTCCTTATTTTGGCTTCGGCCGACAAGACTTAGTTTTTTTCCCTGACACAGACTGTTTCTTACTGCCCCACAACTTTTCTGGTGATTTGTTGTCATCACAACGTCGCAATCAACGTATTCACTGCCTATCATTGCATCTCATGTAAACAGCCTGGTCACCATTTCTCGCAATGCCCCCTCATTTCTTCCTAGTCTTCTTCAACGGCTGCTCAGATTCCCGTCACAGAACCTCTTTCTTCGCTTCCAGTCACCACGCTTTCGCCTGATCCGTTCACACCTTCTTGGTCTCCATCTCCATCATCTGCCTCCGTTGGTCTTTTTCCTTCCTCGCCAGCATCGTCTGTTGTGGGTACATCTGGATCTACTGCTTCGGGTTTCGGTGCCTTCGTCTGTAATTCTTTCTTTTTCATCGTCTGATATTTGCGCTTTGTCACATCTTGTTGCTGCACCTTATCCGCCTGTTCAGGTGCTGCCTTCTTTGTTTTCGCAAGTCACCTCGTCTATCCCGATCCCGGGATTTTCTGCTCCAACATCGCCGCTGCGTACGTCGGCTTCGTCACCCTCAGACGCTCATCTTTCCTCCACTGGTTCCAGTACTCCGGTGTGCTCTCCGCCCTTTTCACCTTCTCGGGGCTCTTCTGATGCTTCTAGTGCCGTTGTCTTTGTTTCACCTTCTGGTCGCCATGATCGGTCCCCGCTCTTTCGCACAGCTCCTCTTCTAGACTCGTTTGAAACCCCACCCTCCCCGGGTTCTGTTGTTCCTGCAGTTACCTCCTTACATGTGTCATCCGACTTTGTACCCTATTCACCTCGCCAGATTCCCGAGACGCCGCCTGTTGTTCCTTCTACGTCTTCTCGTCCTCTTCGTCAACATTTCCCTACTGGTATTGCTCCTAATAAGAAGCGTCGCCATCGGTCTAATCGCAAGATTCGCGCTAAGTGTGCCGCTGTGGTTATGTCTCCTCCTCATCGTTCTTCGCCAGGCTCCGCTCCTGATCCTGCTGCCGTCCCTTTTGCTCGCCTTCTTGACAGTTCTTCTGTTGTGCCTGATCTTGTTGCTCGCCTTCAAGTTGTTCCCGAGTTTACGCAGACTCTTTCTCTAGATGCCGCTTTCCCATTGTTCTTTGACTCTTCTTATGATGCATCACTTAATCACTTTATTGCTTCCAACGATCCGGCAGTTTACTCATCTCTGGTTGACAATCTTAGCGCTTTTTACTTTGCATTTTTTCACCTTTCGGGCTCTTACCCGGAAGTTGAATGTTACTATGGTTGTCTTGACCACTTCATTTGTCATGCTCAACATCGTCTCCTTCTTCGGTGTCCACCTGATTAGCTCCTGTGTGGTTTTGTTTGATGATTGATTTCTGTTGTGTTTTCTTAGCTATGTTTCTCCCTGTGTCTTTGAGCTCTTGTTGTTGCGTTCTCCTCTTTGTGAAGTGTTTTCTCTCGTGCCTCGTTTTTTCCCCTCATCATTCTGCTTTGTGACCTTTTTCTGTGTGTTTTGTCTTACGATGTCCTGCCTGCATCCCCTTTACATGACCATCACCAACTGCCTCGCACCGTTCGTTCTGCTTCTGTTTTTCTGTGGTTCAAGCATGCCCCCTGCCCGATTTTCCCGGAGTGCTATGTGTTGCTTCCTGCTCTGCTATATTTTGTATAGTATGTCTAACTGCTATGCCACTGTTAGACAGAAAATGCCAATTTTAAAGAAAGTAATTGTTTTTCCTTAATGTTTTTCTTTTCAATGTGGCATTAGTACCATTATTTCTCTTTTCGTCGGAGGATGGCGCCCAATAACCACAGATGGACAGCAATAATTTCGCACCAATAATTTCGTTTTTTCCTTAAAAGGAAGAAGGAATAGTTCCTGGGTTTTCTACTCATCATGTTGCTCCGTGGTTCCAGGTATGGTGCTTTCTCTATTTGCTGGCTCAGCCGTTCCTCTGCTCAGTGACTGTTCCCTGTGTGCTTCGCCTCGTGTTGTATCTGCCACCGACTACAGCGCACGATTGTAATGTAACAGACTGCTTTGTGCCTCTGCCATGCTCCGTTTCTTTCTGTGATGCCTTGTACTGTATGTTTACTAAAGACTGGATTGCGTCGTTTGTTTCCGCTCCGAGATTTTGGCTGTTTTACTATGCCATACATTTTCCGGTTCTCTTGTGTTCTGGTCCTTGAGACACATTGAATAAATGTTAAAACCGTCACGTTCTTTTTGGAATGTCTTTTCAACTGCTGCGGTTCAAAGCTAGAAACGGAGAGATCTTTAAGATAATGACAGGAACGAATACAAGACTTTTTGAAAATAAATTACTTCTTCATCATCCTCCATTATCCTTTATACAAATATCTCAGAAACTATCCAGATTCGAACGATAAAGATGTAGCTCCTTCCGGTTCACACGATGCTAACGAATAGCTATTTTGAAACAGGAAATGTCCGGGGGTGGGGGTGGGGGCAGCTGAAATCGTGGCACATTTTTAAACATCTCAAAAACTATCGGGGTTCAAAAGATAAACATGGAGTTTGTAAGAACGGACACATTAACGATGTTTATTCATTTCAATGATAAACATTATGTGGTATTTTTTTGACCAAGGAAAACATCGCAAGTTCCCAAAATGGCGACAGATAATTCGTAAATATGTTTAATCCTTTTTTGGGGGGTAGGCGAGATGTATGACAAAAGACTTCAGGTTCTCACGCCTTAGAAAGGGCGAGGACTTGTTCTACGAACTGAAAGTATCGCCAGGACGCTGTGACTTTCACAGATACATTGTTCATTTTCACTTGGCGCCTACAAGTCTGAAATGCAGACTTACTCTTTTGTATAGTTATAACAATATGTATTGTATTGCTACGGCTGTACTACGACGATAGGATTGCTTTCTCGGAAGGAGGCACTCAATAATGTATAGCCTGAGGATAAGCGAGGAATGCGCAAGGTAGATTTAAAGGTCTAGGAGCCCGATTCCCGGAAAACGACTAGGGATGGGGCAGGTGAAGGGCGCGAGAGGTGACACGTGGCGCGAAAGGAGAGCAGCATGTTGAAGGCCAGCGCCGTCGCCCTTGAAGAAGGAGCAGCGTGAAGGGGGGCGAAGAGGTCGCTCCGAGTGGACCTGTTCCAGCAGTCTGTCTTCGGAGAGCGAAGGTGATAGTCCTCCGATAGAAAGGAACGCGTTTGCGTGGATGGTGTGGTGGGCTCTCGGAGTCCACGGGGAAAGAGCGGGCACCGACCTAGATGAAGTAGGTCGCCGCTACAGAAGGAATCTACCCGAGTCAGGGATACAGGTAGAGTAGCTGATGATATACTACTGAATTACGGATTTAGTACAGTCCACTGAAGCATCGATTAGAGAAGGATAGCTAGAAGACTAGTCCTGAAGCATCGATAAGATAGAGGTCTATCTAGTGTCAAGGAGACGCTAAGTTAGGACGCCAACGCAGGGTGAGATTTTTACAGAATTCGATCACCTTATCTTGCGCGTTCCACGATCTTTGCCAGGTCCAGTCATAACGAGGTCACTTTCAAGAGCGAGTAATCCGCCGCCATCAAAATTCTAGTTGATGAAGAATAAGTGTTTTGTATATGTGTTAACCAAGCGTTCTTTTCAAATTATGTCTGAAAGTGGATAAACTTCTGTATAACCAGCTGTTGTCGCTCTGCCTCCCCGATTCACAGATATATATATATATATATATATATATATATATAGTAAAGTGGGGGAGGTTTCGTTTGTTCGCTCGAACAGAGTGAGAGAGAGAGAGAGAGAGAGAGAGTGTGTGTTTCCGGGAAGAGTAAACGAACTCTCTGCTTGTTGTGAGAGCCCCGTTGCGCGTGCTCCTCGGATACTTAAGTAGGAGGCGGCGCTAAGTCACGTGACGACACGTTCGCTCTTACAGAGTTTTGCCGGTTCATACGATTTACTAACGAATGGCTATTTTGAAATTTTGAAATTCCATGGGGGGGGGGATTGTCGGCTCCATATTTTCTGAATCCTTTTTTATGTAGGTATGTCAAACACTATAACGGTTCAAATGATAATAATGGAGTTCTTTTCGGTTCATACGATTTTTTTTTTTGATTGGAGGTGTAACGACCACCGTGAGCAACTCAATGGGCTATAAGCAGTAGCCCGTCCCCAATTTAGGGTCACTGGTTCCAGGGAAGGGAGAGAGCCAGTGCCGTAAGACAAACACAACATCTATGCCTGACGGGATTCGAACCCGGACCCCTTACGGACGAATGATCAGAGGCCAACGCCTTAGACCATGCGCCACCGGGGCGGCCATACGATTTACTAACGAATGGCTATGAAATTTCGAATTCCATGGTAGGGTTAATGGTGTAGGCTTGTAACATTCTTTTTTCAATAACTCAAAAACTATTGCGGTTTAAACGATAAAAATGGAGTTCTTTTCGGTTCATACGATTTGCTAACGAATGCCTATTTTGAAATTTTGAATTTCCATGGGGGGGGGGGGTGAAATGGTCGGTCTCTGTATATATGCAAATTCTCAGTATTATTTATTAAATATTTCAAAAAATATTGCGGTTCAAACGATAAAAATGGACTCCATTCCTGTTCATACGATTTACTAACGAATGGCTATTTCGGAATTTTGAATTTCCATGATGAAAGTGGGGAGGGAATGGTAGGCCTGTAACATTATTTGTTAAATATCTCAAAAACTATTGCAGTTCAAACGATGAAAATGGAGTTCTTTTCGGTTTATACGATTAGCTAACAAACGCTATTTTCAAATTTTTAATTTCCATGGTGGTGGGGAGAGGGGGGCTTGTGAAATGGTCGGTCTCTCTGTATATGTGCAAATTCTCAATATTATTTTTTTAAATATCTCAAAAACTATTGCGGTTCAAACGATAAAAATGGAGCTCATTCCTGTTCATACGATTTGCTAACGAATGGCTATTTCGGAATTTTGAATTTCCATGATGAGGGGGGGGAGGGGATGAAATGGCCTGTAACATTCTTTTTTAAATATCTCAAAAAATATTGTGGTTCAAACGATGAAAATGGAGTTCTTTTCAGTTCATACGATTTACTAACGAATGGCTATTTCGGAATTTTAAATTTCCATGATGGGGGAGGGGGGATGAAAAGTCCTGTAACATTCTTTTTTAAATACCTCAAAAATTATTGCGGTTCAAACGATGAAAATATAGTTCTTTTCGGTTCATATGATTTGCTAACGAATGGCTATTTTAAAATTTTGAATTTCCATGATGAAGGGGTAGGGGGTAAATGGTGTAGGCCTGTGACATTCTTTTTTAAATATCTCAAAAACTATTGCGGTTCAAACGATGAAAATGGAGTTCTTTTCGGTTCATACGATTTGCTAACGAATGGCTATTTTGAAATTTTGAATTTCCATGGTGGGGGTCTGGTGAAATGGTCGGTCTCTCTGTATATATGCAAAATCTCAATATTATTTTTTAAATATCTCAAAAACTATTGCGGTTCAAACGATAAAAATGGAGTTCATTCCTGCTCATACGATTTACTAACGAATGGCTATTTCGCAATTTCAAATTTCCATGATGAGGGGGAGGGGGTGAAATGGCCTGTAACATTCTTTTTAAATATCTCAAAAATTATTGCGGTTGAAACGATGAAAATGGAGTTCTTTTCGGTTCATACGATTTGCTAACGAATGGCTATTTTGAAATTTTGAATTTCCATGGTGGGGGGCTGGTGAAATGGTCGGTCTCTCTGTATATATGTAAAATCTCAATATTATTTTTTAAATATCTCAAAAACTATTGCAGTTCAAACGATAAAAATGGAGTTCATTCCTGTTCATACGATTTACTAACGAATGGCTATTTCGGAATTTTGAATTTCCATGATGAAGGGGGGTGGTAAATGTTGTAGGCCTGTGACATTCTTTTTTAAATATCTCAAAAACTATTGCGGTTCAAACGATGAAAATGGAGTTCTTTTCGGTTCATACGATTTGCTAACGAATGGCTATTTTGAAATTTTGAATTTCCATGGGGGTGGGGAGCTGGTGAAATGGTCGGTCTCTGTGCGTATATGTAAATTCTATTATTTATTAAATATTTCAAAAACTATTGCGGTTCAAACGATAAAAATGAAGTTCTTTCCTGTTCATACGATTTACTAACGAATGGCTATTTCGGAATTTTGAATTTCCATGATGAGGGGGGGTGAAATGATAGGCCTGTAACATTATTTTTTAAATATCTCAAAAACTATTGCGGTTCAAACGATGAAAATGGAGTTCTTTTCAGTTCATACGATTTGCTAACGAATGCCTATGTTGAAATTTTGAATTTCCATGGTGGGGGCTGGTGAAATGGTCGGTCTTTCTGTATATATGCAAATTCTCAATATTTTTTAAATATCTCAAAAACTATTGCTGTTCAAACGATAGAAATGGAGTTCATTCCATTTCATACGATTTACTAACGAATGGCTATTTCGAAATTTTGAATTTTCATGGTGGGGGCTGGTGAAATGGTCGGCCTCCTATATTTATATGCAAATTCTCAATATTATTTGTTAAATATGTCAAAAACTATTGAGGTTCAAACGATGAAAATGGAGTTCATTCCGGTTCATACGATTTATTAACGAATGGCTATGCTGAAATTTGAAATATCTATTTTTTGGGGGTACCATTTCACCAGCCCCCCCCCCCGCCACTTTGTTTTTTAAATAACTCAAAAAACTATTGCGGTTCAAACGAAAAAAATTGAGTTCATTCCGGTTCATACGTGGTACAAACGAATGGTGCAAAAAAATTTTTAAAATTCCATGGTGGGGGGGGGGGCTATCGTTTCACCAGCCCCCCCACTTTGTTTTTTAAATATCTCCAAAACTATTGCGGTTCAAACGAAAAAAACCGAGTTCATTCCGGTTCATACGTGGTACAAACGAATGGTGTCTGAAAAATTAAAAAATTCCGTGGTGGGGGGGGCTGGTGAAATGCACCTGTAGTTCAGCCATGAAATAGATGGTGCAAAACTTAATAACGTTCATAGTTATGTTTTTTCTCTGACTTTGACAAATTTTAAACAAGCAAAGATTAGAGAATATTTTACTCAATACTATTGAGAAATCAACTTGTAAACAATTTGCTTTGAAAGGAGCGATGCTAATAAAGAAGGAGTAGTAGGGGTATGAATATAAAAACAAAATAACATTCGGATTTACAACAAAGTTTTTAAAAAGTAAAGATTTTTTTTTTCATGTATTGAAAATGCGAAATTGTACATAATCATTTTGTCATGTAGTTTTTAAAATATTTTGCCAAACTTTGGGAACTTGTTTAACCGCCATTTTGGTGATAAAAAAATCATATAAAGTGCTGGAAACTTTTTCCCGCTGCGTTATCCCCCATGAGCATGGCCGTCAGCTGCAACTTTTCCGGGGGAGGGGGAAAACTGGTATACTCCCACTATCATAATTATTGCTTAAATTTATAGTACCCCTGCGTCTTTATATGGCATAGTGGGGGTTGGGTCAGGCGAGCGCATCGAGCCCCTAAAGCTAGGGAGTGGGTTCGGAGCACTGATATCCCCCCCGCCCCCAAAGTTTGGGAACTTGGACACATCTTTCTTTCTATAGTCAATATTTAGTATTGAAATAACGGACAATAATAATAATTATGTCATTTACCAATTACTGGTCACTGATTATTCATATCTGAGTCAAAAGTTTAACCTTACTGTAGGCTTCTTGCTAAATTTAATAATCAACTTAATAAAGTCTTTTTGTATGGAAACATTCACTTGGGGTTACGTAAAACAATTGCACTGCTCCATCGTCCTTTATTGCATTCACTTGGGGTTACGTAAAACAATTGCACTGCTCCATCGTCCTTTATTGAGTATGAGTATAAACCCCCTTTTTTTATAGACATTTATCTGTTAATTTTATATCCCCTTCAATTTTCTGTTTCTTGCACTTTAGAAGAGATACTATGAAATAAAAACTGCAAACGTCTTGGGTTTTGTCCAAATCTATCAATTACATTTTGAATGAGTTCATGTTTATTCTCAAAAACCTTTTCTCGATGAATACTCATCATGCACAGTCCAGATAAACTTCCATCTGCCATACTTGACCTTAAACAGATTTTTAACCGTTCTCATAGTGCTGAAGGACCTCTCCTCTGGGCAGGTTGTTACTGGTAATGTTTGAGCAATAAGAATAGCCTGTCGAACAGAAGGAAACAGATCACTGTGTTTGAGCAAGCCTAAAGTTCGTCTTCACATCCATCATCTTGTTTTTTCCTTCCTGACCACATTTCAAACTGTTATGGATAGGTTTTGCTCATGTGTGTAATTAATAGTTAAATTTAGCAAATGTTAAAATTAAGGTAAATATTGACTTTAGGTGAAAATTAAAATTTGGGAGACGGGTGGATGTATTTCGAAACAAAAAGTAAATTCAATCAATTAAGGCCATGATAAATGAAAATAAAATGCAATGGAATTAGGACATTCCAAAAGTTATTATTGAAAGTTTGCGTTATTTGAATTTACGATGAGCTGTGACACCTGCAAGTGTAAAATAAGTAATTGTTTACATGTGTACCAAATTTTTGAACACTAAAAAATGGATGGTACACTTTGGAAGCACTGATATCCTAAGTGCAAATCCCCCAAATACATGGCGTCAGTTGAATAAACAAATACATCGCACTTTCACGTTTTATCAACACACGGCATAACAATTTTTCGGTTGCTGGATGTCCTACACATTAAAGCTATTCGACCCTTTGGCTCCGGGTTGTGAAACGATCGCTCTGCAATCGCCTTATTGGTGCACTGCTGAAGGAAAGTGTGAGGCCACATGGAGATTCCTCGTGGAGGATGTGGATCCTACAATTGTCGGTGGTTGTACTAAACTATGTAATTATTGCCTTGATGTTTTTCTTAACACTCACGGCTACCCATCACAGTTGCATCTCTAAAGAGATCGTTTTCCAAATTAAAATTTGTAAAAACTGTTTGAGAAACATCATGTCACAAGATAGGCTGCAGGAACTGCATAGAAAGGCAGTTTGCCAAAAGAATGGACCTCAACGCTTAATAATTTCGCCCAAAAAATGAAGGCTAGAAAGAAAGACTTAGGCCTAAAAACATGAAAATGTCCACTTATCGCATAATTAATTTTCCACTTGTATTTTAATCATACAATTATAATTTATATTATATCTGTATTATGTAGATATGTGGTACACTCAGTGGTCGAAGTGGCACAGAGCTACTGCCAGTATGGTGTAGACCATAGATCCACATAGTATAAATAGGAGGTTTCAAAAGAAATACATTCCATTCCGTATAATTACTTTTTTTTTTTTTTTTTTTTGGTATTGAAAAATTAATGTATATAATTTTATAAAATTAATGTAAAAATTAAAAAAACTTCATTGAAGGGTTTGTGGTCGGTCTCTTTCAGTCTCAGCTGCTAATTATCAATTTTATCCGTTAAAAATGCCATTTGCCGTTTTTTGCGTTAAAATTTGTTCTTTCATCCTGATATCTTTACGTAGTTTGTGAAGAGTTTATAATTTATTACATACCGGGATGGTAAATAACGTTTTTTTTAACTGCCGGTATGCTCACTTCCATTTTCTTAACTACCGCTATGCCATACCGGCACATTTCGAACACTGGGTGTTATAGTACTCGTATATTTGTAAACAACACATACCTGCACATTGCATTTCCACACGCACTTTTTTTTTCCTGGCCTGCATTGAAGTTTTGTTGCACATGCAAATTAATATCTGCAGCTACGAAATCCATATTGCATTCTTGCAGTGTAGAATACTGAATTCCCTGTTTGTATACAACCATATCCAATAACGATCACTAAAGTCTCATAGTTGTTAACCTTAAACATTCAAATGTATTTTACCGAATTCGTTTCAATGCGATAAAACGTATATTCATGATTATGCATCTGACAGCTCACCGTGTTAAATCTGACTGGCTGATTGATAACCTTGCATTATGTACTTCTGTTCCAAAATTTATTTTAAAGGTTAAAACTACAGGGCTCTATAGGTAGTTCCTTTACTTTACCAGACATCAGTCTCCCTAACTTCCTGACATCCCCATTTTCCCAAAACAAACACCGTGAAAAACACATCCTCCGTAGTGTCCGAAATTCTGGAAAAATTATTATGCTTAGGGGTGCTGAAATAAACTTTCCGGGGTTGCACAAGTGGTGCTAGTTACGCCACTGCGAATGCTCCGAGGTGTTTTGCAACTTATCTCTCCCCCAACCTTGCTCGGCATGGCTGCTAGACTGGAAGCGATGATATGCGCTGATTTGAATTCCTTTTCCTCGCATTTCCGAAATGCTTTTGCCGAAAGCATTGCTTAACAAAGCAACAAAAAACTGTTTCTTTTCTTCCTTTGCTATAAAAATGAAGGCTCCGACAATGTCATAGTTTATACAAGACAACCGCACCAAAATTTGCGACCTTGAACAAATAAAAGTTGCGTATAATGAACACAAAAACAGCTGGTTGTGTATAATTAACAGGAGTAAAAGTATGTAATAAACTGGAAAGAGATAGTAGTGTTAACTTCTGGATTTCGAAAGATGACACTCTAAGAGCATGCTGGTCAACCAAAGAGAACCATCGCCGGAGGAGTACATAACTCTCTTTTGTCTGTACAAAACTAGTACACCATTCTGGCAGTGTTTATTTTCGATTTTAGAAATATGGCACTCCAAGTACATGCTCGAGTGCCACAAAAGGAGAGTAAAAAAGAACCACTTCCGGTGGTGTACAACATTTTCTTTTGGGTGTACAAAACTAGGACAACACTCTGGCAGTGTTTTTTTTTTTTCAATTTTGGAAAAGTGGCACTACAAGTACAAGGTCGAGAGCCACAAAGGAGAGCCAAAAAGTACCACTTCCGGTGGTGTACAAAATTTTCTTTTGGGTGTACAAAACTGTACAAAACTAGTACAAAACTTTGGCAGTATTTATTCTCGATTTTGAGAAAGTGGCACTCAGAATGTACTTGGAGTGCCACTTTTAAAGAGTCGAAAAATACCACTTCCGGTGGTGTACAAAATTTTCTTTTGGGTGTAAAAAACTGTACAAAACTAGTACAAAACTTTGGCAGTAGTTATTTTCGATTTTGAGAAAGTGGCACTCAGCATGTACTTGGAGTGCCACTTTAACAGAGCCGAAAAGTACTACTTCCGGTGGTGTACAAAATTTTCTTTTGGGTGTACAAAACTGTACAAAACTAGTGCAAAATTTGGCAGGAATTATTTTCGATTTTGAAAAAGTGGCACTCCAGCATGTACTTGGAGTGCCACTTTTAAAGAGCCGAAAAATACCACTACCGGTTGTGTACACAATTTTCTTTTGGGTGTACAAAACTGTACAAAACTAGTCCAAAACTTTGGCAGTAGTTATTTTCGATTTTGAGAAAGTGGCACTCAGCATGTACTTGGAGTGCCACTTTTAGAGAGCCGAAAAGTACTACTTCCGGTGGTGTACAAAATTTTCTTTTGGGTGTACAAAACTGTACAAAACTAGTGCAAGACTTTGGCAGTAGTTATTTTCGATTTTGAAAAAGTGGCACTCCAGCATGTACTTGGAGTGCCACTTTTAAAGAGCCGAAAAATACCACTTCCGTTGGTGTACAAAATTTTCTTTTTGGGTGTACAAAACTGTACAAAACTAGTGCAAAACTTTGGCAGTAGTTATTTTCGATTTTGAAAAGTGGCACTCCAGCATGTACTTGGAGTGCCACTTTTAGAGAGCCGAAAAGTAGTACTTCCGGTGGTGTACAAAATGTTCTTTTGGGTGTACAAAACTGTACAAAACTAGTACAAAACTTTGGCGGTAGTTATTTTCGTTTTTGAAAAAGTAGCACTCCAGCATGTACTTGGAGTGCCACTTTTAGAGAGCCGAAAAGTACTACTTCCGGTGGTGTACAAAATTTTCTTTGGGGTGTACAAAACTGTACAAAACTAGTACAAAACTTTGGCAGTAGTTATTTTCGATTTTGAGAAAGTGGCACTCCAGCATGTACTTGGAGTGCCACTTTTAAAGAGCCGAAAAGTACCACTTCCCGTGGTGTACAAAATTTTCTTTTGGGTGTACAAAACTGTACAAAACTAGTACAAAAACGTTGGCAGCGTTGATTTCTTATTTTGGAAAAGTGGCACTCCAAGTACATGTATCTGAAATAAAGTCCTCTTAAATTGTGTTAATTGAAGGCGCAGCGAGAGCAAACAAGCGGCAATCCGCTGTGTCTTCACCCGGACAGCATCGTCGGGGGATCGGTCAGCAATCACGACTACCTCGCTGACTTTGCCCCTGCTTAATAGACCATACAGTAGTGGCCAAAATTGTGAAAACCTTTCGGAAAAAAGAGTATTTTTGAGGTTTGATGGCTCATAACACCACTTTTTTTTGTAATACCATAAAATTATATAAAAATGGAAAGATAATTTCATCAAGAATGTAATGCAGGAAAGTTTGTTCAATTATCTGTATTCTATGAAAAGTTATAACCAAACAACCAGAAAAAGGAAGCAAAACTTGATTAGGTTGATATGAAGTAGCTTTCCTGCATTTGAACGTGGCCAATGAGCATGAGTGTTTAAACAGCCAATCAGGTGTCATCTTGTTTTGTCAATGAGCCAATCAGGTCACATTAGAATTCAGCTGTTGATGTCATGTATTGGAGCTGAGAGCAGGACATTTGTCTATTATTGCTATCAAGTAGAGTTTTTTTTTGTGTGTGTTCTTTCATTTAGTGAGCTTGTGAAACGTAATGAAATTAAAGAAATGACGCAAAGAGTTGACTGGTTATCCAGAAAGCGATGAAAAATAGTACTATTAAGTGAGCAAGGCTTCAGTTATGAAGAAATTAGAAGAAGAATTATTGGAAACTTAACCAAAGGTGGCCTTTCCTAGTTTTTGAAGAGTTATAAGATGACTCAGTCACTACAAAACCAGCCTGCAAAAGGCACGAAAAGGTGCACAACAGCAAATGATGATAGAAAAATTACGAGACTGTGCCTAGGTGACAGAAGACAATCAGTTGGGTTATACAAGACGAAATGGCGCAATGCAATGTGAAGTTGTGTGCAAGGACTGTTCGTCGCTGACTGCAGGAACTTGATCTAAAAGCTAGAATTCCACGAAAAAAATATTTTTATCTCTGAATCAAAGGCTGAATAGATCAAACTGGGCTAAAACCTATGTTAACTGGACAGCGGAACAATGGGACAGTATTATTTGGAGTGATGAGAATTCAAAATCTCCCTGTTTGTTAATGATGGCATCAAATACGTAAGGAGAAGAATAGGAGAAGATTTGCATCTTGATTGCTTTACATGTACAGTGAAACACCCAGTTAGTGTTATGATCTGGGGTTGTATACATCAAAAGGTGTGGGCAGAAGCCTTCCGTAAGTGATCTTTTCCAAGATAATGAAGCATTTATATTTCAACAGGATTCTGCTCCATGCCATGTTGCTGCTGTGTGCAAAAGGTGGTTTCAAGATAATCATATGCCACTGCTGGAACGGCCTGGGAATAGCCCATACCTTAACCACGTTGAAAATCAATGAGTCGACTAAAGAATCTTGTTAGTCAGAAGCAACCCAGCAATAAAACCCAACTGATAAAAGCAGTAATTCAATCTTGGTTTCACATTATAACAGCTGCAGAACTAAAAAAACTTAGTTCCCTCCATGGGAAGGCGTTTTAAGGCCGTAATTAAAGCTAAAGGTTACCCAACAGTTTATTAACTGACATGGTGAGAATTTGTGTATATCTTATTTGTTTATGTGTTTCACCTTTTTTCTTTAGAACTGCTGTTCTAATACAAAATCCTTCATAAAAGTTATTGCATTACATTCTTGATGAAATCATCTTTCTATTGATATATAATTTTATGGATTTGCTCCAAAAAAAAAAAAAATTGGTGTTGTGATCCATCAAACCTCAAAAATACACTATTTCCAAAATGTTTCCGCAGTTTTGGACACTACTGTAGGTGTGATATCTGGAAGGTCCGGAATTAGAATAAACAACTGTCTACGTGATTTATTTCCTACCGTGAACACAAGTATGTAACGAATCTGTCCTTTATTGGTATCCAGAATAAAATTACCTCTATGTTAAAAATATGTGCTGATGTTCATGGGAAATTCAGCCTTTGTTTTCATGAAACCTTCATCATAATCCTTTAAATCGCCTTTCAATACGTGCATAACAATTTGAAACCCTGCGTCTGTATTATCTTGCTCCTGTAGAAGTAAAATCATGATTTGGTATTTATAGATATCTCTCTTATCTCGTCTAATCAGATTGCCTCTCATATTGTGTGCTTTGATTCAGATTTTGTTTCTGAAGTAATCCCAATTACCAATATCCTCGTTCTCTTGTATTTTTTTAACATTCTTCTAGATTTTGTGATGGATTCTGATCGTGAGGGGTGAGTTGTGCAACAAGCATTGAGAGAGTTTTTTTTAAAGTTAAGCTCCATTTGCAGCTGTATCATTGCGTCGTCTGAGATGTGTGAAGGGGAGTTTAGGATTTTTTTCTAAATTTTTGTTCTTTATTTTATATTTTCGGACGAAAAATGCAATGTGTCCTAAAATGAACATCAGAAGCAGCGATCCAAGTTAAGCGGCCATCGTGGGTTCGCGGATTTCCCAGGTTCCTGAAAGTATTTTTACCGTTATTAACGTTTTTAGAATTATAGGAGTCGCCTGCTAAATTCATCTTCGAGGAAGTATCAGAGGGTGTGGTATAATAAGATATCCTACCAAAATGTTTATATCATTATGTCCAAGGATCCTGGGTTTAAGATGGCACCGATCTCTTGGGGAAAAACATAAATTTAAATTAGAAAATGTAAAACCACCATAGGAATTTTTATATAGATCGTGTTTTTAATTGAATAGTGTAAAGTTTTATGTAACCTGTATTGTGAAACTGCACTCGGAGGTCATGCAATGCTGAATGTACAATATCTGGATAAAGACGTTACTCTCCTAGCTAAATATTATTCCTTCAGTTTTTGCCGTTTACAGTTGTCTTGGTACGCCTAAAAAGTACCTAAAAGGCGAATGAAAGAAAAGTATGTGAAAATATAGAATAAAAATTCATTGTGTGAAAGGTTACGGTGATAAAATTTGCTGAGAGCAATGAAATTAGCACCATGGGAACCGTACATGATTTTGAATAGTTCGATGTGTTATATGTTTTATTTCCGCTTTATATTTTACGTATACTTTGAACATCCCACATGTCGTGGGGTAGAAGCGTCTCAACATGAAATTCCCAACACTGGTTTTGTGCATTTCTTAGCGCATTGAGCAGTTTTTTGGTACATAAGGCTATTTCTTTTAAAGGGAAAGGGTGCAGAATCTAATCTCTTCTCAGGAATACTGTTGATATATCTTGTATCTCACTGGATCCAGTAATAACCCGTGCATTGTGCATTTGCTGTGGAAACGAGCTTCGGACACGCCACATGAGAAAGGTAACCATTTCCTCCACAAGAACATTCACAGGGTTGCATTCCTTCAGAGAACGCATTTCAAACTTCATGGTATTCACAATAATAGAATGATTCAAGTGGTTAGTTTGAGTTTTAGAATCGATGAAACCATGGTAGGTTAAAAAGAAATCAACTGCAGCTGGATAGTGCAAAACTTATAAAATGTGAGTACGGACCAAGGAGATAAGAAGAACTTCTTAGTGGAGGAATCCGAGGCATTTGACGGTCTTTCGAATCTAACAAACTCCAACTCAGATACACTCTGAATACGTGACAATGACGGATTAATTTCGTCACCTTTCGTCCAATATAATTGAAATGATACACACACCTAGTTCTTAATCCGATGTCAGTTCGTTTATCTCCAAAATCTGAGTCGAGATCTCGGAGTATTAACAGCGCTTCCTTGGCAAAGTCTCAAATAATATCAGCCAACACCTTTTCGTGAATTGTTTTTAAAGGTAACCCAGGTATTATCTTATATACTCATCTGAATCATCAGTTACCATTATTCGTCAGTTTTGACGTGGTAATTCATAAGCCATTTCATTTTCCATCTGAAAGAATATCATGAGCATTGATTGACGCCGATTTAAAGTCCTAAAATTAACATGTCAAAGGAATTAACATTTCCGGAAGAAATACGTCTACCTGAAAGTTATCTTCCTTTTCTAGAAACTTTTAGAGCATTATATGTTTTGTTCTTTCGTATGATATTAATTCTTGTCGAACACTAATTTGACTCTGTTGCGGGCATCGGTTCCAACTGTACAACTGGTACTCATGCTAACCTGTAATATACACTGACGGAAAAAAATCCCAACACCAAGAATGGGTTGTGTTAGATAAACGACAGTTGGTAGGCGGTGAGAGTACATCTGTAAGATGACGTCTATGCAAATTTCGCGCTCGGCGCATACGTGTGGCGCTAGTAGCGCCTCGGAACATGCAAAGCAAGTTTGCTGTAAATACGCGCTGCAACGTTCGTGAGCGTTAGGTATCGTTGAGATTCGACGTAGTGTGTTGATGTTAGTCAAGAATGCCTTTAAGAAGACGAAGAAGCCATTATCAACAGTTCACGGAGTTTGAACGAGGTCGTGTAATAGGGCTACGAGAAGGTGGATTTTCTTTCCGCAATATTGCAGAACGACTTGGCAGAAATGTAGCCACTGTGCAGGACTGTTGGCAGCGGTGGTCAAGGGAAGGTACTGCCTTAAGAAGACTTTGTTCCGGCCGGCCACGTGCCACTACTGAGAGAGATGACCGCCGTGTATTGCGTATGACCATGGCGCATCGTACTGCGTCTGCGACAGCAATTCGAGCTGAAGTTGCCACCACAGTGACACAACGAACTGTTACAAATCGGTTACTTGAAGGACAGCTCCGATACAGACGCCCTGTAGTGTGCATTCCACTTACTCCAAACCACTGCCGTTTGCGACGTCAGTGTTGTCAAGCTAGAGCTCATTGAAGGACGGAGTGGAGATCTGTTGTGTTTTCTGATGAAAGCCGGTTCTGCCTGGGTGCCAGTGATGGCCGTGTATTGGTTAGAAGGAGGCCAGGTGAGCGCCTGCAACCAACCTGTCTGCGGCCGAGACACACTGGACCTTCACCTGAAGTTATGGTCCGGGGAGCAATTTCCTATGACAGCAGGAGCACTCTCTTGGTTATCCCACGCACCCTGACGCCACAGTTGTACGTCGGTCTGGTGATTCAACCTGTTGTGCTGCCATTCATGAACAGCATTCCAGGGGATGTTTTCCAACAGGATAACGCTCGCCCGCATGCCGCTGCTGTAACCCAACATGCTCTTCAGATTGTCGACATGTTGCCGTAGCCTGCTAGATCACCAGATCTTTCTCGAATCGAGCACGTATGGGACATAATTGGGCGGCAACTCCAGCGTCTCCCCCAACCAGCATTATCCGTCCCTGTATTGACCGACCAAGTGCAACAGGTATGGAACTCTATCCCACAAACTGACGTCCAGCACCTGTACGACACAATGCAAGAACGTTTGCGTGCTTGCATTCAACATTCTGGCGATTACACCGGTTATTAATGTACCGGCATTTTACATTTAAAATGGCTCTACTCGCGCTTACAATAAGCTGTGATCTTGAAACCTTAATCGAAAAAACATGTTACCTATACAAATGTATTGCCGCCATTTCATTCCTTTACAACTATTTTTTCGTGGTGTTGGGATTTTTTCCGTCAGTGTATTTAATACTCAGATACACCTGACCACCTACATATCATCCTGGCTGCCTTGAAGGAAAGTTAAAGAATTATGTTGTAGAATAAATTATGTGTGCGCGTTCCTTGGAATATCCGGAAAAACTGTTTTGTCTGACTTCTTTGCGTTCCTTTGAGGAAACAATTGCTATATGTAAAATGTAAAATTTAGAAACTTTACAAGTTATGTAAGCTGCATTCATTATAAAAGACGAAACAGAGAACAGCTTGCGTCAAATTCCATCTCGAGAATTAGACGCACATGGCTAGTTTTCCGGTTAAGATGTACAGGGAAGACCAAAAAATGTAAGCACTTGCCTTTTATGAAATCGGTTGTCCTCGTGCAGCCAAAACAGCCCTTACATCACGAGACATGGAAGCTACAAGATTTCTAAATATGCATCGTAAAATTCACGAACAAGAATTATCATTCCAGTGGTGGGTGAAAATATCCTTCCCAAGGCATTTCCATGACTTTCTCCGAAGAAGAGCTTTCTTCTATGTCATCACAACATGCTTAAAAATTTCATCCATTATCCACCCAACTCATACGTGGTATAATTCTACGTTTTTTATTGCGTATGACCGCAATTTTAGGTTTCTAACGGTAAAGATAAAGCAGAAATTTAAAGTGAGAGATATAGCAATTGCTACACTATTGCAATTTGAGGATGGGAACCAAACTGGTTTTGTATACTTTTTCTTTTAATGAGTTCATTGGAGCGTTTTTATATGTACGTCCATCTTCTTTAAATTTTCAAACTCTAATCAGTGATCCTCCGAATTCCGCAAAAGAGTGGTATCTTCACCTGTGGTAGCATCTATTCTGTTAACAAAAATTTGTTTCATAGCTTTAACAAATCATGGCATACGTATTAAGCGTCAAATATTTTCCTTCAACTGCGTCTCGTTTTTTATTTCGAATTACGTTGCAAATGTTCATATGATTTTCCACCTGGAAAGTAGAATCAGATTGGTTCCTGAGTCAGGTACTAACCGGCCATCGTGTATCAGCGGAGTGGTTTCGCCGTTTTGCCGAGAAGAAACGGGCGTGAGGATGTGGAATCCAGTCCGCAGGCGTAGCCCACATGAGTCCACATTGTTTTTGACTTTCACAGAGAACGAATATTCTCGCTCCTGAGATGAAAATAAACAGGATTTTCGATTCTGCTCGGTCATCTCAGAGCAAGACAGCAGTTCATCGAGCTGGTCACGAAGACTTGCTGAGAACGAGTGACGGAGGACGTGAAGTGCAGAACGGTGACTCCGACACAGAGTCACCACAATAACACCCGCGCATGTGCTATAGACTTGGTAAGATTATATAAATAATATTTTCGTTTTTTCATCTCTGTGAGATTATTCATTAAATTAAGGATTAATTTTCTAATGCATGAGACCCTCAGTGTAAATTATGTTAATGTAACTACTTAGCCTAGACACCTGTAAACGACTTGAACTAAAATTTTCATCGCGCTGGAGAATAAATCTTCCACCCCGACCCAAAATTAAGAAATGTGGCGAATTAGCACGTCTCACACGCGTGCTAAGACAAAGGGGTGGGAATTAGTGGTCCCTGGAGGGCAGCAGACTCCATCCGGTTCCTTGACCGATCCTGTCTTGGTGGACGATTTGCTTTATCCTGGTCGGACTGCTCCCGCATCGCCTTCACTGTCAAACTTGATAGAGTTCTACATATTCCTGCAGAGTCGGTATTTTGACGGAGCATGTACAGTCATTTGCTTAGCTTATTTTGGATATTGGCATGACTGTTCGCTCAACGTCTTCACTATCAATATTTGAGAGAGTTCCATATATCTCTGCAGACTCGGTATTTTGACGGAGCATGCACAATAATCAGCCTAGCTTTATTTGAATATTGGCAGAGTTGCTCGCGCAACGCCTTTAACATCAAATTTTGAGAGAGTTCCACATAACCCTGCAGTCGTCATTTTGACACAGCAGACTCGGTCAACACAGCCTAGCTTTATTTGAATATTGGCATGAATGCTCGCACAACAACTTTAATATAAAATTTTGAGAGAGTTCCACATATCCCTGCAGAGTCGTCATTTTGACAGAGCAGACACAGTCAACAGCCTAGCTTTATTTGGATCTTGGCAGGATTGCTCGCGCAACGCCTTTAATATCAAATTCTAAAACATGGTTCGATCTCTTTGATAAATTAACTTCGTATTTTACTTTCCGTTTTAATTCCGCTTTCAAAAGTCGTATTCAAGACATTGTTTACACAGCGGTACCAAAAAACTGGGAAGGGGCGCTTTTATTTGCATTATATGCCACCACACCCATGAGGAAAAAGGTATCCAGCACAAACGACGTAATCGTAAAGGCAGATATCTGCGCAAGCTCAAATTGTAGCATTTGCAATTCCCACAACAACTTGTCACTATTTAAGCGATTTCGAACGATGTATGCAGTCAGCGCCCGGAAATTGTGTCACTACCTCTCAAAATTACCACGAAATTTCCATTTACATGGTAAACAATTTCAAGGAATTACTTAGACTACACAATCTCAGGACAAATATCAAGCGTGCGAGACCGGTGTGGCCATAGACAAACCCTGAACGATCGTAGACACCGGCATTTGGCGTACATCGTAACATCTGCCTTGAGTGTGAAATCGCCGTTAATGACAGCTGGATTCACTGCTGTAGGTAGCAGTAGCATCAGCGTTTGAATATTGCAACGTTCTATGTAGTTTATAGGGTACCGAATGCGACGGCTCACCCGGGTGCCGTTACTGACTCTACGACAGGAGGCTGTGTGCCTCGCCGGAGTCGGAAACACTGCCATTCGACGAACGATGACTGTTAGCGTGTACTCTAGTCCAAGGAATCGCGATACCACCTGTCTCGGGCCGATGGCTGACTCCCGGATTGGTGACAGTCAGGCGTGGCAATGGATCTCGCATGCGTACAAGGCACATTGTAGGCCAACGGTGGGTGTATTGAGGTTTAACTATTTGCAGCTGGCACAATTCGGAACCCTCGTACGTCTGCAGACGGCTCTGACCGGTGGAGCGTACATAAACATAGTTGAGGATCATTTGCATCCGCTCATGTCATGGAACGACTTTGAGGATGCTACCTCTTTCAACACGACAATACACCACGGCACACCTCCGTAGACTATCGATCATTGCTGGAGGAACATTCCACGGAGTTTGGCATCCTGATTTGCCCCCCTCGTTTCTTGGATTAAAGCGCAAGCGAATATATTTTTTATGCTGTTCATCGTACCACTAATGGCAGGGATCATCCACCGACGAATATTACGGAATTGTGGGACGCTCATCAGGAACTACGGTGTTCACTGTCTCCAGCGTATTACAGAAAGCTCGAGGAGTCCATGTACCGTTGTATAGCTGCCATTATACAGTCACGAGGAGGACCAACTCAGTATTAGAGAGGTATCCCACTTTAATGCATGCTCGGGAACACTTTCACCACAGAAACAAATTGCACACACCTTGTAATTTAGATAATGTGAAGGTTTCCTGCAGGAGCATGTCACTTCCTTTTCTGATGATCAACAACTTTTAAAAAGTTGTAATTGAAAATGAATTGGGCGTTTCCTAAATATCAAAAACCCACGAGTCCCAGAAAAAAGGCGAAACTCCACATTTTTACTGAAATTCTTGGCTTTTCTTTGGTTTCTGCACTTACAGACTAAAAATACAGGTTGTACTTTTTTTTAAATTTTTAAATCGCAGTGTCTTTTAATAATTATTCATTATCTTGTTTTCATTTAGTAAAATGAAGAGCAGTTGTTTCAAACCTTGCGCACTCTACCTGTGTAGAACGTGTCATTTTTTTATGCATTTAGAATGCATTTCTTGACTGGGAATATCTTAAACGTTTGAGAAACAGATTTATATGGTTAGATATACAGAGGTTGTACAGGATAATGTTTAGATATACAGAGTTTGGACAGGATAATGTTTAAATGCACAGATGTTGGACGGGATAATGTGAACACCTAGGAAAATGAGATTTTACGTAACTTGTAGTGTGTGGGAGCAGGTTTGGCTTTCAAAACCGCCGTAATCCACATTTGAATGGAAGCATACAAATCCTGCATGGTCGTTGGTATGATGTTACACCATTCTTCATGCAAAAACGGATACAGGTCTTTGAAGGATTCAGAAGAACGATAACGGAATATTACTCTGTTTTCCAACACAGGTCACCGTGGCTCGATGATATTACAATATGGTGATTGAGCAGGCCAAGGACGGTGTGAAAAATTGTCCCTCATGTTCCTCAAATCAATATCGGAAATTCCGAGCTCTATGAATTAGGGTGTTATCATCCTGATAGGTGGCATCCCTTCCAGGAATCAGTGTCTGAGCCATTGGATAAACTTCGTCGGCCAAAATGGTTTCCATACTCCCTGCCAGTCATTCGTTCTTTCAAGGTGATCAGGGGACTTGCTGAAAACGTTCACGATATGGCCGCCCAGAGCATGACAGAACCACCGCCATGCCGCACTGTTGGGAGCAGACAGTCTGGGTTGTACGCTTTTGACGACTTTTTTCGGGATCAGGTCAGTCGTAACGTGTTCTGCGGTGAGGAATGGTGTGAATGTGGATTAATCCTATCACACTAAACGCTTTCATGCATCGGATGTTCACGTTATGTGCTACTGGAACCACTGCCTTCCCGGTTGTGTATTCACCCTGGTCACCAGAGGTTTTGCATTTGCAGCTCTGCTACGAATATCGATTATGCAGTTCTCTGTGCAGTGTTTTCTTTGATATTGGTAATTGAGATGCAGATTGAGCTACGCACTAATTTTCAGCGCTGTGGTTTTCTTATTACGGGTAGCAATACTTTTCAGTACGCTTCTGTCACATCAGTCAGTGTCGTCTTCCGGCAGCTCTTCTGTTTTGTAGACGAGGTATTGCCACGAACACGGTATGCTTTTCATGACGCTGGACACAGTAGCTCTCGATACCATTATTAACAAGGCGACTGTTGTCACGGAGGAATCCCCTAACCAACCGCCAACAATTTTAGTCCTCTTTCGATGTCATTTAGGTCGCTCATTTGGTCGTCACCCTGAAAGAAAGTTTGCAAGACACTTTAAATGCTCTTAAACAGGACCTAGAGTTTCTAAACAAATCTATTACAACCAAAAATTGTTGGATATTTTGCGTACCGATACGGACACAACTTCAATAAAATCACAACTCTGAGCGTCTTGTTCCGACTGTTCTATCAAACCTCTCTATATAAATTATATTTTAAATATTTTTACAAATCGTACTGATCATATACAGGAATATTTTGTTTTCGAGATCAACTGTTTCGTTATGTCCGTGTTTCCTCAGCTGTACGGCATCGAAAATTCATTGGATGTCCCAAAAGCATTTGAAATCTACAATAATTTGTTCTTTCCAGACAACTATGACAAAAAAACTCCAATTTGGATGAAGGCTTCCAGAGTAGATTCTCTGCAGCAAAAGCTTGTGTTTGCGAATTGGGCGTATAATTAAAATACCTGTAGGATGAGCAGCTGTGTCTCAGCACATTCCGGAATCGGTATCAGCTGCAAATATTCAGTCCCTATTACTGATTGTTCTTCAGAGAGCTTTAGGAACCCCTTGCAGGTGCTCATTCTTAGATACGGAAATCGACAGTAAAGATGTTTGGTGTGTGTATGGTGCTGAAATTTATGGCTTGTATTCCATTTCTACGACAACTAGAAATATTTGCGATTATATGCCGCGAATTGAGGGGATCAAAAAACCGGAACGCAATCAACATTCGCTTGTGAAAGTTAATGTTCGGTAATCATTACAACCAAATCAAACGTAGTGTTTAGCTGTATGTGACTACAGAAATACGAGCTTCTGAAAATTTTCACTACATATAGGTAAAATATTGAGTCATATACAAGATAAAACATCCCACTGTGTATTAGAGGATTTTATAGCATGAACTGGAATCATATTTTCGTTTTAGAAATGAAATATATTTTATCTTTTACATACTTTTCGTTTGTATTCTATTTGTTGTCATATTCGTTTTGCGTGTCTAACGTATGAGAATTAAGAAATTATAAAAAACATAGTGGAAAAAGTCTACCATAAAAGTGTTTTTCAGCTAAGACCAGTTGGTTTCTCATGACTACAAATCATTTAGATAAAAACAAATGAATGAACATTAATATTATCCGAAATTACTCAGGAAAATGGCACTATTTAAGAATTTCCGAAACCCCTACTGATCTGCTACAATTTCGTAGAGACTAATTTTTCCAGATTTAGGGGAATGCAAAGAAAGTGCCATAATTTTGAAAAGCCTGGCCTCACGAACATTTTCGGCGACCACACGTACCAAGTCATCGTTCAGAACAGATTATTGCCGACCGCTCCACTCATCACCTTGCACGTCCTGACGGCTTTCTTTCATATGCCTCGACCTATTCCCTCACAATTCCACCCATCATGGCAGTTCGAGAAATCTGACAATGAATGTCAGCAGGTATTGCATTGCTTGCATTCAAAAATCATATCGAATTACGGACCTTATTTCAGAATCAACGGGCCACTCGATTTTCTTAAACATGTTAAAACAACACACAAACACCATCTAATTTTCTCGCAAGGGCGTCTATGGCGTGCTCACAAATGAGTGAAGTCAGCGCGCATGCGCAGTATCAGAACTACAGCGTTTCAGCAAGAATATTTGTATACGGTACTTACTTTCCTAATATACCTCGTATATTCTAACAAGAATATTTGTATCCGGCAGAATTTAACACATGAAAAGACTGAATTTATCTAATAAAGGAGCACTTTTTTCCTCGCCAGTCGTCCTTGTTCACCTCGTTGTTAGATTTACATTTCCGTTAGAATTAAATTTCAGGAAACAACAGCACCTAATACTACCAAGTTTGCTAAATACCGTACTGATTTGCAAAATGCGCCAACGTCGTTTTTCTCCTTATAATATCAGGATAATTTTGACGGTGAATCAAACATATTTAAACATCCGTGATATACCAGACATTACATGTATTTCATGAGTTGAAGGTTTACAAGTTTTGGAAGGCACAACAACATTCCTTAAGTAATTTCAAGATATGATAAATTTCCTGAATTTGTAGCAAGAGTTAAATATATATATGCTATCGTTTTTGAATGAAGTATTGCTAAGTCTGATGCAATTTAGACTTTGCTTTAAAACATAATCCAATACGACAAAACGTAGATTAGACACACTGTAAAGTTATAAAACAACAAGTAAATCAAGTTTTAGTCACAATTACTTCTTTTTGTCCGCTATTATTTATCTGCGCTCTAAGATGGTGTTAGCAATTGGAATCTAACTTAAATATAAAAATTGCGTGATGAACGAAGTTGACGGTCATCGATGTTTGTTATTTGCTTCCACGTAGGTATTGGCATTCTGGTGTATGCTGTATTGCAGTCTTTATTAGCAATTAGCGATCTCCAAGGGCAGATCTAAGGACTATGTGTATACCCTTGTTTCTTAATCGTTGCCAGTAAAGGACTCACGCTCCGCTTCGTCTTGTAAATATCAAGTGATTTGTCACGACCAACGACGGACGAAGGGCAGGAAACTACGCTTAGAAAGCTGTGCCGTTAGGACCGCTGTGTCATTTTACAGTTCTTCTTCGTAAAAGCCAGACGTTCGTCGAGGTACTATAAATCAATAAGTTGAATAGTTTCTAGGTTATTCAGATATTATGTTACTATGGTGCTCCTAGCGGACGTTCTCATCGTTCTTAACATTTCTTTAAATTTTAAAGTATTTCTGGTAACAGAATAACACTTAGACATGTACGATCGAAGTTGTATTCCAGTTTTCCGATAAAATTATAATAGCACAGCAGCATATGCATCTCTTTTCAGGTTTACAAATTGTACGCATTAACATGCACCGGGTTGCAAAAAAATCCCTAGAAAGTTCTACGTTCCAAGCAGAGCTGATAAAGAAAGAGGGAACTGCTTTGATAAATCAATGATCGAAAGATTCGACGGACTGCCAGATAAAAACCGCAGTGCAGTTCATATTAAGACAAAACGTCGCTTATAAAGTGTTACCACTGATCAAGTGAATCTTTCCTGTTACAGGCATCCCCTTCCCCTAAATTAAAACAAAACAAAGATCGAACTAGCAACGAGAAAAAGATCTTCAGATCCGTGGACATGAAGCATTTTACTCATGCAAACGATTTTCTGAAGCAAATATCCAAAAATATTAATGGTTTTTATTTAAACCCAAGAGTACATTAGGCAATGGGTATCACGGAAGCAGCAGCACCTTAATTTTAAGATATGCATAACGTATCATCAATACAGTGAAACCCACTACTACTAAATTTTATAAGCGTATCTTGAGAAATACCTAAGATAAATATCAGCTCTCAGAAAAACAACAAAAATGTCCCAAGAAAACTGAATTTCGCTGTAAACTTAAAAATATATAGGCTAGACACCTTAAAATTCAACACGAAACTAGAATATGTAAGGATTCCAGCGAAAGTCCACCTCTAAATTCTTGGAGAGCTTTCGCTATAAGATTACAGAAGCTGACTCTAAGAGAAACACAAACGGGAACATTGTAGATTTGAGCAAACTAATTATAGTAACTAATTATTGGTTTTTACCTGTACGTTTTTCAATAATTCCACAAATTGACATTAAGTTTGCCAACAATAAAGTTTTTTACGCACCCTCTGCAAAATATTTAAAAAGAACAACATGTCATGTAGAAATATCCAAACTACCAGTTTTACACTGGTCACAACATGAAAAAAATATTACAACTCAAATCTGAGCAATCCTAGCAAATTTTAGGATGCTGAATATGAGAATGACATTTAACATTGCCCATGAGTTTTCATTTTTAAATGAAACCCATGGTATCAAATTATAAGTGTTTCCACATTATTTCTTACAACTTTCGATAAAAGTAAAGTAGAACTGCGGCTGTAATGCCACAGAGGTCATATCATAGATCTGACATTGCAGCAGGATCACTCTGCACCACGTGTTCATTTGGTGGGGTGTCTTGTGCCAGCCACGTGATACGTTCCATTCGTTGCTTCTTTCGGGATCAGGTCAGTCGTAAGTGTCACCGACACATGATTTCAATAGCTATATATTTGCCAGAAATTCATATTTTAAGTTATTTCCGTCTTGAATAGTTTCAGGTAAATTTCTTTTGCTTGGTTTCTGTAGTGAAATATTAAACATGTCACGTAAGTGTGTGAATAATCCAAATAACTTCTGTTATGCATGTTGAGAAGTGACATTTGCGTTAAGAAAGTGTGCGTTAAGTGCAACTATGAAAAAGCATATTTCTTGTATTTTGGTTGCAAAATCGGCGCTCTTGACAAGAAATTGGCCCCACATCTATGCTGCACTACCAGTACTTTAAAACTGAGACCGTAAGGGACGTTCTACGCATTTTGCACTACCAGTGATTTGGAGAGAACCGAAAAAACACACCACAGACTGTTATTCCTGTAGCGTGCCTCCTGTTAAGAAAGATACTGAATCGCCTGAATTTTTTCCGTAGGCTCTGATGACGAAGACATCATTGATGAACACTGTTTACATAGAGAATCACAGAAGCCATCAAAATTTGAGCAATCCAGAATTTTTTTAAACTCAGTTTCTTTAAATTACAGGAACAATCATAAGTGCAATGTGCCTAACACTTCTCTCTTTGTGTAAATCCTCGTCGCTGGTGAAAAAGGTCTGTCATAGTGTGTTCTAGAATGTACGTACAGATGTTTGAGCTTTTTACTTGTTTTTCACTCCTGCTTTTAAAATTTGCAACACCACGAAAGATTCCGCTATTCAAATAAAATTTGCATCACAGATTCCTCATGTTACAGAAGATAACTGATTACATTTGTTGAGTACAGTGTATTTTTACAAGAATTTCTCGCTTCAAACTCACAAGAGAAGGTCCCCATAGCTTGACCCCTGCGATTTTTGCGAAAGTGAAAAAATAGGTTCAGACCCTTGCCCTAAGCATAACCCTACCGGGTTTTCATGCGCAAATGCCCGCATGCACAGTTGTTCAAGTTTCAAGTGTCGCCCAAAAGTGTCATTGTCATCCTGTTAATAAAAAATGCTAAAACACCGATCTGTCCAAAAGATGTGTCAGCAAGGCAAACAAAACAAACACTGACTCAACTGATCGATTATTTCTCATGAAAATGCATTCCATAATCTATAACCAGATTGCAGCACCTGCTTTTAATGAAATGCTCATCTTCGCCTGGTAAAAATAAGGGTATTCAACGTCCAAGCACATAATAGGTTTTCAAAATGTTAATCAGCTGTAATTCAATATTGGTTTGTAACAATGTCATGTGGAAAGTTGTACTTCCGTTTTTTTTATAAGATGTGCATATCGTTCTGTATTTGCTTGTCTTCATCATTTCATTGTACAGCCGCATTATCACTACGACGAATAATACAACAATCTGTTCATCCTTCAATTACAGTACATTTCTATATCTTGAGTTATAATTTCTTTGCCGCCAAACAAAACATTCACTTCTTCTTTCTTATGTACCAACACACCTTTTCTTGGAACAAGGCATGCAAATGTCTTAATTCAGGCCACAAAAATGCATGGCTATCGACTATCAAATCCACGAGGACGTCCCTGGTGGCGCAGTGGTCTAAGCAATGGCTTCTGATAATTCGTCCGAAAGGAGTCCGGGTTCGAATCTCGGTGAGGCATGGATGTTGTGTTTGTCTTAAGGCACTGGCTCTCTCCCTTCCCTTTCTGGAACCAGCGACCCTAAATTAGGGACACGCGACTGCTTATAGCCTTTGAATTGTTCCCGGTCGTCGTTAAACCTCCAATAAAAAAATCCATCAGGTGGTGGTCAGTACAAATACTCAAAACTCGTGTACTGATCGCTGGTGTTTCTCTGCTCCTAACCTAGAAAGCTGATAATTTGCTTCTGAAACATCTGCTGAGTTTGTCGCAATTTTTCTTGTGTTTAAACAAGGTTTTTTTACACGCCTATTTGACAGATCGGTGTTTTAGCCTTTAATAACAGCACACCAATGACACTTTCGTCGACATTTGGAACTTGAGTAACTCAGTATGCGTACATTTGCGCATGAAAACACGCCAGGATTGTACTTAAAACATGAATCTGAACCTATTTTGTCACTTTCACGATAATCGAAAGGATCGCTATAGGGACCTCACCTTGTATGTCCAATTATTTTTTAAACATGATTTTTAGCGACTTATTCATTTCTAAAAATACGAGTTCAGAGGTGAACGGCCTTTTCCTAAACAAAATGATCCATAGATAATTGTAAATATGATACAGAATAATTTTAATCATTTTTCTTTACTAATAAAAAACCTACTACAGGTTGTGAGTGGATATTTAGTACTTGTCGGTAAATCCCATGAAAATCTAAGTTTTTTAGTGTACCATCGATTTTTCAAATTTGTATGGAGTTTAAATGTTCTACTAATTAATAGTATGCTCGATAGTTTTATAGGGAAAGAAACTGACTGGCCGAATTTACGAATAAGTGCATTCCTCAAGTAATTGAAGCGAGCGTTTCTTTGTTCTTGAGGAACCTATCAATCCTATTATTGACTGAGGCTCAATACCAAGACTGCAGTTATCGTTGCTCCTTTAGCTTTGATCTATTGATTTTAATGAATTCATTGTATCTTTCATTACCGCCAGCGTGAAGCATTGTACGGAAGTGAAATAATATGTAATGCATTTGCTATATTATTGTATCATAACGTACTGTCTACCCAAATTTCCGTATTGTAAAGCAAGAAGTAAATAAACATATTCACTGTACAGAAATTGATGGAATTATAGCAGAGTTTACTTTGAACAACAGAATTGCCAAATTTAGTTTCGTAGTTAACGGATTACGGCAGGTTCCTTCCAAATTTGAACAAGCAAACTAATCATGATGCAAATCCAACGTTCTTCTTAATTATATTTTAATATATGATTTTAATAAAATAGTGAAAGCTTATTTTCGAGAAGTAAATGAAAATATAATGTTGATTTCTTTTATTGCAATTATGTATTAACACATTTCATGAGATCCGAAAAATATTATTCCTGTACGGAAGAAGATGTATATCACACAGAGATTTAAAGATTCCTAAAACTTCATGGCGCTAAACGTTGGATACATTGTCTGGTTTATTTCTCTTAGAAGTGGTTAAGAGCGCTTCATAATTATCAAGCGAGCATTTCCGATCAGTTGCGGCTAATGCTCCCATTATACATTAGTAGATCTTTTCTGATAAAGGAAGTATTATTTGTGGAGTTCAACAGCAATTCTCATCATGCATATAAGCGAAAATGTGTGTTGTAGTAACATGCATGAAAATCAAAATATTTGAACTGACTTTCACAGAAAAGGACATCTTTTAAGAAATGTGATAGGAATGATTATTTTTATCACATAATATTATGTGATAAGTATCACACAATTCCATGTGATATTCTTATTACACATTCCGTGTGATGAGAACGTATTTTGCGGCAATTGTGTTGAATTTGGTAGATATTCATTTCAATTTCATTTTCAAATATTTTTGAAATCACATATGATCATCCCGCTTAATATGAAGCTCCGTATAAACCGAAGTTTTTATTGGTCACTTGAATTTTACAGTGTTCTCCCTTGTTATTTTAACCGTATAATAAGAAAAATAATTTTTGGTGAAATCTTTATCGCAGTTCACCACGGCTATCGGCAAAGTAAATTAGTGGCTTTCATTTAGCTGATAATATTTCCTCTCTCACCTAAATGCTAGGAATAACAGGCTATGCACAATAAATTGTGTTTCTCCTTACATCTAGATCTTCATAAAATACAGGTTCAGTTCTTTTCTTATTTAATGTCCTCTCCCAACGTCTATCTGCACCAAACACTTCTCCTGTACATATGTTGCTTTTATCGCCCCATGACCTTACCCTTCACTCATTTAATCTCTGTTCAATGAATCCGGCATATCTGTTCACACAATGCTGAACACCGGCGTAATGATGATATTATAGGGATATGTTTGTAGAGTGAGATTCTTTATTTTCTTGGGAATGTCATCGGCTGTTCGATGGGCGTTTCTCAAATGGGATTCACATGGGTAAAAGTGATTTGGTTTGGTCACATTGGTTATATTTAGTTGGACTTCGACTGTTCAGGAGTTCCCGCTGTGAGCTTTCGAAAATCTAAAACCCATGCCTTCAAACAGGCAAAAGACTCGAAAGCTCGGTGTGGAATTCTAAGTTATCAGTTTAGAGGGAAAAGGAGTCAAAAAATTACATTTTTCCAAAACATGTTATTTTTCACCGAATCCTCTTTCAAAGATTATAGAAAACAAGGATGAGTTGAAAACTAAATGGGATGGATTGTCCAATGTTAAAAGAAAATGTTATCGGGAAGAAAGTTACACAGATGTGCACTTAGTAGAGATAGTTCACGGAAGAATGAGTATCTGTCACGCGAAGAAAAACATGTCACTGTAGAAAAGAAAATAATTATAAACTTGCTATTAAAGTTGAGAAAATATTATGGTTTATTTTGCATCTAGAGAAAACACAACAACTGCGTAAGAGGAAGTTACAAAATTTAATAATTGATATTGTAACAAACATATGACAAACAAAATTGACTTATAATTCCTGCGTAACGAGTTGCAAATGCAATAGGTGAAATTTCTGTTTTTAGTTGCTTTACCTTTAAATTTATTAAAACAATTTTTAATACTGAAAATGTCATCAAACTGTACTTTTATTTATAGTTTCCATTAACAAGCATTATCTTTCACTTCAATTAACAGATACGCAGTTAGTATTTGTTTACTTTTAACCTGACATACGAAATATTCCAAAAATTGCGATTATTTTACCTGTTCTGTCATGACGAGATTTGTTAACTCTCTCTTCAACTTCGTTATATATGGACCCGGTTGTACTAGGCCGACGTACTTTAATGACGAATTTCGCAATATCTCCAAAATGAAGAATTTGACTTTCAATTTTTATATTTATCGCAACACCTTCTGACCTATATATTTAACGCAACGCCTGTAGACCTATTAGTTATATTTATTGCTGGAATTTTAGGCCTATTTGTTTCATTTATTGCGCAACTTTTAGAACTAGTAATTATTTGGCAGTTTGTCTATTAAATAAAAAACATCTGAACTTATTTTTAAATGTGGTGTGTTTAAAAAAATAATTTTAGCAGTAGTTGCTAGTTTATTTGAAAATAAATAAAAGTAAGTTATAAAAAAATATTTTTTAAAATCCTTCCGTTTCCAATCCTGATTTCTTGAAAGAGGTTTTTTCCTCATTGCAAGCAAATGCTTTGCACGATTTGTTTTAAAATTAAAACAAAAGTGCCCCAGTATGATTCGATTAGAGGAATATTTTTGTTTGGGGTTGTAACAATTTAGAAATGAGTGCAAAATATAAGGTAGTTATTCAAAGATAAACTCACGATATAGAAGAAAAAGAAAAGGTATGTAAGAGCCACAAATAGGAATTGAATCGGAAAATATTTATACTACCTTAAAAAATCTGGGTGGAAATTTCATTTTGAAATGCACACCCGCATATAATTTTTCATTTAAGAAGTCTCAGACCACCGAGCTTCTCATCAAGTAAATTATCATATTTTTGATATATTGTTCTTGTTTACGCAGAATCAACTCATTTAGGTTGGTTTACATTTCTCTAGTAGTAGGGAAAATTACATTAGTCATAGTCTTGACTTGCCCATACAATTAGTAAGGAAAACAGATTTCCGTTTATTATTTCAGCAATATTGAAAAGAGGTATTAGCCTATTCTGAACGACAGTTTATTACCTTAAGAAAGTAAAGTTATATATTGACATCAGTACTTTAGCAAAGAAAAAATCACATACTAATTGATTTCAGATGAATGATTTTTCTTCAAATGCACATACTTCGGGTGGAGTGTGATTGTTTACGTACTTCACGCAATGCGTAAATTCATTTATGGAAAGATCTGCTGTAGAGTTCAGTTTCAGATTAACAGATCTACGCCACAACTATGGCATGGAAGATATTTCTGATTCAATATATAATGCAGCTGCCATAAATTAGGCAATTAAACATTTTGCAACAAAAACCTGACAGAATGGATAGTTATGTAAAACTAACTCCCTTGATAAATACACAGTTGACGTGGACCAGGAACATCAAATAGATGTCATCGCTCTTTTCACGTTTATAAGTGAGTCACGGAAAAATTTTCATCGGCAGCCACCGGGAATCGAACTCAGGGTCCATCAATTACGCCCCTGTTATGCTACCACTGCACCACAGCGGCCTCGAAAATCTCCACACTTACATACGACACACTGCCAACCACATGGCAGGTTTCTTCTTTGGAGCCCCGCACAATGCTGGGGATTCAGCGAAGAATAAATACACAGTTGACGTAGAGCAGGGGCACAAAATAGAAGCTATAACTCTTTCCACGTTTATAAGTGAGTCACAGGAAAAATTATCATCGGCCGCCAGCGGGAATCGAACCCATGTTCTGGAAGACCCTCTTCCCGTGGCTCACTTATAAACGTGGAAAGAGCGATGACTTCTATTTGATAACTCCCTTAAACCAAATATTCCAAGTGAGACCACAATGTATTATTTTACTGAAACTGGTAAAAATAGTTATTACGCCAATTTGGCACACATCGGATAACGTAGTTCATACATAGAGAAGAAACTGGACCACAGCACTGAAGGGAAATGATATTCCGACTGTGGTTCTGGGGACCAGAAGTTTCATAAACAAAAGCTGAAGGCTCGTCTTTGTGTATCATGTGACTTTATGCAGAACAGAAGAAAAGGTTATTGCGAAATATAGTAGCTAACAGACATGCCTTGCTAAAGTGAAAGAGGAAAAACTAATTTGGCGTCCAATGTTATATATTGCGTTTCCGGTCTTCGTGAATTCTTACTTTTCTACTTTTTGATTTGATGATTTACCAAATAAGATACAACAGTTGTTTCCAAACTATTTATACGTCCAAATCAACTTATATTACTTTTGTTTATTTAAATGCACCTTATTTTTAAGTCATGACAGACAAATACAGTGAATTCCCGTTTATCCGGATCCTCGTCGTCCCGACTGCGTTTAACCCGGAGAACCCCTGAAAAAGAAACTTAAATTTGATTAAACTTGAGCGTAACTGTGAGAATCAAGGTCTCGGGAGAGAGTAGTGAGCTGAGTTTCAGGAAGCACTGGTAGAAGTAAGCTTAATTTAAGAAAGCACATGGCTCCGTGATGACTTACCACCGCGTTCGTCCGTTTCTGCCATCCACTGTGGACATTCTAAGTGGGCTCATCAAAAAGCCAGAAAAATGTATTTAAATGCGAAGTACCTTTTAGTTCAATAGTAAATTCCTGGTCTAGAAATGTCCTGCCAAGCTTAATCTTTCTTTGTCAAAATCAATCCGGACAGTGAACTCTAAGAATGTATGCCTATCCTCATAAATATTCTGGAAATATAGCTCCCTGGAAGACTTTTTTGTAAGAGAGTTAAATTTTTCCAATAATCCAAGATGTTCTTTATAGAAATCTTGAACATCGTTTCTATGGAGGACCATTCCAATTATCTTTCGAAAACTTTTTTCGGGAATCTACCAGCCATATATGAAACAATATTTGCATATGGTCGAATCTGAGTTCTAAAAAATTTCGAAATCAGTAAAAATCTTAGAATTTTACACTGTACTGTAATATCTCAGACCTCATTACCTCTCCTCTATTAAGGTGAAGCACTAAACTTTTTTTTGGAAATACCTTCTTTTTTTTTCCGTTCCAAACAAATTCAAACACTTCTGTAGTGACTTTAATCCATAAGTCTTTTGGCGGAAGCTGGAACCCTAGTGATTTAATCAATAAAGTCTCCTCTAGTGATTTTAATCAATGACTTTTGGCGGAAGCTTTCGAACAATTCCAATACACGCACACTTCGAAATCATACGAGAGTTCACTAATTTAGCCCGTGAAAATATAGTGGCATTGCACGTGTTCCTTTCCATATTTATTGTCTTCATGTCTTCTACACCTGCATAATTAAAATGATCCTAGAACCTAACAAGGTTTTCCGGGTAACATTAAAGCCTCAGCAAAGAAAAAGCGAATCCAAGAGAGAGAGAGATTTCCTATCTGAAGTTGAGAGACCCGAACCCTCAAGCGCTCTGCGCCTTTTGTCAGGTGAAAAAAGAGGAATATTAGATATTTGGGAACAGATTTCCCTGATAGAATAGTACAGAAAAGAAAAGTATGGAAATATTAGAGGAGAGTGAGTAGGGACGGTTACCCGTTAAGAAGTGAAGTTGTAAGCTGCTCCTACATACTTACCTGTAACAACAAGCCATTTCAAGTGATATCTCTCTCCGCAGAAAAATGCCCGGGTACACCTGTGCCACAGAAGAGTACATGTAGGGAAAGGAAGGAAAGGAGCTACTGGAAAGGGGAACCTGAAAAAAAAACATCACACACAGAACATCTTTCCCAGAGAAAAATCGTCTTTGAACACCGGGTAAGACAAAACTGGCTTTCTTGCTCAGTGTTTACAGGATTTTTTTCACAGGTTTACTTTTGTTGATTCTTGACAGGCATGTCAGAGTAACCATAGCTGAGGTGGTGTGGATAAACAATATTACACCGATCGAGGTTTAAGATACTTCATTTTGAGTAAACAACCGAGAAAATAAAAAAAAGCCACAACCAGGGTTTCTTTTTTTTATTCCTTATTTAGGAAGCCGGTAGTTTATGGGCCAATCATTCATCATTTTTCAGAACTAATGCGTAAAAAGAATAATGAAATTTTCTTTGAGTATTAACTAATTTTTTTCAGGTTATTTAGTGAAAGCTGTTAATCACGAACTTGCCGTTTAGTAGCTGAGATAGTTTTCACTGATTATTGTTCTACTTGCATATTTAAAATAAATATATATATATATCGTCGTATGTACATTGTTATTTTTTTAAGCCAACTTTTTAAGGTCAATGAATTTCAGGATCATGTACAGTAGCGAACAAAAGTATTTGGCGAAACACTTTTTTCGACCAAGTAATATTTTTCTGCTGAATGACCAAATCGGGTCATTTTGGGATATGACTATGTATGCTTATGCAGTTGTAAACATGACCCATATGCAGATGGATCGGAAACCTTAACACAGATCAGGTACCGAGCTTAATCGCAAAAGATCATACAAATTGACGAACAAAGTGGGTGTGTGTGATCACATTCATTTAATGCAACGGTAACAGAAAACAAGTACGAGAAAAAGCTACAAAACAATAACTAATACTTATTGGGATAACCACGAGACTTAATAACAGCTGCACAACGGACCGGCATCGAGTCCACCTCGAGGAGTGACCTGCGGAATTCGCGCCTATTCTGCAGACAGCTGGTCAGAACTTCTAGAGCCCTATTCAGGCAGGTTTTCTTCTGCACATTCGTCTTTCTAGCTCCTCCCACATGTGCTTGATAAGGGGTTGAGATTTGGAGATTGGCTTGGCCAGTCTAGAAGAAGTGTGACCTGTTGCTGCTGGAAGGCTGCCTTCGCTACTCTGGAAGTGTGCTTCGGGTCGTTGTCTTGCTGCATGATCCATCCGAGTGGCATGTTCTGGTTTGAACTGGTGGTTGAATCTCTGGCCTCACGGACGTTGTATGTATCCGGATGCCATTACTTCCGAAAAAGTTGAACGTGCTCTAGTCGATGACGGTGCGCGAACGCGACTCTGGCTCGTCGAATCTTGGCTCCGATGAGTGGTTTCTTGGCAGATAGATCCACCAGCAATGAGACGATGGATCCACCAGCAATGAGACGATGAGGGTCTTCCATTCAATCCACCAGCAATGAAACGACAGGAGATGGTCATTCGGCTGACGTTCAAGCTCGTCTCTGTCGCGTAATTCAGGTGGTGATGTCCACAGCAGTCAAGGTGGGATCCAGCACGCGAAATCGACGGAGAGATGCGTCTATCCTGACGCAAACGTAGTGGAACGTGGCTACCTTGTCACGGACTGTTCTCGACGGTCCCGTAGTCTTCTTATAACGTTGCAGGAGAGCTGAAATGGAATGGTGTCGGATCTTCAGGGCTCTCTTAATTTCGGTGGAGGGCGCATTCCGGATTCCATCATGTTCACGGCCACCTGGCGTAGCTCCAACAGGGATCTTCGCCTTTTTACCCATTTCACAAGAAAACCTAAGATTGACTTATTATCGCTACACAACACATCACAAATCCCACAAAAATCACAGGCGAAAAGCATTAATACATGCAGCAAACAAATGGGTAATAATTGGCGACTCTTGAATATGGCCGATTTCAAACGACAAATTAGCTCTGAGAGAAATACATAAAACTACGCTGGAATTGTAACCCACAAATCAGCACATATCATATCCCAAAATGACCCGATTGACTCCAGCAGAGAAAAAAATTATGGTCGAAAAAAGTGTTTCGCCAAATACTTTTGTTCGCTACTGTAGCTCCACAAATGAATGAGTCAATTCATTTTGAATTTGGAATTTTTATCACCTCTACAGAAGCAAAATGTGTACCAATTTTGAAGAAAAACCCGAGGCTATCAGCAACCGTCATTCGGTGACTTTTTATATATGGAATGACCCTATTGTGAATTGCAGGATCATATTAAAATAATATGTTCACACATGGAATGACAGTGTACCCGCTCAGGCACCACACAGATTGAACTTGACAAGATCGACCACACGGAGATATAAGCGGTGGGCCATGAGAGATGATCCCTAGAATATTACGTGAGGACAATGGGCTGAGGTTGTGATTTGGCAGACGTTGAAAAAAGACTAATCATCGGCTACGGCACCAAGGTTGGAAGCATCTCAGAAACCCGAGATTTCGAAGGCTGTTCGCTAGGTGCTCTGGTAATGGTACCTAGCAAACAGCGGAGGAACTCGACCTGTACTAATGAACTAGGGCACTAGTACACTGAGGTTCCTCCCGACGTCATAACTGTGTAGCCCCAAAGGCCATTGACCTCAGAGTAGAACGTCGCCTATCTACTGGTAATGATCAATCGACGCGCAACAATGCAGCAATTGGCCACGCAAACGAACGCTAAGGTGCTCAGGTACGGGTCTCCGATAACAGTAGAGCGAACCCTGTTAGCATGGGTTTCAGAAGTTGACGCTGCGTCAAAGCGACCATGCTAACCCAGGTCCATCGGCAACGACGCCTGCAGTTCGCATGGGATTACCGTCTTTGGACAGCGGAAGAGAGACGAAAGGTTGCCTTATCCGTCGAATCAAGGTTTATACTCAACAGAATTGACGGGCGGTGGCGGGTACGTGGTCACACACACCAAGAACCAACACTAGGACACGTTTGTCGGTCACGTAATGGCCGGCAGTGAGAGTGTGCATGCCTCAGAGGTGTTCTTCTTCCTGTGACAGCTGGCACCACTGAGTGGGCATTGAATCGCCAATCACCACCAGCTCCTCCTCGCTGACCACATGCATCCCTTGATGTTGGAGGTTTACCTTGGTGGGGATGGTATCTACCAACAAGGACAATTTGCCGTTTCAAAATCTCTAAGAGGGTTTGTGAATTTCTCCAGGACACGACAGCAATGTCTCCGTTCTGCCTTGGTCGGCAAAATCGCCCAACCTCACTCCCATAGAGAACCTGTTGGACTATTTGGATCTACAGGTTGACGTGCTGAAACACACATCCCCGTGACCTCCGGGACTTTCATGCTCTGCTGCAGTCTGGAATGGGTACATGGGCCTCTGGCAACCTTTCAGGGCCTAATTGCGTACGTGTGCGTGTCACGCCGTCTCGCCGCTGTCATCCGGCCAAGGTTGGTTATTCTTATTATTATGTTGGTTGTCAATTTATTCTCCTGTGGCGGTATACTAGACCTGCTTTGCGGACATTCTCGTTCCTCACATTTCTCGCTTGTATTCTTATATTAAGAATGAATGAAACATGGAGGGCATGTGAAAGGCCTTACTCGCCTGCAATGCTTGTGAAGCAGACCTTACGTTTTGAAATCAAAATTTGTATGGAAAGCGGGTTAAAGCCAAAGTAGCGCGGAGAAGGTACACAAGGTAGTGGCAAAGAAAGCGGCTGCTGTTCCCCTCCTTGCAAAGCCAATGACCTGTTTTTTTTAAGTAAACTCAGCAGTGAAGCGGGAAAACCTTTATTAGCGCTAGCTAGGCCTATGACTCCAAACGGCTCACTAAGCAAAAACGTCCCAAATTTGTTTTTCAGTTTGCGACAAATATATGCAGTTCTACAACAAGGAATAACACGATGGTTTGTCGTTTGGCATTCTGTGAACCTCTTTTTTAATATGTACTAACTACAGGGGCACGTGACCAACCTGCAAGCTGGGCGTTTCCGAGATCGTAATTTCGAGATGTCGAGCAATCACAATTTTCCTTTATCAAACTCCAGTATATCGGCAGCTTTTCTCATTCTGGCTAAAGAACACTCTACTAACCAAAGCCGGGCCTCTCTACGGTAGTATATATATCTCCGTGTAAACTTCACCTGCGCCACCGTTCGGTGTGGCCACAGGCGCGTTCATTTCTCTAGGCTGAGGGTGGTCATAAAGTAATGGGGCTTGTGATATATTCGCCCCCTTCTCTGTGCTTATATGTCATCATCATCATCATTGTCAACCCCCTTATCAATCCAATGCTGGACGAAGGTCTCCCCAAGTTTCCCCAACAACGCTCTGCCTTGTGCCAGTCTCCTCCATGTCACTCCCGCATACTTTCTAATTTCATCCACCCATCTCCCATGTGGTCTTCTTCTGGGTCTTTTCCTTGTCGCCTTGGAATCCAATCTAAAAATTACGGCTGTATATCGATGGTCTGTCCACTCTGGCAGTATGTCCAGCCCATTGCCATTTCAGGGATTTTACTCTGATCATGATGTCTTCCACACTCGTCACTTTTCGGATCCACGAGTTCCTCTTCTTATCTCTCCTGGTTACACCAAGCATGCACCTCTCCATGCTCTTTGAGTTGTCTGCAGCCTTTGTATGTCTCTTTTCGTTAAGGTCCACGTCTCTGCACCATACGTAAGTACTGGAAGGATGCACTGATTACACACTTTCCTTTTAAGACATAATGCCATATTGCTGTTTCTTCCAAAAGCTCTCCAGGCAAGATTGTACGCCGAATTAATTTCTTCATCAATTTAACCCTCACTTGATATCTGCTGTCCAAGATAAACATACGTGTCTGTTATCTCCAGCTTTTCTCCATCAATCGATAAATCTTCATTTCTTGTAAAAGCGCATTGAACATCACTTTTGTCTTCTGGAAAAGTTCATTTTTAATCCCACTTCTTCACTCCTGTCAGCAAGTTCCTGAATCATACTCTGCAGCTCTGATGGGGTAGTTGCAAATATGACTAGGTCATCAGCTAAACGAATGTGGGTTTGATAATCTCCATTAATCTTTATCCCTTTGTTTTCCAGTTCAGTGATTGAAAAGACATTTTTCAATGTGGCGTTAAAGAGCTTCGGAGATATGCTGGAGTGTCACCTTGTCTCACTCCCTTTCCAATTTTTATGTGTGTTGTATTTTCAAATAACCAAATCATTGCACTTGCATTTTTCACAGTTGTTATTAATAATAATAATGTATGCATCTTCAATTCCGCAGGATTTCAAGGTCATTGTAACTGCTGATGGTTTCACCGAATCAAAGGCCTTTTCATAATCGATAAAAGCCATGTGAAATGGAAGTTCATATTCCCTAGCTCTTTCAATTAGTTCTCTCAGTACGTGGATAGGATCCATTGTGCTGTAGCCACTCCTGAATCCAGCTTGTCCCTCTCGGTTGAGCCATGTAAAATGTCACCTTCAACCGGTGTGAAAGAACTTTAGTGAAAATTTTATAAACCACTGATTCGAGGCTGATAGGTCTGTAGTTCCTGAGATCCTCAATGTCACCTTTTTCAGATAGCAGGACTATTGGTAGCGTTGTTCCAAACCTCCGGAATCTTCCCTTCATTAAGGCATCGAGAGTGAAAATTTGGGTGATTACCGTTTCGATTTCTTCACTGGCTTCTTGTATGACAGTGTCTACAGTAATTCCATATTCACCTGGAGCATTTCCTAGCTTCATGTTCTTGATTGCATGTGCAACTTCTTGCTCGGAGGACTCAGAAAGAACTCTGGTACTAGTAACTTTAATGATGTCTGGAGTACATGTATCAAACCTTTCATATAATTTTGGAGTAGAAATCTTTCTAACTCTTGTCAGAAATTTCTGCCTCTATTTCTTGTTACAGTACCACCTTCTTTTCGCAGTGCCATAATCTGTTTTCTTTCCTTTCTGAGATGTCCCTTTGCTGTCTTTAGTCTTTGGGT